>OY294046.1:2919440-3023406 GCA_958510825.1 Brachypterus glaber | reverse complement strand
AAATTAAAACCTGTAAGTCAGGAAATTTGGCCATTTATTAAAGAAAAAATAGGGAAAATGTTAGGACGTTTTAACTAGGAAAGGCAGTATATATTGTCGAGGTGGACTACAGACCTTTAAACCCGCAAAAATTTAGCTTAAAGTCGCTCATATGGAAAATTGGATGGCATTACCGGCATCTGTTTTCCTCTATATCCGTCGGCTGCCGACCATCGGCCGACATAAGTTAAAATATTAAATTTTTACAAAATGAAACTAAATGGTAATTATGCCCTGCTGACAATGACGGGTCTGGGCGGGTATAAATGGTGCATAAACCGGACTTGAGCACCGGATGAAATTCACCCGCTCAAGTCCGGTGTATGCAACATTTATACCCGCGCAGACCCGTCATTTTCAGTAGTGTGGTAAAGTGGTTTTTGAAAATGAGCATGAATTGATTTGATGAGATATTTGAAGATACCCAGTCCGCAGAACCTCGTCAAAATGACGTCATAATCTGGTGACTTTTCTCCAGATATGACGTGACTATATAACGACAATATGACGTGAAAATGACCTCCTAATGTCACAGACCGATGACGTGATATATCTGACGTCATTTTTACGTCATTATTACAACGTGAATTTCACGTCTTAAAATATTTTTTATTTACCCAGAAAACCACTGAATATTATTGTGTAAGTGTATATATTGACCACACTATGATAACAATGTTACATGATCTAATATAGATGTAAACAAAATATAAATTCTCCAGAGATATCACTTGGTATGGAAGCAGTAACCAAACTTCTTGACTATTTTAAAATGGCTTTTACTTCTTTTACCTCTTCGCTTAATTTTCGCACTTCTTTATAAATATCCTCTAAACCTAAAATAATAAAAAAAATTATTATATTATAACTGTCTAATTAAATTAATATAGTGTAAAATACCCATAAAAATAGGCCCTAGAACGACAATAAACCATTACAATTACAATAAAAAATAATGTTATAAGTTATTTCAATATTTAGGGTGTCCCCAGTTCGCAACTATCATAGTCATAGTTATTCTAGGTACTTACCCACGAAAATATAAGGAAAATCCTCGGAAAAACCAAAAACAAACAAAAGAAAAACTCAAAACAATCACGTAAAGCTAGAGTCCGTGTTCTGACAAGATTCAAGATGGACGTGTACTGAGCGCGCAGCCAAAAATAAGAGCGCGAAATTTAAATTATACATAGTCGAAATTAATTAATTTTGACACATAAGAAAAAAAAATATGCATACATAAATTGTAGTTTAGGTAGCTACGTAAAATATAAAAAAAAGTGTAAGTACCATATGCGTTTGAGTAAAGGGAGTTACTTAAACAATAAACGATATTTTATTTTTGATGATTTTTTTTACATACCATACCATAATAACTAAAAAAATGCTTTCTGAGTACTACGTATTGCAGAATATACACCACGTTGGTGTTTTTTAATAAAAATAATAAAAGTATAATATATTATATCACCAAGAAAAGTCGGCAATATGACGTGATTAAATGACGTCTGAAATTCGTCAATTAACTGACGTCAAAATGTCGTCGATCATTGGTCGACTGACGTCTATTGACCAGTAATCACCAGATTTTGACGTCATTTTGACGTGCCTCTGCGGACTGGGTATGATCAGAAATCCTAATAGAAAATTTGTTGTGATCCACTACTAAAAAGTCCTTGTTAAATTATGTTTTGTCAAAATTAATGGAGACCCTAGTAGAAATTTAACGTTAGAATAACGTTTTTATAATGCTAGAAAACTGTATAAAAGTACGGTACAAAATATGTGCAAATGTCCCGCTTTTTACCGTTAGAATCTAACGTTAGTTACAAACGTAAATCTAACGTTAGATTTTTAAGTTAGAAATACGTTATAAGTACGTTTAATTTCTAACTTTCGGACGGGGCGTGACCAACTAGGAAATTTCTACCTGCATTATAAAATGGCAGCTGGAGATAAATTTATTCATATAAATAAATCTTAATATATTTTAACAATCATACTATTTTTAAATATAATTTCGTTGCATTTATTTATAAAATAGTCATCTTTTTAGGTGGCCCTAAATATTTTTAGTGTAATATCCTGTTATACTTCGATAAATAGGTTTACCCAAGGTAAAATCAATTTCAATATTTATAATATTCATAGAACGGTTCAGAAGTATTACTTTTTTCATAACAGACACATTTTAACAGAAATTAATCACCAACCTATAGCTTTTTTAATTTGAAAATGAAACCGCACGCAAAAGAAACGATTCAATTGTTTTTTTAGCGATTTGATTGAATAGCAATTTGTCATTGAAAACTAAGTAATAAGACACTAAAAAGAAATACTTTTTGCAATTTAAAATTAACTATATTTTAATTATTTATTATAATTAGTGACAATCGAATAAAAAATATTGTATAATACACGGGCAAAAAGTTAAATTTCGATTTCGTAGGTTTATTACCCTCGGGCCGGCCTCATCGGTCAGCTCTCGGCTTCTAAAAACCTACTCAATCGAAAAACTTAACTTTTTGCCCTTGTATTATAAATAACTATTGTCCAACAATTTTTTTTTCTAAAATGCATAGTATTCGAGATATTTGAAAGTTTCTCTTCAATGGAGCTCTCTACAACTAGAATTATGAAACAAAAGACGTCTACCCTATCTCTATCTCATTTGTGCTACACTTTCCAGCAAACCAAATATATACTGTATTTGTTTTTCATACAACGAATACAGTATTTATTTGGTTGACCGGAAAGTGTAGCACTGAGCGGCACGAACATACATAGCTAATGTGAATCTGTAGAATAAGATAATTCTACTAAAATTTAGATGGCGCCAGTAATTTCTTTAACAAAAATAATATAAATACACTTTTCGCCCGGCCAAGTAAATATTGTATTTGTTCAACAAAGAACAAATACAGAATTTGTTTGGTTGGGTGGAAGTGGGAGTGTATGTATGTCTTCCATCCTTTTTGGGTAGAACTTTTGTCCCTGTCTAATCTAACGGGAGAAATCGCCATTATGATATACAGCAGTAAAATAATTAGATTTTTAATTTAACCGGTATAAATAGGCAGAAAATATCAAATTCAATTTAAAGATTTACATGCTATCATTTACAATATATTCCGTGTTACACTTTTATTATTCGACTGTGCTTCTGCATGTTCGTTTGGGTTTAATCTGACCACAATATTTTGTTCGGTCACAAGAAAAGGTACATAAGGATAGCGAGGCAAAATGGGGTCTTACCGAAAAAAACTTACATCAATTTTGCGTCAAATTTTCGAAAAATCGATGGGGCGACATTATAATGTCAATATATTGACTCGACGCCAGTTTGATGGTAGTCGATTTGTGTTTATTTTGTGTGGACTTATACACGGAAAAAAAAAATTATAGCTAGGAGCGCTATAACACACATACCAAGCAAATTATAATCGCTTATTATATAAATACAAGGCTTTCTCTTACAATTATGGCAGTCAGTGTAAAAATTTATATGAAATACTTTAATTGTTTAGTGAATAATAAAATATAACAAATAGTATGGCATTTATAGCTTAAATAGATTTAATTATTGTCCGTGCTAATAATTTTTATAATATAATAAAATTTCTGTAAATTTATAATAGTGCCTGTAATAAATATAATCGTGTCTGTAATATATATAATCGTTTCCAATTTATTTTTAACATTATTAGCTATTGTGTCCCTTATAATCTATAGCTTAAATCACTATAATTTTTCACTATTACCAAATATCTTATAATGTATAGCGCAGAGCCCACTAATTTCTTTCCGTGTAGCGATGAATTTTCGAAAATTCGAGACAAAATAAACGCAAATCATATTTACCTTCAAGGTAGCGTCAATGTTTTGATAAATCGACACAAAATCCGCGGTGCCTAATAGTGAGGCAAAATTGGGTTGCACCGAATAAAACCGACATCAATTTTGAGTGAAATTTTCAAAAAATCGATGGTAATCGATATGCGTTACTTTTGTGTCGATCCAAAAAGTCGACGATAAAATAAATTTGCGTTAACTTCGTCTAATTTTCGAAAGGTCGAAAATATTCGATATTTCAGGGTTAATTTTTCATTATACCGAAGGTATTTTCGAACTTAAAAGGGCACAGCTCCGCCATTTTGAAAGGAAACATTCCGATTTTTTTTGAGGTTATCCATTTACTATCCCTTTGTACCGTGCCGTGTTAAAAAGATTTAAATAAAAAATCCTTCGGACTTTAAAAAAATAAAAAAGCTAAAGAAACATATCTTATTAAAAAATGGCTGTGAGTCAACCCTAGATTTTTTTCAAAAATTCTGAAAAAAATCAAATTTTACAATTTGAAATTTTGGTGAGTCGCATATGCCTTTTCTTATGGACAGACACTTTTAGTTCACAAAACAATAATACATTTTCTAAGAATAACACGATAAGTTCTATCGCGCCTTTTAAGGACACGCAAGGATAAAAACTTTGTCTAAGTTAGAATAAAAGTAGAAATTTAACGTTAGAATAGGGAACGTTCAAGTATTACGTAACCCAAATTTTGGTCATTTAAAAAAAAAAAGTTGTACTTCGCACCACGAAAATAAATAAAAAGTATAAAGGTGCCAGGAAAGAAAAAGTTTTCTTTCTACTACAAATACAACTTCAAGGAGTGTACTATGCCGTGCGTATTAAAAGTCGCCCCCTTTTTAACTTTTTTAAAATATATTGTTTAGGGGCATAATGGAGGCAGGGTGACAAGCTGGGAGAATTTTTATTAAATGGAAAGAGGGGTAGTGTGACACAACATTTTAATGCTCAATATTATTCGACTATATATTTTTCATTTTTTCAAAATTAAAAAATGGAAATTTTTGACAAAATATAAAAAAAACAAACAATTTTTGTTTAATTATTAATTACAT
Organism: Brachypterus glaber; assembly: GCA_958510825.1. Lineage (NCBI taxonomy): Eukaryota > Metazoa > Arthropoda > Insecta > Coleoptera > Kateretidae > Brachypterus > Brachypterus glaber. Next base: position 3,018,442 of record OY294046.1, on the reverse strand, counting down.
GATAAATAAACGTAAATTATAATTTTTAATTAGTTTTAAATGATATAAATAAAAATTTCAAAAACAAATCTAAGAAAATCGGATTTTTTACCAACAAACCCTAGTAGAAATTTAACTTTAGAATAACGTTTTTCTAACGTTAGAAAACTGTATAAAAGTACGTTATAAAATATGTGCAAATGTGCCGCTTTTTAACGTTAGAATCAAACGTTAATTACAAACGTTAATCTATCTTATCTAATCTAACGTTAGATTTTTAAGTTAGAAATACGTTATAAGTAAGTTTAATTTAGTAGGGGGCGTGACCAACTAGGGAATTTTTACCTGCATCATAAAATGGCAGCTAGAGACTAATTTATTCATATAAATAAATCTTAATATATTTTAGCAATCATAATATTTTTTAACATAATTTCGTTACATTTATTTATAAAATAGACATCTTTTTAGGTGGCCCTAAATATTTTTCGTGTAATATCTTGTTATACTTCGATAAATACGTTTACGTCTCAGAAAAACTTTATATTTAGTTAGTTAATATTTATTTATACATTCAGAATCTTAAAATATTTTTTAAATTCTAGTACAGCGTTGCCAGACTTTTTTATATATTTTATAACGTTTTTGTCAAACGTTAGTCAGATTTATATATTTTATAAAGTTTTTGTATAACGTTTGAGACTAAATATAAAAATATCACTAATCTAATGTTATGTTAAGTTAGATTTATGTACTTTTCTACCAGGGAAATTAAAAATTGAACACCCTCAAAAACAAAAATTAAAAAAATAAAAATTATATGGTCAGATAGAGAATTTAATAAGCTTTAAAATTATGTTCACCCTTGCCTCCCTGCCTCCATATAAGAAAAAAATATTTGTGTTACGTGTTCCAAATTTTAAGTTGATATCTTAAGCCGTTCAAAGGTAAAAGAAAGGAGGACTTTATACAAGCACTGTAATATGCAAAACATTAGATATCTTCACAAATTGCTTTTTTTTCCAGATTTTCATCTAAGACCTTTCAGAGGTCCGGGCCACCCTTCGGATTTGGCGTTGCAGTCTCCGAGTTCCGAAGATGCCGGGTACCCAAATGCTGACCCTGATAAATCCTATTTGCCCTCAAAATCCTTTCTCTCTTCTACACCTTTGTTTGGATACTCACCACATCTTCACCTTTTACAAAATGAACAAATAAGTAAGTTACCCTAGTAGAAATTTAACGTTAGAATAACGTTTTTCTAACGTTGGAAAACTGTATAAAAGTACGTTTGAAATATGTGCAATGAAACAGTTTAGTTTTATATATATTTTCTTTGAGTTTAATTTGAGTGGGGTTACGGTGCGCATCAGGTCCACAAAAATGAACTATATTTTTGCACTGATTTCTGGTTTTATTACTAAAACTAACTGTCTTGAATATAATTAGGTGCGGAAGTTCCACTTTTTTTTGTTAGAATATATAGCAAAAGATTGTTAAAATACTCACGAATTTCTGTTTGATTTTTTTAATGGGGGCGTTGGTTTACGTTAACAATGGTTTGGTTTGGTAGTTTGGTGTTTTTTTTTAATTGGAGGCGTTGGTTTACGTTAACAATGGTTTGGTTTGGTAGTTTGCTGGTTTGGTGTTTTTTTTTTCTAATGGGAGGCGTTGGTTTACGTTAATAATGGTTTGGTTTGGTAGTTTGCTGGTTTGGTGTTTTTTTTTTAATGGGAGGCATTTTTCAGATACGATATTTCAGAATTTAGAAGGCGATATATTTTATGAATCAAATGTTTATTAATGAATATTCCGGAATTTTTTTTACGAAAATACTATTAAATCCGAGTACTTTTAGCCAATTAAAAAAAAACTGTTAGCTCGCCAAGAAAAAAGTAGATATTTTTGTAAAATTCTGCAAAAGAATGTTACATAACCTTAAAATAATTTTTGGCATACGTCAAAACAAAAATAAGAAAATCAGTGCGCATGCGCTGGATTCTTCTCATTACTGCGGTGAGTGAATTGTATATTAACATTTCAGATTCTAGAAGCACAAATGTAGTATCACCTTGTTCCTCAGTTTATGGAGTTAACTTGAGAAGACATAGAGGGGAGAAGAAGCCAATCCCCGAAGAACAAAAAGACGACAAATATTTCGAAAGAAGAAGAAGAAATAACCAAGCTGCGAAAAAATCAAGAGACGCAAGAAAAATGAGGGAAGATCAGGTAAAAAGTTTTAAAAAAATGAAATATTAAAATATATAAATAAGAAAATAAAATAAATTTGAAAAAAAAAATAAATAGGTATTTAAGGTCAAAGGCCGACTAACCAAACCAAAAGTGACACGAAGGGGAGGATACATCAAGTAAAAATTAACGTCATTTTTTTTATATATAAAAAAAATGTTCAACCTAAAGCGGAATTTCGTTTGTCTACGACTGCTTTAGAATACTCTTTTTAAACACAGAATGAACCCATTCTAGCTCTAGATACGGTATGAATATTCTGTATCAAGTGTTAGAATGAGCACATGTAGTGCGATCTCTTGTTTATAAAAACTTTTCGCAAAAAAAAATGAACCGACTTCTCTCTAAAAAGTAAAAAATAAAAAAATACTTAAGTCGGTGCCAATTTTACAGCAAATAATAATAAAATAATAAAAAAATAATTGTTAGTAATTAGTTTAGGAAACGATGAAATTGGCACCGACTTAAGTACTTTTTACTTTTTACTTTTTAGAGACAGAAGTCGGTTCATTTTTTTTGCGAAAAGTTTTTTTTTTATGTTTTTAAGTGCGGTAGAACAGTACTATTTTCGGGTAGGGATCTTTACAGCGCAGTCCATTACCGCGAAACCGTTACCGCGCCACCGTTACCGCGCATGGACTTTACCGCGGAAGCCATTACCGCGAAGAAAATAACAGCCAAGGCTCGAGCGAAGGGGTCAATACCGCGCATGGACTTTACCCCGAATACCATTACCGCGCATAATTATTTTATTAATTTTTTTTGAAGAAAAAAACATTAAATAAAACAAAAGATAAATGTTTTGCAGAAAACAATCAAACAGTTCTAACTGATATAGCTGCTGAGACAAAAATATAATAAATAAAAATTTATTATAAAGAATTAGTTTATTATTTGATAATAAACTTATTCTTTATTCTTCTAAGCGACTAAAATTATATTTCGCGCGATTTATCAATTTATATATTTTTCTATTTTTTGTAGAATTAAAAAGAATGCGACGATAGTCGATTTCAGTCGCTTATTGGCATTTCAGTTTACTCTGTGCGTGTGAAGAGTCCAAAGTGTGCACATAAATTTTTCAACTTAGTGGTAGTTAAAATTGTACCTTTGATTTTTTTATAGGTATGTACCTAAAATTGTTATTTCTAATATTTGACTTTTGCTAAGATTAATTTTATAACTAAAATTAATTTTTTTCTACTTAACTAAGAGTGTATTTGTAATTCTCTTTTTCTTTGATTTTTTTTATAGAACACATATTTTGGACAAATATATGATAATCGGCCATAGTATAATTTCTAAATTTTATTCACGATCCTTGCCCACGAAAACCACCCCGAGATTTCTATGTACTCCGTTACACTGCCTGGTCAGGGTTGGGGCCATTACTAGTTTCCTTTAAAACATTTCCGTCCGAAGTATGCAAACGCCCCTTGCAACAAAGCACGTCGTAATTTACGCAATTACAATTTTTTTTATTTTTAACAGTCTTTTCTTTCCTGTATATGAAATGTTTATAAGCGAGGTCTTTGCCCCTAGCACTTTTCATTATTTCGATCGACATGACATTTATACAAATCAGTCGATATAAATAAAAAAAAACACACATAAAAAACCCAACACACAGATATATGGGTACATTTAGTAAACGTTGCACTTTATCAATAAAAATCCAAACGCAAACCAAAACTAACCAAACCAAACTGCCATCAATCCCACGGAAATACCCTTACATAAAATAAAAATAATGTATAACGATTTTCGCTGTAAAAGTAATACGCGGTAAAGACCGTTCGCGGTAATGAACTGCGCGGTAATGGTCTTTGCGGTTGTTTTTTCGCTATAAAGTCCGGCGCCCCTATTTTCACTTTATTTTTTTTTTTCAGGTAGCACTGAGGGCAACCATACTGGAACACGAGAACGCAATTCTGAGGGCCCAAGTACTTACACTGAGAGAAGAAGCTTCATCTTTAAGACAAATGCTTTTGCAAAAGAAGGCTATGGAGATAGTTTCAAGAGATAATCAAATTTCTATATCATAATTTAAATAAATTGTTTTATTAAAATAGTTTGTTGTTTTTTAATGATTGAAAATAAAATCTAACTGTTTGAATTTGTTTGAATCCGTTTTTGGACTTTCGAATTAAAACGGATTAAAAATATTTTATTTTTATACTGTTTGAATCAGAATCAATTCGCAAATGCTAATTGAAAATGACTTTTCAATTCGCAAAAACGGATTCAAACAGGTTGAAACAGTTAGATATGTAAAATTGGAAGGTCTTAGCATATGTTGAGACCTTTATGCTATATGATACACGGAAAGAAATTAGTGGGCTCTGCGCTATACATTATAAGATATTTGGTAACAGTGGCAAATTATAGTGATTTAAGCTATAGATTATAAGGGACACAATAACTAATAATGTTAAAAATAAATTGGAAACGATTATATATATTACAGACACGATTATATTTATTACAGGCACTATTATAAATTTACAGAAATTATATTATATTATAAAAATTATTAGCACGGACAATAATTAAATCTATTTAAGCTATAAATGCCATACTATTTGTTATATTTTATTATTCACTAAACAATTAAAGTATTTCATATAAATTTTTACACTGACTGCCATAATTGTAAGAGAAAGCCTTGTATTTATATAATAAGCGATTATAATTTGCTTGGTATGTGTGTTATAGCGCTCCTAGCTATAATTTTTTTTTCCGTGTATAGCATAAAAAGTTGCCGCGGTCTAAAGAAGCAAAGCATCATATCCATTGAAAATCGTATAATGTGTATACAATTTCCTTTTGGTAATTTACTTTACATACATCATCTAGATAAGCTTATATCGACTATTCTCATGCAAACGTCGGTGAGAAGCAATTCAAAATTTTAATACGCATTTGCGAATTAAAACGGATTAAAAATGTTTTATTTTTAATCTGTTTGAATCAGAATCAATTCGCAAATGCTAATTGAACATTACTTTTCAATTCGCAAATACAGATTCAATAGAATTAAATCAGATACGCATTTGAAAATAGTTGCTAATTGAACATGATATTCCGCATATGCAAATAAAAAAAAAATAAATCAGATACGCATTTGCAAATAGAAACGAATTAGAACATGTTAAGCATTTGCAAATAGTATCTAATTAAAAATGAAATTCCGCATATGCAAATAGAAATTAATTAAATCGGATACGCATTTGCAAATAGTTGCTAATTGAAAATAATATTCCTCATATGCGAATAGAAACGAATTAAAACATGTTACGCATTTGCAAATAGCCGCGAATTAAAAATGATATTCTATATATACGAAAAGAAACGAATTAAAATATGATACGCATTTGCAAATAGCCGCTAATTTAAAATGATACTGCGCATGTACAAATAGAGACGAATTATATGTTACGCATTTGCAAATAGAAACGAATTAAAACATTTTTTAAAAGCGCCGGAATGTACTTTTTGAGGAGCGCCTATGTGCAGCTCTTTATGCAACAGTTTGATAAACTGCGCATGCGCACGCGCATGTGCTGACCCTTTTTCAATATGTTATTTTAAATAAAAAACATTTTTTTACAAAAAAAAAACACCAAACATACGCCAAACCAACATTAACATAAACCAAGGCCCCCTCATTAAAAAAAAAAAGACCAAACAACAAAAAACCAAAACAAAATCCTGCGTAGAGAGCTGCAATGGAGATCTCTACAACTAGAATTATGAAACAAAAGACGTCTACCCTATCTCTATCTCATTTGTGCTACAATTTCCAGCCAACCACATAAATACTGTACAGTATACGTATTTGTTTTTCTTACAACAAATACAGTATTTATTTGGTTGGCCTGAAAGTGTAGCACTTAGCGGCACGAACGAACATAGCTAATGTGAATCTGTAGAATAAGATAATTCTACTGAAATTTAGATGGCGCCAGTAATTTCTTTAATAAAAATAATATAGTTACAGTTTTCGCCCGGCCAAGTAAATATTGTATTTGTTCAACAAAGAACAAATACAGAATTTGTTTGGTTGGGTGGAAGTGGGAGTGTATGTATGTGTTCTATCCTTTTTGGGTAGAACTTTTGTCCCTGTCTAATCTAACGGGAGAAATCGCCATTAGGCGCTAGTATTTAAAAATGACAGGCTGCGTTCAATGGAAACAGCAAAACTAATCAAAAATCATCCAATGATAAGTTTACAAGCGCCTAAATGCAGCTCTCTATGCAGGATTTTGTTTTGGTTTTTTGTTGTTTGGTCTTTTTTTTTTAATGAGGAGGGCTTGGTTTACGTTAATGTTGTTTTGGCGACTGTTTTGTGTTTTCTTTTTTGTAAAAAAATGTTTTTTATTTAAAATAACATATTAAAAAACGGTCAGTGCATGCGCGTGCGCATGCGCAGTTTATCGAAATGTTGCATAAAGAGCTGCACATAGGCGCTCCTTTTTCAAATTTGCGGGTAAAAAGTTTGTAGGTTAAAGTTTTAACTTGAAATGTAAACAAATAAATATTAAGATGACTTCTTTGGATGATAAAATCCGTGATTTAGGTCAAAACAGAAATCTGGATGATTTAAAAATATTAATAGACAAAACATCAGTTGAAGAGGTAAGTTTCTAATTTGCTGAGCATGGACAACCCAAAAAATTTTGGACCAAAATTATACAGTCAAACCTTTATTGTTTAATTTTAAAGATTTTATCAGTTAATTTTGTCTTAGCCAAGGGGTAAACCGCTGAATAAAATTGTACCATCATTTTCATAGAAAACGCTCACATCACAGAACCCTGAGGTACCCAACATTTTAAATTTTTAGTTGTGGTATATGTACTTTACTAAGATTGACACTGACATTTTCCGTAATAATTAAGTAAGGTTAAAGTACAGTCTATATTATATAGTGCAAGTCCTATAACTGTCTTTAAGCATATATGCTTATAAGCGAAAAGGTTAACAAATTTTATTATAAATGATATTTATACAGTATGTCTCCAGATAGAGTTACAAAGAGGAATTTATTTTTTATTTTTGATTTGATCTCAAAAAAAGTCACTCTTTATAACTTGCCCTGCTTGATTTTAAACTCCCAAAACACTAAGCGCTTTTTGTACAACTCTTACGGTTCATGGGATAATGATTTTTTCTTCAAAATAGTGTCTTCAAAAATATAAAGAAAAAAAACATCATCAAGAGTGACTTATTTTAAGATATCAAAAATAAAAAAATCTTCTTTGTAATTCTAACAGTTGGTTTGTGTAATTTGGTGTAATTTTTGCGTGCCAAGCCTCAATGATGGCCTGTCGTAATTCTTCAGCATTATGACCCAGGAAAGTTAGTTTCTTCCCTCGCTCTGACTCCGGTATGGAAAGAGTTTTCCCGCAGATAATTCATTAATTGCATATCTTCTTCTGCACTACTCATTCTACTTCGAACAGAACACCGCTTTCTGCTAATCTGTCCAGTTTCCTCAAGTTTTTTCTTTGCTCACATTATAGTGCTGTTTGCAACATTTAATTCAGTGGCTATTTCACGTACACTTATCCAGTCATTTATTCTTGCTGTTATAACACATTTTTGATAATTTGTAAGCTACAGCATAACTAATGTGAATTATTTTGACAAGTAATGTCATAATAATATTTGACAAATAAATGTCAAAGAGACCTTGATAAAGTTCAATATAATCAGTAACATTTTTAGGTGTAAGCGTTTATTATGAAAACGATGGTACACCTTAACCCCTAAGAATTTAATAATAATATAATAATAATTTAATCAAACAGACGAGCGGCATAGCCGATGAGACTGCGTTCAATTACAAAAAATAAAAAGTAGTATATCATAATGCTTATAGCATAATAAAAATAAATAAGTATACAAATAAAAAAAAAAAAAAAATCTTAAAAATTACCTAATAAATGGCCCCAAGTTTGGTAAAGATGAGACTTTCTTATATTTCCTAAAAAGATAACCTCCAAGATTTCCTCCAACTTATACACCTGAATTCCTCTGCAGTTTACCCCTCGGTTGTACAGTGGTGGTCTTAAATATCGGGACAAACAATTTTTCATAGATTAAGGTGGGTCTTGTGTCATTTGTTAAAAAACGTCAAAATATGTCAAATGTTTGTTTATTTTTTGCTGTTATACAAGTAGTTTGTAAAAAACGTGTTTTTTACCTTTATTTTAATTTAAAATGAGTTTACTTATCGTGGAATTTTAAGAGAAAAAATGCTCAGTCGTCCTTACTATTAGGAGATATGGATGAGATTCAATTTTAGTAAAAACAGTTCAAGAAATAGATCTGTTTCTTAAGAAAGGTTTTATTGAGAAAAATCTAGGTTCTTATATCAAACCGAAAAATGATCATCGGTGGTCAAAAGGATTTTTTTTTGCTAACCTCAGTGTGGCTCTTCAGTAATGAAATCTTAAACTCAAATCCATTTGCAGTAGAAAATTTATAAAACCTTGTCAGTTTTTAGCTATACTGAAGAGTAAAATTAGGTGTGTGTTTTTTAATGAATATTAAACACATATTCTTTACCCACATAGTAAAATTTTGATCCAAAGATTATCAATTTTATTATTATTTAAATATAACAACATTTGTGTAAAATTTAATGAATATATATTTATCAATAAACATTAATTTATTAATTTAATATTTTTTGACAGTAAACTTCAACTAAATAATTCAGTTATGTCAAAACGAAGTAACCTAGTTTTAAATTTTTAAAATAATCCCATGTTAATCCATGAAAAAAATATAAAAATGACACGAATTTTTTTGATGTTGTCCCGATATTTAATGCCACAACTGTACCTTTCTTTACATCACATTTTTTGAATCAAGCAACCTTTTTTAGCTAATAGAGTTGGTTAATACCAAACTAAATCAACCGAACTTTAATTACACTTGGAATTATTTACTAACAGCATATTCAAATAGCAACAATTCACATGCAAAACGTTTGAAAGTTACTCTCGAGTTGCTCAATCAACTAGAAACCAAAGATGTGCCCTCATCGCAAGCTATCGTCTTGCTTCAACGATTATGTATGGAGTTTAACAAATTTAAATCGGCTGATATTGCAAAACTTTGTGATTTTTGCAGGGAGAGTATTCAATCGAAAACTACAACACAAACTAGGTAACAAAGAAATCAGAGATTTCTGAATCTTGTTTCCCAGACAGCACAAGGATGAATTAAAGAGATCTTAAAGATGTCGTAGCTCGTCATTCAAGACGTCTTGAGAACGTCGGTTTTCGCCGTATATGCATCTTTAAGACGTCTTAACGACATCGTATGTTACAAAAGGTAACGTCTTTAAGACATCTTTTTTAAGACGCCTTACTGACGCCTTGCACAGGCGACTTTACAACATAATACCCCCTCCCATTTACGTTGCTAGGTACGGTCGTATTGATATAAAAAGCGTAATAATAACTAGAATGAGAGGTAATTTGTTTGTCAAAAAAAGATCTTAATTTTTTTTTTAATTTCTTTTATTTTTAATTTTTTCGTTTTCGTAAAAAGTAAATTAAAAAAAAATGATTTTTTTGTTATTTTTTGTTTTTCAAAAAAAGATCTTAAAAAAATGGTAATTTTTTTTAATAGTTGATTGTGGTTTGGACTTTTTATTTATTTTTAGCGATGAGTATCGAAGTTAAGACATCTTGTACAGATACTTAAAAGACATCTTATAGACATCATAATAAGATATCTTTTAACAATCCCTAAAAAGAACTCCATAAGATATCCTTTTCATGTCTTTAGGCGTCTAGACATAATTAAGATTTAAAAAAGACGTCTTTAAGATATCATGTGCTGTCTGGGTTCTGCTTTTTATTGGAAGAGAATTTCCAGAAGAGTGTGTGGGGCTTACTTAAAACGATAAATTGTTGTTTAAGTGCCCAAATTATAAAGCTGAAGTTTGCAACGTTTTTTTTTTGCAACGAAAATTCAAATAGTATATTAAAGTACTACCCTGGCAGAAATTTAACGTTATAATAACGTTTTTCTAATGTTAGAAAACTGTATAAAAGTACGTTATAAAATATGTGTAAATGTCTCGCTTTTTAACGTTAGAATCAAACGTTAATCTAACGTTAGATTTTTAAGTTAGAAATACGTTATAAGTACGTTTAATTTCCAACTTTCGGAGGGGGCGGGGCCAACTAGGAAATTTCTACCTGCATCATAAAATGGCAGATGGAGACAAATTTATTCATATAAATAAATCTTAATATATTTTAGCAATCATAATATTTTTTAACATAATTTCGTTACATTTATTTATAAAATAGACATCTTTTTAGGTGGCCCTAAATATTTTTTATATGCTGTTATACTTCGATAAATACGTTTACCTATCAGAAAAACTTTATATTTAGTTAGTTAATATTTATTTATACATTCAGAATCTTAAATTAGTTTTTCAATTCTAGTACAGCGTTGCCAGACTTACTATAATTTTGACTATTGGGGGATAATATTTTTTTAAACTTATTATAGAAATAATAAATAATTATCAAACCTAGGCACATAGCTGTCTGAAATGAGTATTTTCTAATATTTATTACGTATTAATAATGGGAATTTAAAAAGTATTTAAAGTTAGAATAAGGTTAGAAAAAGGTTAGGTAACTAACGTTTTTGTCAAACGTTAGTTTTTAAGGTTAGATTTATATATTTTATAACGTTTTGGTATAACGTTAGAGGCTAAACATAAAAATGTCACCAATCTAATGTTATGTTAAGTTAGATTTATGTACTTTTCTACCTGGATAGCTTCATAACATGCGTTTTTAGCCCACGAGTACAAGTTTAGAAAACAAGCCGCTTGCGGCGAGTTTTCTAAAGTACTAGTGCGCTAAAAACGTGTTATAGAATAAGTGCTTTAATATACTATTTGAATTTTCGATGCAAAAAAACGTTGAAAACTTCAGCTTCATCCCAAATTGTACCTTAAAACAGCTGAAATTGTTATTGTGCCCCAATATTTTCTTATTAGTTTGTTAATTTTTTGTTTTTTACTATCATTGCCAGTACTCTGGTAATATTTGGGACATGGGTTCCTAATTTTGTCAGTATGCGGTCTTTTTAAAAAGCAATCAGGCAAAAGGGGGTAATAAAAAATACTCAAAGTTTTTAGAAACAGTGCATGTTAGAACTAAGACTTACCATAATACCAGGTAATAATACCTTTCCCTGCTATTTTATTCTACAGTGCGGTCCAAAAGTCACCCCCCCCCCCCTTTTAACTTTTGAACGAGTTGAGATATCTACTTCAAATTTAGAACTCTTAAATAAGACAACTTAAACTATCTTTAAGCATATATTTCATATTTTCAGCTCTTAAAATGTGGGCAAGGGGGCATGGGGGACATTTTTTTAAATGGAAAGGGGGGTCGTGTGATACATTATTTTAAAGCTTATAACATTCTCTATTTAAACTAACATTTTTAAATTTTTTAAAAATGTTTTTTAAGGTTTTGATTTTTCAATTTTTTGTGCTAAAACATTCGATTTTTTAAGTTTTTTTTTATAAATTTTTATTTATGTCAACTAAAATTAGTTTAAAAGTATAATTAACATTTTTTTATGATAAAATTAGGCATTTTAAAAAAATTATTTGTTTTTTTTTTAGAGGAATTTTGACATTAATACCCATTTTCAACCCCATTTTAAACCCAATTTTTTTTTTTAATTTAAAAATATGTAGTTAAATGGAGTATTTTATAAGCTTTAAAATTATGTATTACACGACCCCCCTTTCCATTTAAAAAAATGTGCCCCCATGCCCCCTGCCCACATTTTAAGAGCTGAAAATATTAAATATATGCTAAAAGATAGTTTAAGTTGTCTTATTTAAAAGTTCCAAATTTGAAGTCGATATCTCAACTGGTTCAAAAGTTAAGAGGGGGGGGGTGACTTTTGGACCGCTCTGTATAGCCACATGTAGTAGCAAATCCTGTAATTCTTTCAAGGGGTAAGGCAGGACCCTGAAATGAAAAAAATATATGCACCTGCATCTTTGCTAGACAGGGTGTTTCAGTTAAAACTCCCAGGGCTGATTACTTAAAAACTAAAAGAGATATTTAAGATTTATAAAAAGCATGGTATAGGTATAATGTTTGGCTATATTTTGTCATAAACGGGACCCGGAGACATCCGGTGTATAGGCGTTACGCATTAAATCGGTTTTCGACGGCTGCACGGAAAAAAAAATATAGCTAGGAGCGCTATAACACACATACCAAGCAAATTATAATCGCTTATATAAGTCAGTGTAAAAATTTATATGAAATACTTTAATTGTTTAGTGAATAATAAAATATAACAAATAGTATGGCATTTATAGCTTAAATAGATTTAATTATTGTCCGTGCTAATAATTTTTATAATATAATAAAATTTCTGTAAATTTATAATAGTGCCTGTAATAAATATAATCGTGTCTGTAATATATATAATCGTTTCCAATTTATTTTTAACATTATTAGTTATTGTGTCCCTTATAATCTATAGCTTAAATCACTATAATTTGCCACTGTTACCAAATATCTTATAATGTATAGCGCAGAGCCTACTAATTTCTTTCCGTGTGGTTTGTTAAAAAGTATTATTTCTAAAACAATGCCCAATTCTATGATTTTTGCTGTTAGACTGGAATTGATATCTCTACTGGTTTCTGAGATATTTGACATTTTGAGCATAACAAATTTAAATATTGCAAATATGTATCTCAAAAACTATTAAATTTATCGAATTTAAGGTAATCAATTTTTTTTCATTAAATTAAAAGTAGGGGAAGTCAGGGTTAACTGGGCCACGGGGTTAACTGGTCCACCTGGATTTTATCAACTTTTTTTATTATTATTGGCGCCTTAGGGCAAATTCTAGTGATATTTAGTTAGTAGTATTGTTTAAAGTATTATGACGGACCGTGTTGTCCACGTGTAAGTTGTAGTAAAGAAAGTTCATTTTTTTTATGAAAAGTGGGTATTTACCTTAACTTTTATTTTTTAATTAATACTTTTTTATTAATAGGAGGATCTAGACAATACAATACATTTTTGTTAGTGGTCCAGTTAACCCTGCCCTATAGGGTTAACTGGTCCAGCGGGGTTAACTGGTCCAGCGGGGTTAACTGGTTTCGTTAATAACTTTTTTTTATATAAATAATATTTGTCTAAAGTATTAATATGTTCTAACTATAGTATTAATCTACCTTTTGCTATAGAAAATATTTGAAAACTGTTTACAGGTTTTTCAAAAACTCGATATGAAAAAAAAACGGCCCAGTTAACCCCGACTTCCCCTACTATCATCCTATGGTGATTTAAACATCTACAGTTGTTAAAAAAAAATATCTTGGAAACCAATGGAGATATCAGTTCTAGTCTAATGACAAAAGATGCTTAAAATTAGGCATTGTATCGGCAAAAATACTTTTTAAGTTTCCAGCCTTTGAAAAATAAATACAGTGCGTGACTAAAGTCCGCCCCCGTTTAACTTTTGAACCACTTAAGATATTAACTTAAAAATTTTGATCACTTAATTAACAAAACCAAAATTTTGTAGTTGAAATGTTTTGCTTTTTAAATTTTAGCTGGAAGGAAATTCTGCCCGAACTTCTAAATGTTTTGGTGGAAAGAGACTATTTCGAATACGATGAGTTGGAATACACCGGGACGGAATATAAAAGTCAGTTTATTAATACATTATGTATGACTCCATGGTCTCCAAATATAATCACTTTATTGACAGCTGCTTTTATGTAAGTTATAAAGCCCTTTTGGGGGGTCCAAGACATGATTTGCCCATTTTTAATTAAAAAAAAAATCAAATTATTTTCGTTTCTCAAAAAAAAGGTACTTTTGTTGAAAGAAAAAATAATTTCGAAATATGTTCGTTTTCGAAAAAAAAAATGAAAATTTTAAAAAATAGAAGCAATACTTTTCTTTTTTCTTGTTAAATATATTTAAGAAACAATAGCAAAAAGTGTTGTTTTGTTAGCAGCATTTTTTATTTTTTTGTTCCACTTTTTATTTTTAATGTGATTTTTTTTTATTTACAGAGAAATGCCGTTATCCAAGGAAGAACATTTGACTATCGTAAACAAACTGGCACAATATATAGAAAAAATGACCCCCCAAGAAATACCTTCTTTAATATATCAGCTTTTAAGGCTGTGTAAAAATCGTAACATAAGAAGCGTATTTTTAAGGCTACAGCACTATTTTGGACTGATTATTTACGACTTGGCCCGAGATTTTGAAAATGATTCGGATAGTCCAGGGCTTGATGCGATAGGTAAGCAAAGCGCGGCGTTTTTACATCGGCATAGTGCTACTAAGAGTGCCGATGTATTGAAATCTTTGCCGAAAAGTCAAAATCTTTGACCATGTTTTTTTTCACATTTTTCGACGTTTTAGACCATGCTGAGTCGAAATCAGTAAAAAAAATCCGTCTGTCTGTCTGTCTGTCTGGGTGTAAACTCTCTAACTCCATTTCTACAAGAGATATCGACTTGCGGTTTTTTGCATATTGTTTCTTATCGTATTCCGAAGAGCTGATTAGATTTTGGGGGTAAACGATTGGGGGTAAGGGGGTAAAAATAGGGTAAAACTCCTATTTTTAGCGTTTTTTGTTTATAATTAAGGCAAGTATTATTGTATTTATAACCCGATTTCAAAAAATTATATTTTAAATAAAAGCTCCCTATAAAAAATGTTATATACAGTTTTTTGCTAGAATATAATGTTTTAAAGATACAGAATTTAAAATCAAACAAAACACCTAGTTTGAAATTTGCAAACTAGATGACTCTAGTGTACAATAGTGCCGATGTTTTGACAGGGTGCTTGCAACGTTTCATCTAGTTTATTTTCTATTTTTATTAAGATTTTTCCGTTTTTTTTTCCTAGAATTTCGAAGTTTCAAAAAA
Organism: Brachypterus glaber; assembly: GCA_958510825.1. Lineage (NCBI taxonomy): Eukaryota > Metazoa > Arthropoda > Insecta > Coleoptera > Kateretidae > Brachypterus > Brachypterus glaber. The sequence goes on along the minus strand of OY294046.1, from coordinate 3,003,231 downwards.
AAAAAAAATTTTTTAAAAAATTAATTTTTCTTAAATTTAACAAGTAACTAATACAAAATTTTGAAAAAACTCGAAAATATGTGTTTTTTTTTTCTTTTCGATGATGATTACACATTGTTTAGGAACAAAAAACTTTTTCTCACAAAATTTTGGAGGGGTCTTGTATAAAATTTATTCATGTTTTTAAAGCTGTCCTCAAATTTACTGTGAGATCTCTGGTTGCTGAGATATCGATCAACAAAGACAAAAGGATCCTTTTTCATCCAAAATCGGATATCTCAGCAAAAAATGAATGTAGAGGGACCATAAAAAAAACAAATTGAAGCTTGGTAAACAAGCTAAATGACCTATACATTGGTGTAAGTAACAAAAATTCGATCCCGTGGACCCTTAAAAAAAATGAGAAATTTTTGTGTCGCGCTATTACCACAAAAAATGTCTGTCAAAAGATCTCGAAACTAGAAACTTGGAACTTTTAAATGCTTTTTTCCATCTAAATACGATCATTTTTCACAAAGATACAGCTCTTTAAAAAAACACTAAAAAAATATTAAAAAAAAATTGTTTCCTTAATTTTTTGTAGTATACTCCGTCCAGTTATGCAAGACAGTAAGCAAGCATAGTACATAAGAATGCGATGCCAGGATTGGCTTGATGTGTCGTCATGTATCTTGTAATGTTGTTATGCGAGCCTCTGGATAGGCCTTAAGTTGTAATTGTAACCTAAAAATTTGACGTTTTCCTTGTGTTCAATATAATTTACGTTTGTACAATATGTAGAATATGCTAATTTAGTGTGAGTGTATGAAGAATAAACCAAAAAAGTACCTTTTTCAATACCATACAAAATAACATTAAGTATAACCATTTTTTTTATGTAACTTTCTCTTCTGTTATTAGCTTTAACGACCGTCAATCATTGTCATAGACAAAAAATGTCACAATATTTTATGTGTTAAAAGGTACGAGTTTTTAACCAATGATGTAGCTTAAAAATCGCGGGAATTTTAAACTACTATCTTGCATAATTGGACGGACTATAGTATATCTTAAAAAAGCACTAGTGCTGTAATGTAAATATTAATAAACCCAAATGTGTGCTTAATATTAAGTGGAACGTAGATATTGTATATTATAATATCCTATAAACGTATACGTGTAAACGTAGTCTATATTATTTTTAGAAAGCACCCTAAATCAAGACACCATAGATGCCGAAAGTACCGTACTATTTCACATCCATGCCTCGGCATCTTTAGGGCACGAGTGCATCAGAGACTATTTGAATTCGCTGAAAAGTGTGGTTAAATCGCCCGAATTTATTCTGCATCCATTTCAACTGACCTTGCTTTTTACCATTTCTACCATTCCGTACTACGAGGAGACCGTTTTTGACCTAATCCGGCCCTGTGTTGTGCGATTTTACCAGGAAGAAATGAAGAAATATCATTCGGCTTGGTTTAGGGAAATGCAAACCGTAAATTACAGTTTGGAACAGGTTTTTGGAAAAGTTATCCATTTTAGGTAAGGGACTGTCTATATATTACGTAACGCAATTTTTCAAAAAAATATAGTATAACATAACCTTGAAAAAAAAATACACGAAAAAATCACTCAAACTTTAAAAAAATATTCATAATCAATATCACACAGGGAAAAAATACTAGGTACCTCTTTTTACACTGATTGTCACATATAACACGCATATTGTTTATGCACAGGTACACAAAATAGTACACACATTGGTGTTCTGTGAGTACACATTAAGCGCGAAAATGTATTATCGCCGATGATTCATCGGCAAGATCACGCAAGAACAGGGCCGTAAGATTTTTTTTTAATATCAATGTCAACAGTTTTTTTATTGATTACAATATTATTTAAATATGCATAGTTTCGTCAATTTTTGTGTGAAAAGGGGAATTATGGGCCACTAAATAGTAATTTATGTTGAAATAAAAATACATCTGCCAAGCTTAGGAAATAAACATTAAATTTATTAAATTCCGTTACGTAACGTTTACCTAGACCTCCCGTCCACCCTGTCACAAACTGTAACAATTTCTCTGACCCCCCTCTAGGCGCGTTACGTAATATATGGACAGCCCGTAATTATTGAAAATGTACCGAATCTGGAGGTGTATTTGCAGGACTATTTTTTAAACTATTTCTTTTATAGTTTAAATCTTTTGAAGTAATTTGGAAAAAAAATACTGCTATTGAAAAAACAATACTTTCCCCTATAGGCCTAGGTTCTTTAAGCCCTTCTGCTCCATTGTATCCACGTGTGGATATTTGTAGGTATAGCAAAATATACCACAATATCCACAGTTGGATATTTGGTTACGGGATTTTCCATATACATTTTAATCTAGTGTGGACCTGTAACTTGAAAACCCAGCTGGAGCGGAATGGGTTAAAATTAAAAACGAAAAAAATAAAAAAAAATCAAATATAAAAAGTCTAGTTACGTATTGTTTGTATTGATTTCATTTATCACTAAGTGTGCTCGATATAGTACTTTCCATTACTGTCGACTTTTTGATTAAGTAATGTTAACTTACCTAGTTGGTAGTGAGAAAAAACTATTTGATAAAAATATTCGACATTTTTTCAACACAATTAACATTTTTTGAAAGAATATTTAATTTTTTTTTGCACGACCAAGACTAAAACCTTATTACACGCTTTCATTTTCGGGACTAAACTTGCCGTTTCTCTCCCTAGGCAATAAAAATCACGGCAACCTTGATAATATTAAAATATTATACTTACTATGTGCTTTGATGGTTCAAAAATTAGGTTTGGTGGTGTTTTGTAATAAATTAGCGATTCAAACCAATTTATTTGATTTTAACAAAGAAAACCTTTAAAAATAACATTGTTATAACAATTTATACATAACTTAAAATTTATCATCTTCGTCCATTTTTTTGACGTTTGTGTCAACCATATTAAAAAACAATTGAAATCGTGATAGCCATCAAACTGACTTTTCGCAATTTACAGGCACCTTGATTAAATTACGAAAATAAAACAACCGATTTTAGACGAGTGGTTTTTAATTTTAATTTTATCTACCTACCTAAATTATGTTTGGTCCTGCAAAAAATAGTGTATATACCTCAGGACTAAACTTGGCTGTTTTAGTCCGTTGCATTTCTGTTTCCCTCGCTCGCTACGCTCGCTCAGGAAACACTAATGCAGCGGGACTAAAACTGCCAGTTTAGTCCCTTGGATTGATTTTTTTAATATTACATTATTAACAGCGCCTGTTCTAGAATAATATACGGTAGTTTCGAATTTCCCAAAATCGTCAAAAAACGTCCTAGACAAAAAATTATTGAATACAAATGTGTTTCATGGAAAAATAAGAAACTTTGAAAATGTCCGTCCGTCCGTCTGTCCGATGTCACGATTTTTGTAGACACGATAACTCCAGAACGAATTATCCAATAGACTCGAAATTTTCAGGAAAAATCATGTTCTATTGTTTTTTAAAGTAATCCCCCCAAAAACAAACAAGTGATGGGGGGTTAAACTTTTTTTAAAAATAAAAACTATCATTTAAAAAAAAGTGTTTCAAAAAAAGATCTTTTTATTTTTTTTATATTTTTTTATATTTGGGAAAATGCAATATACCATTTACTGTGAATAATATATAATGGAATGCGTAGCATTACATACCTTCACGGCTTGTTTTTTTAATGAACCTAAGGTCAAAGGGGGGTAAGAACTATTACTTTTATCGATAACTCGCTAAATATTGGTGGTATGACAAAATATTCGTTGGAAAAAGCTCGGTAAAAAGTCAAAATCTTTCCTGAATATTTTTTGTTGTTAAAAAAAACATTTTTTATTTATTTTTTTTAACACGTGCGCAAAAAAATAAAAATAATTATTTTTAGTTTGACTGATAGGGAGCTGACGTTACAAGCCCTGGTGAACTTTGCCTTTGTGCTCCTAGGAGTCGGTGCGGGCCTGGGTAGAGATATCGTGGCCGAAAAACAGTGGGTCCTGGGGACGATGATCCTTTTGAAAATTATCAAGAGAAAAAGGCTCATTGCGCCTACTATAATACAAACCATAAGTAATTCGATTCTTATTGGGCAAAATGTTGGACATTACATTGGTAAGAATACTATTTCATACTTTTAATACACAAATCTGCCGAATTTTTTTAAAACATTAATAGGTTTTGTCGAGGGAGGCATTGAAATCGTAAATTTTACATCATATCATTTTGACAGGAGATTTTAAAAGTTGGGTTAAACTTTTGACAAAAACCGTCTAGGGTAAAATACAGTAAGTAATGGATTTTTTGTTAGTTTTTTGTATTGTATTATTTAAACTAGATGAAACGTTGCAATCACCCTGTCAAAACATCGGCACTATTGTACACTAGAGCCATCTAGTTTGCAAATTTCAAACTAGGTGTTTTGTTTGATTTTAAATTCTGTATCTTTAAAACATTATATTCTAGCAAAAACTGTATATAACATTTTTTATAGGGCTTAAAAAGAGCTTTTATTTAAAATATAATTTTTTGAAATCGGGTTATAAATATGTGAGATATGCTAAAAAAACCTTTTACTGCTTTAAACGCCAATATCTCGAAAACAATGCGTTTTAGGAAAACGTTGTTTATAACATTTTTTTACCAATTTGAAATTTGCAAACTAGATGGCTCTAGTGAACAATAGTGCCGATATTTTAACAGGGTGCTTGCAACGTTTCATCTAGTTTTTTATGAATTTTAGAATGTTTGCATATTTTGAGTAAAACGATGCCACTTCTGATGCTGGAAAATCAGAGCTGCGTAATCGAATTGATGGAAGGATTGGTACAAGTTCCCGGCAACATTGCGTCCCAGTTGCTGGACGCCGTTATTCCACTTACGAAAGTGTCACCCACCATCAGGGACCACTTGATTTTGCTCCTGAGAAAAGCTCTATATTCTCGGTAAGTTGAAACGGCACTGTATAACCTAGTAGAAATTTAACGTTAGAACAACGTTTTTCTAATGTTAGAAAACTGTATAAAAGAACGTTATAAAATATGTGCAAATGTCCCGCTTTTTAAAGTTAGAATCAAACGTTAGTTACAAACGTTAATCTAACGTTAGATTTTTAAGTTAGAAATACGTTATAAGTATGTTTAATTTCTAACTTTCGGAGGGGGCGTGGCCAACTAGGAAATTTCTACCTGCATCATAAAATGGCAGCTGGAGATAAATTTATTCATATAAAGAAATCTAAATATATTTTAACAATGATAATATTTTTAAACATAATTTCGTTACATTTATTTATAAAATAGCCATCTTTTTAGGTAGCCCTGAATATTTTTCGTGTAATATCCTGTTATACTTCAATAAATAAGTTTACCTCTCAGAAAAACTTTATATTTAGTTAGTTAATATTTATTTATAAATTCAGAATCTTAAAATATTTTTTCAATTATAGTACAGCGTTGCCAGACTTACTATAATTTTGACTTTTGGGGAATATTTTTTTAAACTTCTTATAGAAATAATAAATAATTATCAAACCTAGGCACATAGCTGTCTGAAATAAGTATTTTCTACTATAGCTTAAGTATTAATAATTTAAATTTAAAAAATATTTTAGAAGAAGTTAGAATAAGGTTAGAAAAAGGTTAGAATTAAGTTGGGAAACTAACGTTAGATTTATGTATTTTATTCCGTTTTTGTCAACCGTTAGTTTTTAAGGTTAGATTTATATATTTTATAACGTTTTTGTATAACGTTCGAGACTAAACATAAAAATGTCACTAATCTAATGTTATGTTAAGTTAGATTTATGTACTTTTCTACCAGGGTAGGTTAGGGTGCACCTACGGAATTGTTTGGGTCTGATCCCTTAAAATTATTCCTTTAGTTGAAAAAGCAGCCCTGATTGTTTTTTAGATTTTTTATAAAATATTCAGTAACTTTATTTACTTTTTTGAAAAAAACTACAGGGTGTCTAAAAAATAATTAAATATATATCGCCCGCTCGCTTATTGTAAGGAGAACAAAATATCTTTACAGTGATGTCGACGAGCCATAGACGTAATAAGCAAAAAAAATTAACATATGTGGTTCCCTCCTTATAACTTTTTATTCTTAGAGGTAAAAGGATTTGCAGTGTGTTTATATGACAATATTTTAAATTAAAGGTTTTTTTCGCTTCCAGTTTTTCGATATGTATTTTTAATTCTCCTTGAATATTTTATTTAAAAACAAATCTCAAAATTATTCATCACCTTCTTTTATAAAAAATAACCAGTTTTTTTTTAGTGTTGTTGAAACAAGACAAATGGCTGTCACAGGGTTCCTGAAGCTAATCACAACTTTAAAAATCACAAACCTACTGGTTCTCAGCCAGTCGAGCAATTCCACTGGTTCTTTTACCTCTGGTCACTCCCTGTACACTCAGCTTTCGTTAAATAGGTCATCCCAGTTGAACGTTAGCAGCGCATTTACCAATGAAGCCCTGTGCCTGGAAATACTGGGAATTCTTAAGAGATGCTTGATGCAACAGGCAGAGGTCAAATTTAAACTTTATGAAGGTAATTTTTTTGAAAACAAAAATACCCTAAATCAAAAAATTTTAATACAAAAAGAGTATACTATTAATATGCAAAAAAATTGGACCACCTAAAAATTACCATTTTTAAAATTCAAATATTTATAAAACTACTTAAGGGGTCTTTCTACCTTTAAATTTTAAAAATATTTTGTTTTTAAACATTTTTTTTATATACAACCTGTTCCAGAACTCGCGTACAAAAATTTGAGGGTATATTAAAAACCCTCTGGAAAATATGAAAAAAATGTCAAAAAAGAACCATCTTTGTTCAATTTAAAAATAAGAAGGTTTTAAGTGGACCAATACTGTTGCTGATGTTAAATTACCTTTAAAAGTTGAATTTGTAGCTATGGAAGCAAATTTAATTATTGCAGGTACATATTCTGTAGGTTGACATGGTGATTAATGTGACATAATTATTTATTAACGTCAAAAAACCACCGCCGGATGGAGTGACCCTATAAAAATAGAATATTTGATAGCCTCTGTCGGTTTTGTCAAAATATAATAACCTAAAAAGATTCTAAAGTTAAAAGTCTCAAACAATGCACGCGTCAACAATTAAAATGCATCGATAGTTATTAATAAGTAGGTAAAAACTAACTTGTAGGTAATTTAACATCAGCAACAGGATTGGTTAGATTAAATAGCTTCCTTTTTAATAAGTATTGAATAAGGATTTTTTTTTGAAAATTTTTTCATATTTTTCAGAGGGTTTTTAATATACCCTTAAATTTCGGTACGCTAATTCTGGAACAGGCTGTAAAAAGAAAAAAGATATAATCGTGAAATTTTGCAGGTATGTTTATTTATATTAAAAGAATACAATTTTTTTTATTATTTTTAAAGTGCCATTTTTTGCCATAAATTTAAAAAAAAAAACGTCAAAAGACAGTGGTCGCCATGATTCCGGCCGTCTGGATCGACTAAAAATATTATTCAGTATTGAAGTCGCTATAGCTAGGGACACTAGATTTATTCAGTATTGAAGTCGCTATAGCTAGGGACACTAGATTTAGGTCTTAAGTTAGCAAGGCGAGAGACAGGCTAACTTAAGACCTAGATTTAGGGTCCCTAGCTATAGCCATATCCAGAAGAAATTGTTTTGGTCAAAAAATAACAAATTGGCAGATGTTTTTCTTGAAAATTATTTAAAAATTTTTGAAAAACGTCCGCCATTTTGTTATTTTTTGGCCAAAAAAATTTCTTCTAGATATATTTTATACAATAAAAATATTTTTTAGGACTCTATAATGCGTTAGGTTTGAATATAGAGCTGGGCGAACCAGTTTTGGAATTGTTGTGGTCCCATTTCAAATTTTTTTACAATGCTAATGAAGAGGGGTTGCCGCCCATTAATCTGGACGCTACTGTCGTTATCAAAGAAGTGGAGGCTGTATTACAGGCGGGTATCCCAATTTTGTAAAATCCGTCCCGAATGAGGGGACTTTTTACTAAAAAATTTGCAAAAAATAAAAAATATATTTTTTGCACGACCAAGACTAAAACCTAATTTTACGCTTTCATTTTCGGGACTAAACTTGCCGTTTTTCTCCCTAGGGAATAAAAATCACGGCAACCTTGAAAATATTAAAATATTATACTTACTATGTGCTTTGCTGGTTCAAAAATTAGGTTTGGTGGTGTTTTGTAATAAATTAGCGATTCAAACCAATTTATTTGATTTTAACAAAGAAAACCTTTAAAAATAACATTGTTATAACAATTTATACATAACTTAAAATTTATCATCTTCATCCATTTTTTGGACGTTTGTGTCAACCATATTAAAAAACAATTGAAATCGCGATAGCCATGAAACTGACTTTTCGCAATTTACAGGCATCTTGATTAAATTACGAAAATAAAACAACCGATTTTAGACGCGTGGTTTTTAATTTTAATTTTATCTACCTACCTAAATTATGTTTGGTCCTGCAAAAAATAGTGTATATACCTCAGGACTAAATTTGGCTGTTTTAGTCCCTTGCATTTCTGTTTCCCTCGCTCGCTACGCTCGCTCAGGAAATACTAATGCAGCGGGACTAAAACAGCCAGTTTAGTCCCTTGGTATATAAATAACTATTTTTTTTCAAAATTAAGAAAGTTTTCTAAAAAAGTTAGCTTTTCAGATATCAAAAAAATACTGCTTCTAACAAAAAAATGCTTTTCTGAGCCTCTATTATAGATTACTAGCCGCGAGCCCCGTTCTTCGCACGGATTATTTAAAAACTGTTCCCTTTATGGACCTTGTTTAATTATTTTTCCTAATCCCCTTAATTAAGGGGTTAATGGGGTCTGTTTTTAAATTTGTTTTAATTTGTATTTTTTTTTTTTCAATTCTCAGTTTTTTTCAATTTTTAGTTTTTTTTTTCAATTTTTGGATATATTTCGTCGGCTTACAAGTAAAAGGCACTAAGTCGCTTTTTTGCATAAATGGGATTTTTATGGTACTGTAATTAATTTTTGATGATCTATGTACAGGTAAACCGAACTAACTTCTAGGTGGACTGCCAAGAGAGTTACCCACTATACAAAACGCACCAGTTTGATTTTGAATAAAATTTTATCTGGCAATAGGCACTAAGTCACTTAGTGCACTTAGTGCGTTTTACTTGTAGATTATTTCAAATGTTTCTGACTTAGTGTTTGTTTGGCGAAACGTGCATTTTTGTAACAATTATTACAAAAATTAAAAAACAACAGTGAAAGTTAAATTTGTCAATATCTCAAAACCATGTTTTTGGACTTAGTGCTCTTTACTTGTAAGCCGACGATTTCTTCAATTTTAAGAATATTTGTTTTTTTTTAGAGGGGTTAGGGTAACGGCGAGGGTAACGGTCAAGTTTTGGTTTGTCTTCTGGGGAACAAGACCTTTTTTTTTTGGTGTACCTTTGGATAGATACCTACACGAAAAAAAAAGTCTTGTTCACCACACGACAAAATCGTTTCTATACGTTTTTGCGGTCGCTGAATCTGAATCTTTGTCTCGGTCAGGTCGCATTTTGTTGCTAACCTCAAAAAAGTAATGAACTTTCATCACTTTTTTGAGGTTATCAACTAAATGTGACCTGACCGAGCCAAACCAACCCCAGATTCTGATTCAGCGACCCCAAAAACGTATAGAAATATTTGTCCCGTCTGGGAAACAGACCTTTTTTTTCTTTTTGTGTGCCTGTGTAATTGTTCTGCGTATTTCAGGAACCCTTAGGAAAACTAGTACTATCCATAGGTCTGATTATAACCAAATTGAAAGAAGCTGAAGACCCAATAGATGTGTCCAAATATGAGACAATTATGGATTCCTTGTGTGAAAGGATGGCCAAATGCGAATTGGTACATTTTGAACTGGTATGTTTACTATTATTTTCTATTTTTTTGAAATCTTTAATTCAATTGGTTTAAAAGATATTAAGTAAAATATAAAACATTTTACTATTCCTTAAAACGACTTTTGTTTGATTAACGCAGTCGTCCCTCCGAAGTGACTGATCGATTTCGTGCTTTTTAGCACTCTTCAGAGCCACATATCGGTAGTAGGGACAACTACGAAAATCAAATCCTTTCCATATATCTCTATATGGAGTTTAAAAGTCGTTGTAAGGAAAAGCAAAAACAGCTAGCGACATCTACTGCTAAAAGCAGAGACTGGATAAACCTATCGACAGTCCAAAAAAAAAATGTCCACCGTGGCATTGATTAATCTGCCCCCTATCGACAGCGTGCATTAGGTTCTTGAAACCAATAACTGCTTCCTTTTTTGGACTGTCGATAGGTTTATCCAGTCTCTGCTTTTAGCAGTAGATGTCGCTAGCTGTTTTTGCTTTTCCTTACAACGACTTTTAAACTCCATATAGAGATATATGGAAAGGATTTGATTTTCGTAGTTGTCCCTACTACCGATATGTGGCTCTGAAGAGTGCTAAAAAGCACGAAATCGATCAGTCACTTCGAAGGGACGACTGCGTTAATCAAACAAAAGTCGTTTTATGGAATAGTAAAATGTTTTATATAGATTTTTTAAATTTGTAAATATCAAACAATTTAATTTAGTTTATTAAGTAAAATGTTTAGATCTACCCTAGTAGAAATTTAACCTTAGATAAACATTTTTTTAATGCATTTTTAATGTATAAACTAGATGAAACGTTGCAAGCACCCTGTCAAAACATCGGCACTATTTTACACTAGAGCCATCTAGTTTGCAAATTTCAAACTAGTTGTTTTGTTTGATTTTAAATTCTGTATCTTTAAAACATATTGTTCTAGCAAAAAACTGTATATAACATTTTTTATAGGGCTAAAAAAGACCTTTTATTTAAAATATAATTTTTTAAAATTGGGTTATAAAATGTGAGATATGCTAAAAAAAACTTTTATTGCTTTAAACGCCAATATCTCGAAAACAATGCGTTTTAGGAAAACGTTGTTTATAACATTTTTTGACCAATTTAAAATTATCTTTTATATAAGTGCTAAATTAACCAAATAGAATAATAATTGCCTTAATTATAAACAAAAAAACGCTAAAAATATTAGTTTTACCCTATTTTTACCCCCTTACTTACCTTAGCTCTTCGGAATACTATAAGAAACAATATGCAAAAAACCGCAAGTCGATATCTCATGTAGAAATGGAGTTTACACCCAGACAGACAGACGGACGCAAAATTTTTTTTACTGATTTCGACTCAGAATGGTCTAAAACGTCGAGAAATGTGAAAAAAACGTGGTCAAAGATTTTGACTTTTCGGCGAAGATTTCAATACATCGGCACTCTTAGTAGCACTAAGTGCCGATGTAAAAATTCTAAAAATTGTTTTGTTGATTACCAAATATAATTTTTGAGCAAGTAGATTTTAGTATTTTTTTGTTTTATGTCAGTTTCTTTTTCTTTATGTGCACATTGTTTCTGAATTGATTTGGAAAAAAAAATGTATCAATTTTTTTTTCGTTGCAAAATAAAATTATGTGCAGGGTTAACAATGTGGGTTAACATAATATTCAAAAAATTGTTCATTTAGGATGATGGGACGGACTTGACCGATAATTTGCCCGAGTGCCAAAAGAAAGTGCTGATTCTTAAGGAAGCAATGAACGTATGCGATGCGCTGATTGGCTACAAAATCTTATCATGGAAGCAACACTCTGAAAACAATGCCCAGTGTATCGTCAACTTATTTCAGGCATATTTACTATTCCAAAATTTTGCAAAGGTAAATTATCTTTGTTTTTTAATATTGCTAGTTTATTTTTTACATTTTTTTTCTATTTTTTACCCAACTACAGCAACGCGGAAGGAGGGTTATGTTTTGTTTTGTATGTATGTATGCATGCATGCATGTTTGTCCGTTCCCTTCTAGAGCCTAAACTACTTGGCTGATTTTGACGATCGAGGATTTAACTTCATAGGCTATATAAAAAGTCCATGTTTCGATAATATTAATAGTTATCATCTATGGAGTTTTATTATGAATTCCCTAGTAGAAATTTAACGTTAGAATAACGTTTTTCCAATGTTAGAAAACTGTATAAAAGTACGTTTAAAAATGTGCAAATGCCCCGATTTTTAACGTTAGAATCAAACGTTAGTTACAAACGTTACATTTTTAAGTTGAAAATACGTTATAAGTACGTTTAATTTCTAACTTTCGGAGGGGGCGTGGCCAACTAGGAAATTTCTGCCTGCATCATAAAATGGTAGCTGGAGACAAATTTATTCATATAAATAAATCTTAATATATTTTAGCAATCATAATATTTTTAAACATAATTTTATTACATTTATTTATAAGATAGCCATCTTTTTAGGTGGCCCTAAATATTTTTCGTGTAATATCTATCCTGTTATACTTCGATAAATACGTTTACCTCTCAGAAAAACTTTATATTTACACTTCTGCTCAAAAATATCGGCCCACCTAAAAAAATACACATTTTTGAATGCAAATATCTCCAAAACTATTTAATGGATTTATTCGATCTTTTTTTTATTTTGAAGCTTGAACTTTTAGCTCTTACTTACTGGAATAAAAATTATCAAACATCTTTTTTTATACCGGCAGCAATGAAAAGTGCACAGCTATGTTTTTTTACTGCACCTTTCGATATGCGCATGGTTCGCCACTGCATATTTTTTTACAATTTAATTAATTGATTTTATAGCCTAATTAAATGGAAGTAATCTCTTTTTAAATTTTTTAATTTTCCTTTTCTCGTTTAGGAGATATAAGGTTTTTTCTAAAAAATTACATTTTTGCAAGTAACAAAAAAACTACGCAATGGATTTAATTGATTTTTTTTTTAATTTGAAGCTTAAATCGTAAACTTTTATTTATTTAATTTAGGTTTCTGTTGGAAACATGTTTAAACTGAGTTTACATTGCTTAAATAGTCATGTTTTTTTTACTCGATCTTTTTTGTTGCAATTTAAACACAAACTCAAATCTTTCCATAAGTTTTAAAACTTATTCTAATAGCCACACTTATTGTGACTGATTCCGTCTTTTATTTTTTATCATAAGTCTTCTCATTTAGGAGAAATTATGTTTTTTGGGTAAATAAGGACTTTTTAAGTGGTGGGCTAGTGCCACCCCTGTAACTAACTTTTTTATGATTGACAAGACTTGTCACTTATGTGACAATACTTTTTTAACTCGTTAAAATTTTATTTAATTGTATTATTTAAATGGAAACAAGTCCGGAAGTAGCTGCCCAAGCTGTAGCTCTGCTACAAGAAGGGCACAGTCAGCGTTATGTTGCTCAACAGTTAAATTATACGAGAGCAGCGGTAAGAAGAGTATTCCAACGTTTTGAGGAAAAATAATACAATTTTTTAAAATAAACTGCTTATGGAATATATGTGGCTGGACTATAATTGTGTGGTTCTGAACTATTGTTGTGTTAAATTACGGTATGGAATATTTGTGAAAAAAAAATTGGAAAATGTACAAAAAAAGGAATGGAATTATTATTTTGAAAAGAATAGGAGTAAATGCTGCCAGGCATGGGATATACAGCTGCCTAAAACCTAATTCTGTATGAAAAACATTGGGAAATATGACTATAAAGTCTATAATATTTATGTAGATAAATTTTAACTATAGTGTATACACATTGATAACCTAGCCTCAACCGTGTAATGTTGGTTAGTTTTAGTGTTTTGTTAAATTAAATTGAATGTTTTATTGACCATAATGTAATGTAACTAATAATAACGAAAAACAGCATTGTTGTAAAAAAACATACACGTCTAATACGTTTTTTTGTGTTTATAATTGTTATTAAATAATTTTAATAAAATTTAAAAATTTTTTATTGTTATTTTATTTGATAAAATATTTTGTTTAAAAAAAATTAAAAAGCAAAAAGTCCTTAAAAAGACGTTAGAACTTGTTTTTGGAGTACCATTAGAGATTTAAACAGTCTGTGCAAAGTTCGTTCGACATATATGCCTCAAAACGCAGTCTGAGCTGGGAACCAAAAAGTTGCTAACGCAGAAAACGTGTTAATTAAATGTTTTTATTTAAGCTAAAGTTATAGAAGTGCAATAGATCTTTATATTCTATCGACGCTTTTCCGTCATATACAGTTTTACAGGGGTGGCACTAGCCCACTGATTAAAAAGTCACTTTTTCCGAAAAACTTTAATTTCTCCTAAATGAGAAGACTTATGATAAAAAATAAAAGAAGGAATCAGTCACAATAAGTGTGGCTTTTAGAATAAGTTTTAAAACTTATGGAAACATTTGAGTTTGTGGTTAAATTGCATCAAAAAAGATTGGGTAAAAAAAACATGACTATTTAAGCAATGTAAACCCAGTTTAAACATGTTTGCACCAGAAACTTAAATTAAATAAATAAAAGTTAAGGACTTAAGCTTCAAATTAAAAAATAAATCAATTAAATCCACTGTGTAGTTTTTTTGTTATTTGCAAAAATGTTTATTTTCAGAAAAAACCGTATATCTCCTAAACGAGAAAAGGAAAATTAAAAAGTTAAAAAAGAAATTACTCCCATTTAATTGGCCTATAAAATCAATTAATTAAATTGTAAAAAAATATGCAGTGGCAAACCGTGCGCATATCGAAAGAAGCAGTAAAAAAACATAGCTGTGTAATTTTCATTGCTGCCGGTTTAAAAAAAGATTTTTGATAATTTTTATTCCAGTAATTAAGAGCTAAAAGTTCAAGCTTTAAAATAAAAAAAAGGTCAAATAAATCTATTGAATAGTTTTGGAGTTATTAGCATTTGAAAATGTGTATTTTTTTAGGTGGGCCGATATTTTTGAGCAGAAGTGTAGTTAGTTAATATTTATTTATACATTCAGGATCTTAAAATATTTTTTCAATTATAGTACAGCGTTGCCAGACTTACTATAATTTTGACTTTTGGGGGATATTTTTTTAAACTTATTATAGAAATAATAAATAATTATCAAAACTAGGCTCATAGCTGTCTGAAATGAGTATTTTCTACTATAGCTTACGTATTAATAATGGAAATTTAAAAAATATTTAAAGTTAGAATAAGGTTAGAAAAAGGTTAGAATTTAGTTAGGAAACTAACGTTAGATATATGTATTTTATAACGTTTTTCTCAAACGTTAGTTTTTAAGGTTAGATTTATATATTTTATAACGTTTTTGTATAAAGTTTGAGACACATAAAAATGTCACTAATCTAATGTTATGTTAAGTTAGATTTATGTACTTTTCTACCAGGGTTCAGTATCCATATTAAATTTAAAAACGTCATATCCATATTAAATTTAAAAACGTCATTTAATACGCCCACCTTTCATTTTTTTTATATAAAATTCCGAGTTTCAATAATGATCGTTATAATCAGAAAGTTCCTGATGTAAAAATGCACTTGCTCCATATAAAGTTAGGTTCCTGACAGGAATACGTTTTTCTGTTTTTAGAATTTAGGCAAACCTAAAAAAGGCGCTAAGAAAAAAGCAGATGCAGATAAAACTACACAACAAACAAACGTGAATAATCCACAGAAAGCGAAAAGTCTAAAACTTCCGGAATCTTTATGGAATTTTAATATTATTATTAAAACCTTGAGCCTTTTAAATGAGTAAGTAACTTTAAACGGACTTTGGTCTTAAAAAATCGGTCTGTCTGTCCATCTGTCTGTTTTTATGTAACATTGTTAACCTTATAACTTTGGAACGGAACTTTGTATTTAAAAAATTGTTTTACCAAACGGTTTAGGACCTTTTTAGTTTGTGTCGCGTTAAATATGGTTAACATTGAGGTAGGGTAAGGGTGCTGAAGGTGCAAAAACTAATATTTTTGGCGATAACTCGCTTAAATATTTCAAATAATTTTTTCGTAGGACCAGTTTGCGAGTTATACCGATATTAGTATATTCTATAACCAGTAATAGACAGTGTTCCGCGCGAGCGAAAAGTTTGTCATACGAGCCGGCAGGCGAGTATGAAGGTCCCGCGAGCGCGGAATGACTATTCCATACGTGTTGTAGACTATACTTTTTCTTCGACTACAAATATGAAACACTGTAAGTCTTTAAACTGCGGACAAGGTTAAAAACAATGTTTTTTGTGACTCGACATTGTAAATGCAACAAAACACTTATTTTTAAATAAAGCAATTAATGTTATTTGATAATTTTATCAAATCAGTACTTAAAAATATTTTTATTTAATTTTAGCATATATTTGCAAATTATAATGCAAAAATAGAAGGTTATGTCAGATTGTTGTGACATATATCAGGTTTAAATATTTAACAATAGATGGAGCAGTTTTAATTTTTTGAACTAAATTGATAAAAAACTGGTCAAATATCAAGAAAAACTAATAAACTTTATGTAATTTTAACGCAAAACTTTAAATTGCATTAAATTATTCAATGTTTCATGGTAAAATATATATATATATATATATATATATATATATATATATATATATATATATATATATATATATATATATATTTGCAAATTTTGCTACAGTTTTCTTTACTTTTATAAACAAGAGATGGCACTACATGTGCTCACTCTAACACTTGATACGGAATATTCATACCGTATCTAGAGCTAGAATGGATTCATTCTGTGTTTGAAAAGTGTGTGTATTTGCTTACATTCTAAAGCAGTCGTAGAAAAACTTATATTCTAGAAAGGGTGTCGGTTTTGGCCTGTTTTTGTTTGACCTTATTTTTCCGTTTTTTTTTTTGCAAAAAACTACATAAAAATATTTTTAGAAAAAAATTGTCATGGGCCACTCCCGCAGAGGCAAATATAGTCAAAATCAAACCGGAATTTCATCGGCACGCAATCAATGCAACAATGGGCTATGTGAGTTCCCTAAAACACCTGAAAGAGATCGACAGCAGTATTTCGAAAATCCACTACAGCCATCTCACGGATATTTCCGTTATAATATTCGAAAATATTGTCAAAAAACTGAGTGAATTTTTCGACTTCGACTGCGCTTGTGGAATTTTGGCTTTGGAGTGTTTTTACAGCATTTTGAATATAATCACTTCTCAGTATAAAAGCAATTTTGAATCGTTTTTGAAGAAAACATGTAAGTAATAAATAGGTCGTATTAGATAAGAAGAAATGGGTGAAAAAACAATTTTGCACGTTCCTGGTTAAAATTACATGAAGTGATAGCCTTTCCCTAGTAGAAATTGAACGTTAGAATAACGTTTTTCTAACGTTAGAAAACTGTATAAAAGTACGTTATAAAATATATGCAAATGACCCGCTTTTTAACGTTGGAATCAAACGTTAGTTACAAACGTTAATCTAACGTTAGATTTTTAAGTTAGAAATACGTTATAAGTACGTTTAACTTCTAACTTTCGGAGGGGGCGTGGCCAACTTAGAAATTTTTACCTGCATCATAAAATGGCAGCTGGAGACAAATTTATTCAAATAAATAAATCTTAATGTATTTTAGCAATCATAATATTTTTAAACATAATTTCGTTACATTTATTTATAAAATAGCCATCTTTTTAGGTGGTCCTAAATATTTTTCGCGTAATATCCTGTTATACTTCGATAAATACGTTTACCTCTCAGAAAAACTTTATATTTAGTTAGTTAATATTTATTTATACATTCAGAATCTTAAAATATTTTTTCAATTATAGCACATAGCTGTCTGAAATGAGTATTTTCTACTATAGCTTACGTATTAATAATGGAAATTTAAAAAATATTTAAAGTTAGAATAAGGTTAGAAAAAGGTTAGAATTTAGTTGGGAAACTAACGTTAGATATATGCATTTTATAACGTTTTTATCAAACGTTAGTTTTTAAAGTTAGATTTATATATTTTATAACGTTTTTGTCAAACGTTAGTTTTTAAGATTAGATTTATATATTTTATAAAGTTTTTGTATAACGTTTGAGACTAAACATAAAAATGTCACTAATCTAATGTTATGTTAAGTTATATTTGTGTACTTTTCTACCAGGGTTATCATTGTTAAGGCATATTCAAAAATTCGTTACTACAGTTTATAGGGTTCCAAAGTTATTAAATGAAAACTACTTTTCGGATGTACCCTTAGTAGGGTCGTAGCTCCATTAGGGCTTATTTACGGACCAATCCTTATAGAAACTTTTTTCATGTTTTTTAATATAGAATCACCCCTTAAATTTTTCAAACTTATTTCTGAATAACCCTGTATAGCTGTTTTTTTTTTGGGTCACAGATCTACAGAGTATTAAATTTAAAGTGTAAAACACTTAAAAAAAAATTCTCGTATTTTTACTATGGGTCTTACAAAAATTACTTATAAGGTCCGAATGGAGCTCTCTACAACTAGAATTATGAAACAAAAGACGTCTACCCTATCTCTATCTCATTTGTGCTACACTTTCCAGCCAACCAAATAAATACTGTATTTGTTTTTTATACAACAAATACAGTATTTATTTGGTTGGCCGGAAAGTGTAGCACTGAGCGGTACGAACGAACATAGCTAATGTGAATCTGTAGAATAAGATAATTCTACTAAAATTTAGATGGCGCCAGTAATTTCTGTAATAAAAATAATATAGTTACACTTTTCGCCAAGTAAATATTGTATTTGTTCAACAAAGAACAAATACAGAATTTGTTTGGTTGGGTGGAAGTGGGAGTGTATGTATGTATTCTATCCTTTTTGGGTAGAACTTTTGTCCCTGTCTAATCTAACGGGAGAAATCGCCATTACTGAATAATAGCCTTTTTAGGTAATAATGAAGGGAGTATTGAAACTGTTTTAAGGGAAATAATAGGAATCTTCCAAAGGCTTTTGGAAACGGAAGAGGACGATATTTCAATGGACCCGGAAGTGAAAAAAATGGCAAATATATTGGTCAATACAATTCATGTATTATCCAATCAAATTCCATTGACTAGCAGTATTTTATCAAATGAGGTGGGTACCATTTTTTTTTACGTATTTTTTTATTATACGACATACAAAATAAAATAAAAACTGCTGTCCCTATGACTCATATATAAAAATTAAAAGAACTTAAAAAAATTGTTTTAATACATGTTTGTTTTCTCTAAAAATGACCTTATTACCCCACCCCAATTTTAAACAGGAAAGTCCCAGCCGATAACTTAAATAAGGAACCGAATTTCCCTGTAATACACTACAGGAAGTCCTTGAATAAGTTTTGGGAAGTATTTCCAGAATCTTTTAAAAATCCTAAAAATCTTGACAAAAATCTTGTTAATTTTTAGCAAGATTTTTAAAGGTCGATTCAGGCATAATTATCACTAACTCAATTAAGAAATTAAGAAAATTAAAAAACATAACCTCAAATTCTATAATAAATTTTCCGTATTTTTCAAAAATCTTCGTCTTTTATGTCAAAAATCTCAGAAGTCCGTCTACAAATATTTTTTAGTGGTTCACCTTTTTACATATAAAACTTAAAAAAAAAAAAATTACAAAAAATCAGTGAAAAAAATATTTTTATCCAATACATACTGATAATGAGACAATTACCAGCTTTATTTTAAATAGATAAACTCAATAATAACCCCCGCGTGGCTTTTACTTTATTGAGTGGATAATTATTTATTTTACCCACTCAACTGTCACTTGTCAAATTATTTTCTTTTAAATATCATTAAAATTTTTAATAAAAATATGAATTCCTAAGCTATTTATTGGATAAAACCTTGTATGGCAATCATGGGTAAACCGATATTGCCCTCTAGAAAATTAACTTGCTTGGCTGACGCCTCGCAGGTTAATTTTCTCATGGGCAATATCTTACTTTACCCACTAGTACCATAAATAACTATTTTTTACATAATATGCATATGTATGTATATATACAGCCTGTTCCAGAACTCGCGTACCGAAATTTAAGAGGTGATTCTACATCCAAAAATATGAAAAAAAGTTTCTATAAGAGTTGGTCCGGAAATGAGCCCTAAGGGAGCTACGGCCCTTCGAAGATGACGTATTGAATGGGGAACAAAAAAGAGCACCAATAAAATTTTAATGCTGCAGGGTGATTCTTCATTTAAAACTGAGCAAAAAAGTATTATACACCAAAACACCTAAATTTAATATTAAAGGAGTAATAGACTTTTAAAAAGTAACGTTTTTGGTGGCACAAAATGTTACTTCCTCTTAATTGCATTTTTTTTTGATAACGGTTGCTCCTACAGTGTTACACTATATGATATTTTATATGTATTTTTACTCTAGAAATCTATATTTTTTACAACAAATCCAAAAAACATACACATAGAAAAGTTTGGGGCAAAAATGTTTTAAGCCTCATATATTTTGTCCGTCTGGGCACGCCTCTGGATAAATTAAAAAAATAAATTAACATAAACTTATTGCCCTTATTAATACTAGTATACATGCAAAAGCTCGCCGCTCTAGCTTAAACGGTACCCGAGTTATTAATTAAAAACCTTATTTTTATTACAATTTTAAAGGGCCCTAGATCCCTTAGGGCTCATTTCCGGACCAACCTTTATAGGAACTTTTTTTATATTTTTGGATCTAGAATCACCTCTTAAATTTTGGAATGCCAGTTATGGATCACCCTGTATATATTGATTAAAATCTGTAAAAATAACTATAGTTTTATTGTTCACCAAATTAATAATAATTAAATTTTAGTTATTGGACTCGTTGAAAAATTATGCGCAAACCAATAAGTTAAATAGTAAAATGTCCATGAGTTTTATAAACTTGCTTTTTGAAATGACTATCAAATGCAAAGTTAGTTTGCAAATATTTGAACACATGTCTGTTAATATTGGGAGTATTGTGGGAGTCATTAGCGAGGTAAGTGTATTTTTATTAGTTTTCTTTGGACGTAAAATTGCCCTAGTAGAAATTTAACGTTAGAATAACGTTTTTCTAATGTTAGAAAACTGTATAAAAGTACGTTATAAAATATGTGCAAATGTCCCGCTTTTAACGTTAGAATCAAACGTTAGTTACAAACGTTAATCTAACGTTAGATTTTTAAGTTAGAAATACGTTATGAGTACGTTTAATTTCTAACTTTCGGAGGGGGCGTGGCCAACTAGGAAATTTCTACCTGCATCATAAAATGGCAGCTGGAGACAAATTTATTCATATAAGTAAATATTTTAACAATCATAATATTTTTAAACATAATTTTGTTACATTTATTTATAATATAGCCTACTTTTTAGGTGGCCCTAAATATTTTTTGTGTAATATCCTATTAGACTTCGATAAATACGTTTAACTCTCAAAAAAAACTTTATATTTAGTTAGTTAATATTTATTTATACATTCAGAATCTTAAAATATTTTTTTCAATTCTAGTACAGCGTTGCCAGAGAGACAAATATTTGATTGTTAGATACATTATATTCAAGAACGATAGCGCATATATAATATTACTGTCTGTTTAATCAAGGAGAATAAAATCTTTTAGTGTTTTTAATTTTTTTTTTTTTGAGAATTTGCAAACTTTTTACGAATAATTATAAATTGATAATTATCAATCTAGGCACATAGCTGTCTGAAATGAGTATTTTATACTATAGCTTACGTATTAATAATGGAAATTTAAAAATATTTAAAGTTAGAATAAGGTTAGAATTTAGTTGGGAAACTAACGTTAGATTTATGTATATTATAACGTTTTTGGCAAACGTTAGTTTTTAAGGTAAGATTTATATATTTTATAACGTTTTCGTATGAGACATTTGAGACTAAACATAAAAATGTCACTAATCTAATGTTATGTTAAGTTAGATTTATGTACTTTTCACACACCAGGGTGGTGTGTCATCAAATTTAAATTTTTACATTAAAATTAAAAAATTCTATCCCTAGTATTAATATTTCTGAGCAAGTACTTTTTTATACATAGTTGATTTTTTATAGGAAGAGCAAGATACAGAAAATTTCGAAATGGTAAATGAGGGAACTGTGCTTAATTTATTGACTTGTTTGTGTCATTCCGTGAAAACCATTCTGGAGGATGTGG
This sequence comes from Brachypterus glaber, assembly GCA_958510825.1. NCBI lineage: Eukaryota > Metazoa > Arthropoda > Insecta > Coleoptera > Kateretidae > Brachypterus > Brachypterus glaber. The sequence continues at coordinate 2,981,150 of OY294046.1, read as the reverse complement.
ACGCCATTGTTGTCAGATTAAAGTCCGAGTTTAACGTCATAACTTATCCTGGAGAAGATAACATAGAAAAAAGTATGTAATTATACCTACTATTCACAGAGCGTTTCCTAAAATCGCCAAAAAATTTCCTAGACAAAAAATTCTTGGATACAAATGTGTTTCATGAAAAAATAAGAAACTTCAAAAATGTCGGTCTGTCCGTTCGTCTGTCTGACGTCACGTTTTTTGAAGACACGATAACCCAAGAACAAATAATCCGATCTACTCGAAATTTTCAATAAAAATCAAGTCCTGTGAGGGAAAGATCCCTTTTATTTTTGAAAGTAATCCCCCCAAAAACGAAAAAGTTATGGGGTTAAACTTTTTATTTGGACCCTTCCTGTATATTATTTTTCAGAACTATTGTCAAAAAGGAAAAGTCAATGAAACAAACTATTCTTTTTTGAAAAAAAAAAAAAACATTTACAAGAATTTCGTGCCAAGAACCTAAGTTCATATCTAAGACAAGCGCGCAACTTTGTGACTCCCCATGCACAAAAATATGCATCTTAAATAACGAATCGGGTCCTTATGCCTTTTTGTGGAGCACATACCAAAAAACAAATTTGGGTTAGGGTCAGAAAGAACGTCTTTGGTGGACAAGTCTGGTGTGCGAGACAAAGTATGAGGCTCGCAAAAAGGTGCATACAATGATTTTAAGATGGAAACGATAAAAATAATGCGATTTAATTAAGAATATGGGTAATTTCTAATTGTTTTTGACGTTATTATTTGTCAAGGTATTGACATAAAACAAAATGTGTCATGTTGGCAACATCACATACAAATTTTTTTTGGTGAACCGAAAGTTTTTTTTTTGATTTGATGCCTTGTTCTAAACAAATGATTATGATTTCTAGTATGGCCTTTTAAAAACGCTGTATTTTTATTAAAATATATTTACTACTACTAAATTTTATTTCTAGAAAGAGACCAACTGAAAAACAAAGAACGAGGAGTATGTTGCCAGCTGTGTTTTGTCGTTCAAATTCTATCGAACTTGTGCAATTTGACAGTGCAACCTGGCAACATGTCTGAAGCGATCTTCAAAAATATTATAATGCTATTTTCAACTCTCAGTTCGCTCAGTAAATATTTCATGGCAAGGTCGAATAAACAAAATCCGGCATTCCAAGGGGCAAAGTGAGTAAAATAAAAAAATAAATACATTTTTAAAAATACAGGTGGTTTACTCGAGATTCTGTGCAAAAAACCTTGTGTGAAATTGATTAAAAATTATTGAAGAAGAATATATGGTTTATACACCTACAAATCTCTCCGAAATTGCAAATGCTACATTAGACAAGTTACCATCGAAATCGCGAAAAGTGACGATTTAGTCTACGAAAAAAATTTAAAATGAGCTAAGGAAGGTTTAGGTTTATTTCGAAAGGGTTTTATTGGCCTATTTAAAAAAAAAAACATACTTTATTACTGAATAAATTAAATTCAAAAATTAATATTTAAAAAATATATATCGTCCACTAAAGGCTCTAGTTGTCTAACTCCAAATTTTTCAAAAATGAGATTTTTATCAAATTTGCTTCATTATCTGATTACCAACATACTTCAAAAATAAAAAAGTTGCATTAAAAAAATATCAGCCTCAAAAAATGCAAAAATGTAAATATTTTAAGTCGCTAAGTGTCTAACTCCATCATATGATTGTGAGAAAACAATTAAATGAGAACTGTCACTAATGTCAAAATATTTCTCGACAACAGGGGATCCCGTTTCAAATATTTGTTAATGTACTGTTTGATGATAATTATAATTATTGCCATTAATAATGTATATATATTATGCCTACCTAGTAGTAATATTATATATTAAATATAAAAATATAAATTTTTTGTAATAATATTACGCGATATAATACGATAGGTATCCTCCTTTATCTTCCCTTGGAGTTATACCATTAGTGAATTTAGATTCTGTGGTTAAAATTTAATTTTCAAATAATTTATATAAAATAGATAACAATGAAAAGTTTTAAATACATTAACACATTTCAAACATTTTTACCTGTGAACAAGCTAGTTTTAAAGTTCTAAATTGCTATAATTAAGTTTTAAATCGTTTTTTACGTCTCCTGAAAAATATGACGTTTTGGAGTTAGACCGTTAGAGCCTTTAGATGACGATATAGGATACTTGAAGAAAAAATTGTATGTTTCACTCAGAGGAAAAGTGCTTTTTTTACTTTTTTTACTATTTCAAGATTTTTTTTGCATTTTTTATTACCTACGTTTTTTTGTGAAAAATAACTCTAATTTTAACTTTTTTCTAAACCACCTGTTTTTTTTTAGATTCGAACGCTTAGTTAAACTTGCAGGCAAGCAGCTAGCACCGGTCGTCTACAAATTCATTCTGCACGTCGAGGAATCCCAAAAAGAAGGTCCCAAAGCCACCCAGGCTAAAAAGAAGGCCGTTGATTCGTCCACACTGAAATCTAGAGTCCTTCGAGAAACTAGACTAATTCCAAAGGTTGTATACGAGATGGAGCAGTTCAGCAAATGCGTGACTCAGTTGACCAATAAAACCAAGATTGATTTGACAAAATACGTCGGACAAGGTAAAAAAATAAAAACAAGCCGTGAAGATGTGTAAGGCTACGCATTCCATTATACAGAGCGGTCCAAAAGTCACCCTCCCCCTCTTAATTTTTGAACCAGTTGAGATATCGACTTCAAATTTGGAACTTTTAAATAAGACAACTTAAACTATCTTTTAGCATATATCTAATACTTTCAGCTCTTAAAATGTGGGCATGGGGGCACATTTTTTTAAATGGAAAGGGGGGTCGTGTAATACATCATTTTAAAGCTTATAAAATTCTCCATTTAACTCCATATTTTTAAATTAAAAAAAAAAAATGGGTTTAAAATGGGGTTAAAAATGGGTATTAATGTCAAAATTCCTCTAAAAACAAAACAAATAATTTTTTTAAAATGCCTAATTTCATCATAAAAAAATGTTAATTATACTTTTAAACTAATTTTAGTTGACATAAATAAAAATTTATAAAAAAAAAACTTAAAAAATCGAATGTTTTAGCACAAAAATTGAAAAATCAAAACCTTAAAAAATTTTAAAATGTTAGTTTAAATAGAGCTTTAAAATGATGTATCACACGACCCCCCTTTCTATTTAAAAAAATTTCCCCCATGCCCCCTGCCCACATTTTAAGAGCTGAAAATATCAAATATATGCTAAAAGATAGTTTAAGTTGTCTTATTTAATAGTTCTAAATTTGAAGTCGATATCTCAACTCGTTCAAAAGTTAAAAGGGGGGGGGTGACTTTTAGACTGCACTGTATACTATTCACAGTAAATGGTTTATTGCATTTTAACAAACACTTACAGTTGTGGCATTAAATATCGGAACAACCTCAAAAAAAATCGTGTCATTTTTATATTTTTTTCATGGATTAACATGGGATTATTTTAAAAATTAAAAACTAGGTTACTTCGTTTTGACATAACTGAATTATTTAGTTGAAGTTTACTGTCAAAAAATATTAAATTAATAAATTAATGTTTATTGATAAACATATGTACATTTAATTTTACACAAATGTTGTTATATTTAAATAATAATAAAATTGATAATCTTTGGATCAAAATTGTACTATGTGGGTAAAGAATATGTGTTTAATATTCATTAAAAAAACACACTCCTAATTTTACTCTTCAGTACAGCTAAAAACTCACAAGGTTTTATAAATTTTCTACTGCAAATGGATTTAAGTTTAAGAGTTCATTACTGAAGAGCCGCACTGAGGTAAGCGAAAAAAAAAATCCTAGTATACGGCAACTGCACCTTGTTTTTCTCGGGTTTTCTTATATAATTAAAAATTGCTTCACCATCCATTGTAGCTTTTGACCACCGATGATCCTTTTTCGGTTTGATATAAGAACCTAAGTTTTTCTCAATAAAACATTTCTTAAGAAACAGATATATTTCTTGCCCTGTTTTCACTAGAATTGAACCTCATCCATATCTCCTAATACTAAGGACGACTGAGCATTTTTTCTCTTAAATTTCCATGATAAGTAAACTCATTTTAAATTAAAATAAAGCTAAAAACACTTTTTTACAAACTACTTGTATAACAGCAAACAATAAACAAACATTTGACATATTTTGACGTTTTTTAACAAATGACACAAGACCCATGACGCATAAAAAATTGTTTGTCCCGATATTTAATGCCACCACTGTACAAAAAATATTAAAAAAAAATACATTTTTTTTCAAAAGATCTTTTTTTGAAAAACGAGAAATTATAAAATAGTTATTTGCGCTTCCAGTATGGTTAAGTGAATTTTTCTGTGTGAGGTCGTATTTTGTGGACCGATGCGGAGCTGAGGTCCATAAACACGACCGAAGACAGAAAAAAAACTTACCTACAAGTAGCGCATTACGTTTTTCTCACTACCAAGGAGTTAAAATATTTTATTAATAATATTTTTGACATTTATATGTGTGACAATTCAAGAAATAATTTTTTATGGAATCACTTTATAAAATTAGGAATAGTAGTCTTGTGTATACATTTTTTATGAACTATAGAGGAAAGTATTCTTTTATAGGCAGCAATATTTTTTCAGGCATTGCACGAGATTTCAGGATTGTCCAACTGAAAGAAGTTTTGGAACAAGCAGGTGAAATGGACGTAACCATGGAAACCCAAAATTCTGACCAGGCAAACGAAAGCATATCCAATGAAAATGAAGTTAGCCACGTGGAAAGTGAAAATGACAGAGACAGCGATAAAGAAAATGACAAAGAAACTGACAAGGAAAATGGCAGTGATGAGGAATGTTCACCACCTCCAAATAAGAGGTCAAAGACATAGTATATTTTTTGCACGACCAAGACTAAAACCTAATTTTACGCTTTCATTTTCGGGACTAAACTTGCCGTTTTTCTCCCTAGGGAATAAAAATCACGGCAACCTGGATAATATTAAAATATTATACTTACTATGTGATTTGCTGGTTCAAAAATTAGGTTTGGTGGTGTTTTGTAATAAATTAGCGATTCAAACCAATTTATTTGATTTTAACAAAGAAAACCTTTAAAAATAACATGGTTATAACAATTTATACATAACTTAAAATTTATCATCTTCATCCATTTTTTTGACGTTTGTGTCCACCATATTAAAAAACAATTGAAATCGCGATAGCCATGCAACTGACCTTTTCGCAATTTACAGGCATCTTGATTAAATTACGAAAATAAAACAACCGATTTTAGACGCGTGGTTTTTAATTTCAATTTTATCTACCTACCTAAATTATGTTTGGTCCTGCAAAAAATAGTGTATATACCAAGGGACTAAACTGGCTGTTTTAGTCCCGTTGCATTAGTGTTTCCTGAGCGAGCGTAGCGATAAATGTGATAAAAATTGTTTTGTGGATAAAAATAACCATACTTTTTCTCATTTTTTTTTTTAAATTAGGAAAAGACTTATTATTATTCTGTCACAGTTCGACTGAATTTTTTGGACGATTGCGTGAAAGAGTGAAGTGGAATAAGCTTTTTTGAATTTTTCAAAAACGTGCAACAAGGCAAAAAGTTGCGTTTTGAGACAAAAATAAAGTATTAAATTTGGGTTTCAAATGAGTTGCGAGTTTTGCATTAAAAAATGTTGTATTAAGTTTTAAGTTAAGAACGCTTTGAAATAGAGACTTGAAATTTGGAACAAGGATGTTTACACATGGTAAAAAAACTTTGATTGCAAGTCTCTCTCTTAAACTATCGTAGTTTAATAGTATATTAAAGTACTAGTTTCATAACATACATTTTTAGCGCACGAGTACTCGCCGCAAGCGGCTCTTTTTCTAAAGTGCTAGTGCTCTAAAAACGTGTCATGAAACGAATGCTTTATACAATTTTTTCTATTTTGCTCTAAAATTTAAAAAACTTACATTTAAATTGATGACTGATTTAGGGATTTTTGTTTTGGGTTGGCATTACAGTTTAGACTATGTTTAAAATTCTAACAAATGATATTTTGATATATTTTACAGTCATTTCTTCTTTTTTCACTGCAATTAACCAGTCCACAATTTTAACACGGTAAAAAATAACCCAAACACAAAATTTTGTAAAAAAATAAACTTTAAATCGACATTGACATTTGCACGCAAAACGTCAAGAGATAGGTCTTTGTATGTTGCCAACTCAACAGAAAAAAAAGTAGAGAGCTCTTATGGGCCTATAAGAACACGCAAAATGCGTGTGATTATGAGCTTATAAGAGTCGCAAAATAGAAAAAGTTTATTACCAAAAGACTTTCACAGACTTTACCTATAATAATTATTACATGTTCTTGTAATAAAAACTTTGTTTTGAAAATATATTTTTTGCTTATTTCAATCCCTAAAAACGCCCTTATATATAGTTCCTCGAGGTTTAACATTAAAAGTAGAAGAGTTTTATATTAAAAATCTTTATTTATATAAGTAAATATAAATAAACATGTAGAAATCCACTATATTAACAGTACCCACTTACAGATTATCTGTAAGAGATAACAAATTGCTAATGTCGAATATAAATATAAAATATTTTCATTACTTAATAATAATTACATTTAACAATTTTTTTTTAAGTGCATAAGCTTATCAGCACTACTACAACATATTTAAAAAAAAGTAGTACCCACAAAATCAAAGCCACTACAGGAGCAGCTAGATGATAAATGATAATCGCGTTTCCATGGATCATTTACTCCTATAATTACTGCTTTTCATAAAATAGGACCAGGACGGTCGAAACCCTGAAACTACTGATTTTCCGTTGAAAACCAGGTTTTACTGTTAAAACCAACACTGTTGTAAAACTTTTGTAGTCCTCTCTGACTCCCAAATCTTCAGATTTAGTCTTCTTGGGAATACAAAAATTGACTTTGTTTCCAAAAAAATGTTGTAGCAGTGTGGATTTACAATTATACAAAACTAACTCATTAACCCGTAGAAATAATTATGCTGTAAACTTAATATGTCAGTTAACCTGATTTTTTAATGAGAGTAATATTGTTATATGTTTAAATGAGGTAAGATATTTAAAAACCTGACGATAATTAATAATTATAATAAACTGGGCCATTCAAATATTACAGCGAAGCACCAGAGCTATACTGCCTTCTTAAGCTGTAAGGTCCTATCTGTGTACATTAAACCTATGCAGATAGGACCTTTCAGCTTAGAATGGCAGTATACAAGTTGTACACTATGTAATTTAGCATTACAAGGGTAAACATTTAGTGGTATTTAATATTTGAATGCTCCCTAGCAGTTGTTCAGCTTTGAGGTAAAAAATGGTTTATAAAGTTGATAATATCAATATTATTTCCCTAAAATAGGCCTTGTTTAAAAGGAAATGGGGACCTTGAGTAATTATTGTAATTTCCATAGTAAAATAGATACGTTTAAATTTATCCTTTCATCTTGGGACCCGGCTGTTGTTAATTGTATATAGTTTTATTTTTTAAATCGCCCACAGCGCATAAATTTTAAAGTGTGAGACTCCATTGTAAAGTTAATTTTACGTATTTTTTTTACTATGGGCCTTACAAAAACGACTGAAGGTCTTCCATGGACATGTACTCCTTTTTTTACTGATTTAAAGGTGAAAACCTAGTCGTAACAAGCTCGGGACCATTTCATTTAGAGGTTTGTACACTTTTGTAAATGTTTTTAATAATAGTTTTGTCAACTGAGGGTACTACTAAGAGCTCCAAGCAAAATGGTCCACTTGTACAACATTTCAGTCAATAATAATAGCCGATATAACAAATATCAAGCTACAAAATCCAAAGGTCTGTTAAAACCACCTTTACGATTCATATATTGTCTATATTTTCGCTTTAAGATAACATGTACGCCACCAACATCATTACCATCAACTTTTTTACCTTTTGTAGTATCAAACGAACAGAATCCCATCTGCTTCATCATTTCCTGTTCATCGACGCTTTTACCTTCCAGATCGGCAGCTGTCACGACTGGTCTTTCGGGGATAGAAGGCCTGGTCCTACGTTCCAGAGATCTGGATCTGGAGCGAGTTCTGGATCTGGAGCGCGAAAATCTTCTGCGACCATCTCTTTCGCTTGAGTGCCGTCTTCGTCCCTCCCTCGATCTATCTCTTGATCTTTTCCTTCTATGTCCCCTATCTCTATCTCGTTCTCTGTCCCTTTCTCTGTCACGTCTTTTGACCACATAAGGGGATTTCGACCTACTCCTTCTACCCATTTACGAAAACCTGCAATTTTTTAATTTTTATAAAGCTTATATATTAAAAAAAAATAAAAAACTAGTTTTTTTCTTATTTTTTTTACCTTTTAAATAAAATTTCCACTTTTTCACTTTTATTTTGACAACCAGCCCGATCGATTTATAAAAACGTCGATTTAGTTATTCTTTTTTACACGAAGGCGCTAGTGTTTCATGGGTTTAGTGGATTTTAAGCGAAATTGGTACTTCTGGAAAGCACCGTTAGGTTCAAAATCGCAAAAAATCTATATCGAGGGTCACTAATAAAAATTATTGATTATTAAAAATTTACGAGTATTACAAAAAAAAAATTATAAAAAATCAAAAATATTTTAAAAAAAATAATAAAAATCATAAAAAATAAAAAAAAAATGCATTTTTAGTTAAACGAGCAGGGCCGTAGCGTAGAAGATATTGTGGGGGTGGGAAGTTTTTTTTAGCCTAAAAATACAACTTTTATCCTTGAGAAAAAAAAGTTAATGACAAAAAAAAACAAAGGTCCTCACCTCCAAAAAAGCTTTGTAAGTGAAAGTTCACCCCTAACCAAAATTTTAATGGATTATGGATGATGACTAAAAAAAGAAACAGTGACTGTTTTTAGTCCAAACCAAAATTTTGTTGACTAAAGAAAAAAAGGTTCTCGCCTTCAAAAGAAAAGCTTTGTCCGTGACAGTTTTTAACCCTAACCAATAAAAAAAAAGTCCTCAGCCCCGAAAAAAAATATATTTACTTTTATTTATTTCAGAGCAATTACACAGAAATTAGAACAGGTTTTTATTCACAATCAATGATTATATTGTCAATCATATAAAACAAAATATATCGAAAATAATTATATTTAAAGTAATGTTTGGTTATGCTGCTCTCAATGAAAATCAGCGTGCCATCTATGAGGTAAAATCTAAAGCAAAAACAGGTTAGAAAAGAGCTGGTTTCTGCCATTGGTTAGAAAAACTTTTCTAACTTGTTAAAAAGTAAATTAAAATTATATATTTTGCTTTTTATAATGCACAAAAAGTATCCCAGACAGCACATGATATTTTATAAAATATAAAGACATCTTTTTTAGATCTTAATTATGTCTGGACGCCTAAAGACATAAAAAGGATATCTTGTAGACTTCTTTTTAGGGATGTTTAAAAGATATCTGATTATGATGTCTATAAGATGTCTTTTAAGTACAAGACGTCTTAACTTCTATAGTCATCGCCAAAAATAAACTATTAAAAAAAATACCATTTTTTAATTTTCTTTTTAAGAAAAACGAAAAAATTCAAAACAAAATTAAAAAAAAAACTGAAAAATAAATTTTCAAAAAAAAAATTAAAAAAATCACATTTTTTAAAGATCTTTTTTTGACAAACAAATTACCTCTCATTCTAATTCTTATTACGTTTTTTATATCAATACGACCGTACCTAGCACCGTAAATGGGAGGGGATATTATGTTGTAAAGTCGCCTGTGCAAGGCGTCAGTAAGGCGTCTTAAAAAAGATGTCTTAAAGACGTTACCTTTTGTAACATACGACGTCGTTAAGACGTCTTTAAGATGCATATACGGCGAAAACCGACGTTCTTAAGACGTCTTGAATGACGAGCTACGACATCTTTAAGATCTCTTTAAGTCATATTTGTGCTGTCTGGGATATTTTAATGCATGATTGTGAATAAAGTTTTTTTTTTTTGGTTAGCAGCAGTATTTTTTTGTACTAACCCAAGACGTTTTTGCAAAAAGTACCATACCGAGGACCTCGATTCGAGGTGCACCTTAGCGTGGATTTAATTCAATGCTACTTTTTAAAAACTTTTTGTTTAAACTGTCACATCTGCTAAAAATTTGGTTATAATTACGTCAAATTTGACTTTTAAACATGTGTTTATCAAATAATCATTTCAAAATTTCAATCTCACTTTTGTGTTTGAGAAAAAATATAAAAAAAAAACTAAAAACCAAGACCCTCGATAAATTTATTCGTTGTTCTTCGTTATTTGTCCGAAACGCTCCTGGCGCGCCCGCGCATTGCGGGTTGCTAGTTGGTGTGAAGACGAAACGGTGGTGGGTACGCGGACCGATTTTAATAATATTTTGTGGATGTTGTCAATGTAAAAAGTGTTTTATTGCTAATTAAACAATTATATACACCCGTTGTTATCTATTTAACGCGTTTTAATATTTTTCCGGACTCTATTAAACTGATGGGGCGTATGCTTTTTTGACTAGTGTGTCAATAGTGAAAAACTGCTTATAGTGACAAGCCGATTGTCGGCGATCAAAAAGTGATACACCGGTGATATCTATCGGATTTTACGCAATTATTAAGGTAAGAACCTTTTAATTACCCCGCAAGAAATTGCCTTTTAACTACAATTAAATGAAATTCGTTATTACCGAAAAATGGGGCACCCAGGGTGTGTCATCTTTTTAATTATTATTGCTTTTTAATTGCTCCAAAGGTAAACAAATTATTTACTTTGAGAGTAATGCAGATTTAATTTTATTCCCTTAGTTTTGCATGCGAAACTCTTACAATGCTTTTTCAGTAATAGCTTTTAAATTGTATTAAATTGTTTTCAAGAGGTATGAATCACAGGTTATTTTTTTTACAAGTAGATATCCATCACTAAAGTAAGATAATCTTATGTAATGAAAAAAAAATCGTCCAAGGGGACGTAAAACTATACTTTTTACACTATACATTGGATGTAAAGGGTTACATTTTTAATTTGGAGTTAAAAACTTCAGATTTTTGACCTAGTGTCAAAAACTGGCGATTTTTTTATTCTAGAGCGACAAAGTAAGGTTTTAAATACAAAAAATATGTGTCAGGTTGGCAGCAATGATCTGGTGTCAAATTTGACGTGTACCCAGTGGTGAATGCAGGAGTTGGTTTGAAGGGGCTCTTTCCAAAAAAAGGTAAAATGAAAAGCTGAAGTTTGCAACGTTTTTTTGCAACGAAAATTCAAATAGTATATTAAAGTACTAGTTTCATAACATACGTTTTTAGCGCGCGAGTACAAGTTTTCCAAAGTACTAGTGCGCTTAAAAACGTGTTATGGAATAGGTGCTTTAATATACTATTTGAATTTTCGTTGCAAACTTCAGCTTCATGTAAAATGAGCCTGCTTGGTTTTCTGGGGACAAAAATTTGTCGAAATTTTCGTTTTGGGGGCATTCATCCTGGATCCGCGCTTGCATGGACAGAGTTTTTTTGTAAAAGAATAATAATATTAAGCCTTACATGTCCCCCTAATTATGAAGGGGATAATCTAGGGCCTTGCTAACTAGTGTCCCTAGTTAATCTCGAAAATTGTCATAAACCAGTAGTAAGCTAGCTATTGCAAAAAATACTATCTGGAGGCAAAAACCTCCCTTTACAGTCTAGAAATTCACTGAGATTCCTTAGAATTCATTAGAATTCCCGAAATCATTATACAAATTTATGAATGAGGTTTAACCCTCAAACAAACCCAATGGAGCTCTCTACAACTAGAATTATGAAACAAAAGACGTCTACCCTATCTCTATCTCATTTGTGCTACACTTTCCAGCCAACCAAATAAATACTGTATTTGTTTTTCATACAACAAATACAGTATTTATTTGGTTGGCCGGAAAGTGTAGCACTGAGCGGCACGAACGAACATAGCTAATGTGAATCTGTAGAATAAGATAATTCTACTAAAATTTAGGTGGCGCCAGTAATTTCTTTAATAAAAATAATATAGTTACACTTTTCGCCCGGCCAAGTAAATATTGTATTTGTTCAACAAAGAACAAATACAGAATTTGTTTGGTTGGGTGGAAGTGGGATTGTATGTATGTCTTCTATCCTTTTTGGGTAGAACTTTTGTCTCTGTCTAATCTAACGGGAGAAATCGCCATTGCGAACTTTTGGTAATAGACCTGTGTTCCAAATTTTAGGTCTATATAGCTTAAAACGTTCTTGCTTACAAATTTTCTCGGATTCCCGGACAATTTTTTGCTGGACTTACAAGTTGTTCGAAATATGTTGAAAGTCATGAAACGTAAAATAAAATGTGACTGCCTTTTTGAAAAAGTTTTACAGCAATTAAAAAAAATAAATTAAAAATGAGAAGCAAAAGTCCAATTTACTATAAGTTTTCAATAAAAATTAAAATTATTAACTGGAAATATTTGACATATTGGAAAAGTGGAAAAGAATAAATATGTGGCCCCTCTCTCGGGCCACCCTGGTTAGTGTCTTGGTGGTTTGTTGTATGAATCAAGTGAACCCCCTGCTTCAGGGCGCCGTCGAAGGGCGTTTTTCCTGTCCTCCGAATATTTTCAGCAAAAGTTTATAAGTTTTTTCAGAAGTGAGGACCTTTTTTTAGTCATCAAAATTTTCAGATGGGTAAATTTGTTTTTTAATTTTTTTTCAGAAGGGGTCATTTTTTTTCAGTGCTGAAATCTTTTTTGCTAGGGGCGCCAAGTCAAAGGCTTGCTTCAGGGCGCCAAGTCAAAGGCTTGCTTCAGGGCGCCGAAATCAACGAACTAATAACTCTTCTCTCTAGAATAGGCATTTCATTCGTTAAAACTGACAAAAATGTAGCCAACATATACATTTGTCTGTCTTACTCGCACAGCTTTGTTCTAACAGAGACAACAATACCAGTTACTGGTAACTGTTATTGTTCAGGCCTGAATATACCTACTATTTGTTTACAAACAAACCGAGATGTTGGCGATGCTTTATTTTAACGGTATGCGTATTCTAGAAAGGAGAGTTATTAGTTCGTTGGCCGAAATGCAAAGGTCGGCCCTGTTTGGAAGTTTTCGAGGGAAACTTCGAGAATCCGAAACGGCTAACCAACAAAAATTAGACAAACTAACAACTGATCAAGTGACAAATCTAGTGTCTTTTTAGTCTTTGGTTTCTAATTGTAAAGGTTTTCCACTATTTTTAATAGTATATTAAAGTACTAGTTTCATAACATACTTTAGTACTTTAGAAAACTCGCCGCAAGCGGCTCGTTTTCTAAACTTGTACTCGTGCGCTAAAAACGTGTTATGAAACGAGTGCTTTATACAATTTTTTCTATTTTGCTCTAAAATTAAAAAAACTTACATTTAAATTGATGACTGATGGAGGGATTTTTGTTTTGGATTGGCATTACAGTTTACACCATGTTTAAAATTCTAAGAACAAATGATATTTTGATATATTTTACAGTCATCTTCTTTTTTCACTGCAATTAACCAGTCCACAATTTTAACACGGTAAAAAATAACCCAAACACAAAATATTTAAAAAAATTAAACTTTAAATCGACATTGACATTTGCACGCAAAACGTCAAGAGATAGGCTTTTGTATGTTGCCAACCCAAAAGAAAAAAAGTACAGACCTCTTATGGGCCTATAAGAACACGCAAAATGCGTGTGATTATGAGCTTATGAGTCGCAAAATAGAAAAAAATAATAATGGGTCGGTGACCGTATAATAACTAGTGTAATGTAGGTATTCTGTTTTATTTCTTATGGGAACTAGGTAAAACATTGTATTGTATGCGATTCTACTGGGTACAATGGACCCTAAAGTTATTAAGTTATTATATAACTAGGTAATGCTATAAAATGAATTCACTGTTTTTTTAATAAGGGATTATTAAAGTCGATAGGGAAAACACGAGTTAAACATTCTGTTTTCGTGTTACATGTTCTGATTAAGTTTATTTTTAGTCGGTTATTCACACAGGAAAAAATATATATACCTACCTCAGATGAGCGAGAAGAATGTTTTACTTTTAATTTGTTTAAATATTTTTAATTAATTGTTTTAGCAATCCCTAAACTCCCTAGATATATATTTTTTTAAAGCCACTTTACACGGAGCAATTTGTGCGCAATTTTGATGCTATGCAAGTTTGTTGCAAGAATGATTCAATCACTGCGCATGCCTCCAGGCAAGTTTGAGGCCATTTTCGTGCCATCAAATTATTTAGAACATGTTCTATTTTTCGACGATTTTCACGCAAGTTTTATGGTTATTTGCGTGGTACCAACCTGAAAAAAAAGTTACCAAATCGATTTAATTTTACTAATATAGTAGCAACTGCACATGTTAATAATTAATATTATTAATAATAGGTCGGTCTGTCTAACTAAAAAAAATCCTTAAAAAAGCAAATGCTAGGTTATGTTTTTGTCAACAAACGCAGAGACTCGTCAAAATTGTCTGGTTGGCAGCACTGTTTACCTTGCAATATATAGCACCAAACTTGCGTATAACTTGCTCCGTGAAAAGGCAAATCAATGTCCAATTGTCCTCATGCTATATCTGGCAGCAAACTTGCATAGCATCGAACTTGCGTACAAATTGCTCCGTGTAAAGTGGTCTTTAGAAAAGCACATTAACCCCGAAAACAGTGGCGGACTGGGTACTTAGGGCCCGATCGGGCCCGTGAAACGATTAAAGGAAAGGATCATAATGAAAATAATTTTCTAAATCATATTGAGTACATCGAAAACCATATTTAGTTTTTTTTTTCACGAGATTTTGAAATTTTGAAAACTGTAGCAGCGCAAACAGCTCGTAACAGCCGAACAAAAAAAAGTATCTTGATCTGCAGACGAGAGGTATATATTCCTATGTATTTTGACACGCTGAATCCGAATCCGCCACCAGAATTGGCCCAACGGGTCATGGTTTTGCCCTAACCTCAAAAAACATCGCCAAAATTGCCCTTGCTGCTACAGATTTCAAAGCCCTGCAAGGGTCAAAATTTCATGACAAAAAAAAAACTAAATATGGGTTTCAATGTATTTTGATCCGTAGAATTCAAATTTAAAGTCAGATTAGTTTTATTAATTTTAATTTATTTAATTCCAAAAAACAAACAAAAACCATAAAAAATCATGTTTTTTGCATTTTTCTCGAAAAATCACTGGAAACCCCCTTAATCTGACTTCGGATTTGGATTAAGCGATGAAAAATACATAAGAATAGACTCGTAAAAAGTTCAGGGTACTTTTTTTATTTTATGGGTCTGTGTAATTTTATAAAGCGCGCAAGCGGCTTGTTTTCTAAACTTGTACTCGTGCGCTAAACACGTATGTTATGAAACTAGTACTTTAATATACTATTTGAATTTTCGATGCAAAAAAAACGTTGCAAACTTCAGCTTCATGTAATTTTTGTTTTTAAAACTAGGACTTTGAAACTGAATTTTAGTTGGGGACCCTGTTGAATCACCCCGTATGTTCTAATTTAAAAAGGCTATTTTTAGCGATGATTTTTATAATATAAATTTATATTTAGGTGCCTACTTGATTAGATATGAATTGTTGATGCAATTGGTAAATTGCTTTTGCGAGAATAAAAAAAAATAAAATAATTACCAGACACCGTCTGTTCAACATATCTTTCTACACTGGTCTACAAAGTTTTAAATCTCGTTTAAGTTATTCATAAAGTAGCGGCCAAAGTATTGAAAATAATTATACATCGGATTTTAGCGAGTCGTGACGTCAAAATGCATAACCGGGTATATACAGAGCGGTCCAGAAGTTTATTTGTTTGTTTGTTTGTTTATTTGTTTAACCTCGTACTATTCTACTTAATTAAGCATCCCCTAAGTCCAGGACTTGTGTGGGCTAGTAGTAGAGGGAACCACCGGCTTATACTGACTTTCGAACCAGTTTCTAGGGATTGTCCGTTTCACTTATCGCCTTCGCCAAATTTCAATTATTAAATAACTGAAAAAGGCAAATCGGCGCCAGTGAGAATCGAACTCGCGATAGTAGACTTGCTATACATACGCGCTAGCCACTACGCTATGCCTCCCAGAAGTCACCCCCCCCCCCTCTTAACTTTTGAACCAGTTGAGATATCGACTTCAAATTTGGAACTTTTAAATAAGACAACTTAAACTATCTTTTAGCATATATCTAATACTTTCAGCTCTTAAAATGTGGGCATGGGGGCACATTTTTTTAAATGGAAAGGGGGGTCGTGTAATACATCATTTTAAAGCTTATAAAATTCTCCATTTAACTCCATATTTTTAAATTAAAAAAAAATGGGGTTGAAAATGGGTATTAATGTCAAAATTCCTCTAAAAAAAACAAATAATTTTTTAAAAATGCCTAATTTCATCATAAAAAAAATGTTAATTATACTTGAAAAATCGAATGTTTTAGCACAAAAAATTGAAAAATCAAAACCTTAAAAAACATTTTAAAAAAATTTAAAAATGTTAGTTTAAATAGAGAATTTTATAAGCTTTAAAATGATGTATCACACGACCCCACTTTCCATTTAAAAAAATGTCCCCCCATGCCCCCTGCCCACATTTTAAGAGCTGAAAATATCAAATATATGCTAAAAGATAGTTCAAGTTGTCTTATTTATGAGTTCTAAATTTGAAGTCGATATCTCAACTCGTTCAAAAGTTAAAAAGGGGGGGGGGTGACTAATTTTATAAATTTTTTTAATATGTTGCTAAACTACTAGAGGAAAGTCGCCTAATTTCGGATACCATTTACAATGTATTCAATATTTAATACTCGGTATTACTTTTTGATATTTTTTTTATATACAACTTATTATAGCGAACCATGATTTATTATAAAAGCAATTTTATTACAGTTTATTTTTTCCAAAAAACACGGTTAAAAAAAATCAGCGCATTTTTGTGCATTTGAAAAAGGGCTCCTAATTTCGGACATATCCGAAAAAATTTTTTCAAGAGTAGATCTGGATCCCATTGCTTATGTTTCTTGTTATTCCTTCACATTTAAGGCGTAATTTAATCATTAAGCGATTTTCTACGAAATACTATAGGAACTATAATTTTAGATTCCCAATTTCGAATATCTTAGTATCTTAGGTAATTTTCGTTTTTTCAAAATTGTTTATCTTAGTTTGTTGTATCATTATAAAAAAAATAATTAATGGTTGGTTATCCTGAATAATAATTACCTTGCGGATATCCGAAATTGGGAATCAAATGCACAAAAATGGTCTATCCGAAATTAGGCAACTTTCTGCTTTTTAGATTAGAAATTTGTAGAATGTTTACGTTTTCAAATTGCTTAATTATGAATAGTGGATCAACTTAACTAACATCATAACTTACCCAAGACAGAATCACGAACTTTTATAACGATTATTTATAAAATAAACAAGCATAATAATGCAACTGAGCGCAAAACTGCCATTTGCAATATAAACGATTTGTGCTGCCATTTAAAGGGGAGAAGCTCTACCGTTATCATATTACAGGACGGATTTAGTTTGACTTTTGGCTTCACATAAAAGTAGGTTTCTGTTTACCTTAAATACACTACTATCCAAAATTTGGAAACCATCCGAAATTAGGCGCATTTCCTCTACAGTACCAAAGAAAATTATATAAATACTATTTAAATCCCCTAACGTTTTATTTAAGTAAAAGAAAATTAAGAAAAATAAGAATTCTGAAAATTACGATTTAGTTGGGCTCTTTAATAATCCAAATTTAATTTTACAGTATTGTGGCATATGTGGCAAATATTAAATTATGCTTGCTCCTCATCTCCTTTATGACTTTTTGTATTCGTATGTCTTAAAATATTAGTTTTTCTTTCCCAGAGTAAGTCTTTTTTTACAAAATGTGCAGTGTAATATATTGCCGTCGAACTCCAGTTCTGGATAATCTAATAATTTATAAGTTACATTATGCTTTTAAAGTAATATTGCTTTTAAAATAAAAGAAAAATATGTTATGTCGACTATTAGCGATGTTATATGTCAACTACTGGTAAATTACTTTATTACCCCTGTCAACTTAACAGTTTTTACAGGGTCTACAAAAAAATTAAAAATATTTGTTTGTATTATCATAATAAAACATTTTGGTACTAAAATAAAAAGAAAACATCTAACTAAACACATGTATTCAATAAAATATAAAAAAATTTATTAGATAAAATTTTAATTAAAAAACATTATAGAATTTTTCTTAGACTGTCAACTATTGGGGGTTTTACCTTATGTTTTTCGTTGGACCAGCCGACAATATACCTATATATAATAACCATTATCAAACCAGTGTTATGTACTCGAGGATGATCTCATCTCTCCGATGAAAGTTGTTTCAGTTGTACAGTGTTGCACAAAAAGGTGTACGCCATGGCTAATGGCAAGTTACGAAACGAGCCGTGAAGATATGTATTCCTTCGCATTTCATAGTATACTCTTTACGGTGAATACATTATTGCGTTTTCTTTCGATATACTCCCGAAAGTATAATTGCATTAAGGTACTTCCAGAGGCTCTGATAACAAGCATAATATATAAGAATGGGATACCGTGATTGGCTTACAAGATACATAACGGCACATCAAGCCAATCCCGGTATCTTATGTATTATGCTTGTTATGCGAGCCTGTGGATGTGCCCTTAAGCTCGTTTCTTGTTCTTGAGATATCGTGTCCACAAAAAACATGACATCGGACAGACGGATGTAAATTTTCATATAGTTTCTTTTTTGTATGAAACACATTTGTATCCAGGATTTTTTTGTCTAGGACGTTTTTTGGCGATGTTGGGATATACGAAACTACTGTATTATACTATTCTAGAGCTTGCGTGCTGTGAATAGTATAATAATATTAGGAAATTACAACTGTTAAAGCATTTGATGCCATTTATAACAAATCGCTTTTGCTGAATTAGAATTAACGAGAATCAAACTAGCTATGAATTTTTTTTGTACAGGTCATTTGTTCTACCCGAGTTTACCGTCATAATATAGTCGGAGGGCTGGTGACCATTTTTAGGGCTTAGGGCTTTTGCCAATTCTCTCCAATGCGCTCTCGTTTGTAACTATCTGGCCATTTTATCATTAAAACTTATTTGCAGGATTCTCAATGCGCGAGTTTAGCTAACACTTGACCAATTTATTCTAAAGGCACTGACCGTAAGAAGGCGTATGTAATTGTACAAGATATCTATGGTAAAATACAAACAGAATTATATACTTTACCTACGCCCTTCAGGTGTTACGCCCTCTATACTATATGTGTTTATAACGTTAAAATGAAAAGCAAAACAGTCGAACCAAAAGAGAATACGCCGTGAGGATATGTTTTTTGCATTTAATTTTGCACTGCGTGTCAAAAGTCCGCACCCTTTTGAACGGCTTAAGATATCAACTTCAAAGAAAAATATCGTGGATGAGGTGTTTTTGTTTAAAAAAAGTTCAAAATGAAAAGAAATTATGAAAAACTGTTTAATAAGTTTATTCGTTAACAATTTTTGTGTTATCGTAAACGTGACAACAATGCTGAAGTGCTAAATGCCTTTATCTTATCTTAAAAAAGTGACGTTTTTTTGTTTATCTGAACATCAACATTTGGAATGTATAATAAAAACTCTGTACAATAATAATTAAATATATTAAACAATAGAGCTTAAAAGAATCTTAAAACTTTTTCATGGAAATAAAGGTATTTAACACGTTGAAAGCCACATAAAATTACTAGTCTGGAGTCACATCGCCCCATGGGACAGCAGGCTTTAGGTTACACTATACTATAACGTTGGAGCTGCTCGATTGCTTTACAATATTATTAGTATAAATACATACCTCAAAAACAACTGAATAATCTTACTGAAAAAATAGTCTGATATTATCAGACTTAAAGTCTTTGATATGTTTAGGGAAAACAATGGAGGGATAATTTTTTAAATGGAAAGGAACTATCATACATGTGATTCTTTTGGGCTCTTGCGCGCTCTTTATTAGTTATAGTGTATTAAAAAATCAGACCACATATAACTTTTTGTCAATGACCAGAATAGAGCTGCAGATCGTTTTCAAAACTGAAACGACGAGTTTAAAAAACTAGTTATTTGTCTTAGGTGAGTCACCTTGTATAACGCTGAAATGTCGAACCAAAAAAGAGAATAATGATTTAT
This sequence comes from Brachypterus glaber, assembly GCA_958510825.1. Lineage (NCBI taxonomy): Eukaryota > Metazoa > Arthropoda > Insecta > Coleoptera > Kateretidae > Brachypterus > Brachypterus glaber. The sequence goes on along the minus strand of OY294046.1, from coordinate 2,960,900 downwards.
AACCAGACCCCTCGGATGAATGAATCAGACTTAATTTAAATCAATTTAACAAAAGTAGTTTATCAAGTGAATGTACGTTTTTTTTATGTTTTTTTTTGTTACGTTGCAACGCGTTGAAGTTAAGTGGAGTCATATACAAATGATGTATCACAAGACCCCCCTTAAATTTAACTAGATGAAACGTTGCAAGCACCCTGTCAAAACATCGGCACTATTGTACACTAGAGCCATCTAGTTTGCAAATTTCAAACTAGGTTTTTTTTAAATTCTGTATCTTTAAAACATTATATTCTAGCAAAAAACTGTATATAACATTTTTTATAGGGCTTAAAAAGAGCTTTTATTTAAAATATAATTATAATAAATATAAATATGTGAGATATGCTAAAAAAAAACCTTTTACTGCTTTAAACGCCAATATCTCGAAAACAATGCGTTTTAGGAAAACGTTGTTTATAACATTTTTTGGCCAATTTAAAATTATCCTTTATATAAGTCTAAATTAACGAAATACAATAATAATTGCCTTAATTATAAACAAAAAACGCTAAAAATAGAAGTTTTACCCCATTTTTACCCCTTACCCCCAATCGTTTACCCCCAAAATCTAATCAGCTCTTCGGAATACGATAAGAAACAATATGCAAAAAACCGCAAGTCGATATCTCATGTAGAAATGGAGTTAGAGAGTTTACACCCAGACAGACAGAAAGACGGACGCAAATTTTTTTTTACTGATTTCGACTCAGAATGGTCTAAAACGTCGAGAAATGTGAAAAAAAAAAAAAAACGTGGTCAAAGATTTTGACTTTTCGGCGACGATTTTAATACATCGGCACTCTTAGTAGCACTAAGTGCCGATGTAACAAATTCAATTCTTGAAATTGTTAAAATGTTTCTATTTAAAAGAGTTATTTTTGTCTGTATGATTCAGTATTGATTAGCACGAAAATTCGTGAGTATGATGGGTGCGGTTTGATAAAATATGATGCTTTTCGGCCACATAATAAATAAATAAAATATATGGGGTATGCGTGAGATAGATGACCGTGAACTGATTTTGGTAACCCGAAAAAAGAAGTAACGTTGAGGCAACAGTGTTGATAGGGGGAGAGCGAGTGTTTTCCCATAAAAATTATAATTTTATATTATTAATTGGTACCACGTAAATGGGATAATAGTTTGTTTGATTTTTTTTTGCGTCCGTCTGTCTGTCTGTCTGTCTGTCTGTCTGTCTGTCTGTCTGTCTGTCTGTCTGTCTGGGTGTAAACTCTCTAACTCCATTTCTACATGAGATATCGACTTGCGGTTTTTCGCATATTGTTTCTTATCGTATTCCGAAGAGCTGATTAGATTTTGAGAGTAAACGATTGGGGGTAAGGGGGTAAAAATATAGTAAAACTCCTATTTTTAGAGTTTTTTGTTTATAATTAAGGCAATTATTATTGTATTTGATTAATTTAGCACTTATATAAAAGATAATTTTAAATTGGTCAAAAAATGTTATAAACAACGTTTTCCTAAAACGCATTGTTTTCGAGATATTGGCGTTTAAAGCAGTAAAAGGTTTTTTAGCATATCTCACATATTTATAACCCAATTTCAAAAAATTATATTTTAAATAAAAGCTCTTTTTATGCCCTATTAAAAATGTTATATACAGTTGCTAGAATATGTTTTAAAGATCCAGAATTTAAAATCAAACAAAACCCCTAGTTTGAAATTTGCAAACTAGATGGCTCTAGTGTACAATAGTCCCGATTATTTGACAGGGTGTTTGCAACGTTTCATCTAGTTTGTCTTTAATAACGAGATAAACTGGGTATGAAGAATTTTGGTCAATTTGCGTGACGTATTTTATGAACGACCCCTTATATCTACACACATATATATTCCTTATACGACAACAGTCTTCTGTAAGCACTGTAAATAAAATATATGTACCTATATGCCTGCGATATGTCGGTTTTAAGCTAAAAAACAACGATAGACCCATTCCAAATTAATTTTTGACTTGTTCGACAACGATAGACGTTATCTTTTAAGGCTTATTTTTTGCCGAAATTGTGTTTTTTAGTGTGGTTGTGGATTTAGTTGTAGTGTTTGACTGCCGATGCATTAACTGGAATCAGATTACTCTTTTTAGGTTGCATGGAGACGAACAACCCACTGGAAGCAATCAAAATGAAGAAATAAACAAACGCCCATAAAAAAATCCACCGTTAACGATCAAAAATAAATCAACAAAATGGCCACCACGCAGTTGAAAATGCTGTCGGAGGAGAGCTTGACCCGGCAACCCGAAGAAGTGTTCGACATCATCTGCAAACTAGGAGAAGGCGCGTACGGCAGCGTCTACAAAGCGCTGCACAAGGAGTCTGACCAAGTGGTAGCTATTAAACAAGTTCCTTTAGACACCGATCTCCAAGAAATCATCAAAGAAATATCGATAATGCAACAATGTGATAGCCCATACGTCGTTAAATATTACGGCAGCTATTTCAAGAACACGGATCTCTGGATCATAATGGAATACTGCGGAGCCGGTTCTGTTTCTGACTGTATGAGACTTAGAAAGAAAACTCTTACGGAGTGTGAAATAGCGACCATACTTTCGGACGCTTTGAAAGGTCTGGAGTACCTTCACCTTCGGAGGAAAATACATCGTGACATAAAAGCCGGTAACATCCTCCTGAACTGTGACGGTCACGCTAAATTAGCAGACTTTGGAGTAGCAGGTCAGTTAACAGAAACTATGGCGAAAAGGAACACCGTCATAGGTTCCCCTTTTTGGATGGCTCCAGAAATTATCCTGGAAATAGGATACGATTGTGTGGCTGATATATGGAGTCTGGGAATCACCGCGTTAGAAATGGCGGAAGGAAAACCACCCTACGCTGATATCCACCCAATGAGGGCGGTTTTTATGATCCCTACTAAACCTCCGACTTCTTTTCGCGAACCTGACCGCTGGAGCGCCGAGTTTATAGACTTCGTAAGTGTTTGCCTGGTGAAAAACCCGACCGATAGAGCGTCCGCTTCGAGTTTAATACAACACGTGTTTCTGCAAAACGCAAAAGGTCCTGGTGCGTTGAACACGCTTATTTCCGAGGCGTGCGAAATTAGAAATAAACAGACGTATAATCGTGGGCAGATTAACTTGGCTTCGACTGAAAATGCCTCGTCATCGGGTTTACAATGTAACGGTGACGAAACTTTAGTTCCTAATAAAACCATAAGCCAGTCAGGCACTATGGTAGAGTTACAGTCTGAACTAGGCACAATGGTTATCAACGACGATGAAGATAACTTTAAAACGCTCAGTAAAGACGATTTTGCTAATGCCGCAGCTGAGAGTAAGAAGTATAAGCCATTGTTCCTAGAACATTTTGATAGAACCCAAAATAACGATATCAATAACGATTTAGCAAAGCATCATATTTATCCTGGCGAGGCTTCTGAGTCTATTCAGATGATATACCCTCAGGAAAGTAACGGTGAAAGTTCCCAGGAGGCAGAAGGGGAGTCTGAGTCGCTTGATGCCAAGTTGGAAAGAATCAGACCGGTAGACTGTAACTTCTCTTTCCTCAAAGATTTATCTTATGAAGAGTTGAAAGAGAGGTTCGAGCTGTTAGACACAGCGATGGAAAAAGAGATTGAAGAACTTCAGACTCATTATATTTATAAAAGACAGCCTATCGAACGAGCGATTCACAACAAACGTGATAGAAACAGAAATTTTTGAGTTCCTTGTTCAAGTATTATTTTTGTTTTTGCTTTCAATTTTATGTACTTAAATAGCTTAAATATATACATGTTTACTTTTAAAAACACTTCATTCAATTTATGAAGTTAATTTACTTAGTTTTTTTTTATACAATAAATCATTAGCTTGTTTAAAAATTTACTTTACTTTAGACACGTAGGATTTTCAGATTATTAAAGTTGACATTTAAGTTCCTAATAAAACTATGCACAATGGTTATCAACGACGATGAAGATAAGTTTAAAACGCTCAGTAAAGACGATTTTGCTAATGCCGCAGCTGAGAGTAAGAAGTATAAACCATTGTTCCTAGAACATTTTGATAGAACTCAAAATAACGATATTAATAACGATTTAGCAAAGCATCATATTTATCCTGGCGAAGCTTCTGAGTCTATTCAGATTATATACCCTCAGGAAAGTAACGGTGAAAGTTCCCAGGAGGCAGAAGGGGAGTCGCTTGATGCCAAGTTAGAAAGAATCAGACCGGTAGACTGTAACTTCTCTTTCCTTAAAGATTTATCTTATGTAGAGTTGAAAGAGGGATTCGAGCTGTTAGACACTGCGATGGAAAGAGAGATTGAAGAACTTCAGACTCATTATATTTATAAAAGACAGCCTATCGAACGAGCATCATATTTATCCTGGCGAAACTTCTGAGTCTATTCAGATGATATACCCTCAGAAAAGTAACGGTTCAAAGTTCCCAGGAGACAGAAGGGGAGTCGCTTGATGCCAAGTTAGAAAGAATCAGACCGGTAGACTGTAACTTCTCTTTCCTTAAAGATTTATCTTATGTAGAGTTGAAAGAGAGATTCGACCTGTTAGACACTGCGATAGAAAGAGAGATTGAAGAACTTCAGACTCATTATATTTATAAAAGACAGCCTATCGAACGAGCGATTCATGATCATCATTTTTATCCGGGTGAGGGTTCAGAATCTATTCAGATGATTTACCCTCAGGAAAGTATCGGTGAAAGTTCCCAGGAGGCAGAAGGGGAGTCTGAGTCGCTTGATGCCAAGTTGGAAAGAATCAGACCGGTAGACTGTAACTTCTCTTTCCTCAAAGATTTATCTTATGAAGAGTTGAAAGAGAGGTTCGAGCTGTTAGACACAGCGATGGAAAAAGAGATTGAAGAACTTCAGACTCATTATATTTATAAAAGACAGCCTATCGAACGAGCGATTCACAACAAACGTGATAGAAATAGAAATTTTTGAGTTCCTTGTTCAAGTATTATTTTTTTTTTGCTTTCAATTTTATGTACTTACATAAATAGCTCAAATATATACATGTTTACTTTTAAAAATACTTCATTCAATTTATAAAGTTAATTTACTTAGTTTTTTATACAATAAATCATTAGCTTGTTTAAAAAATAATTACTTAACTTTAGACACGTAGGGTTTTCAGATTATTAAAGTTGACATTTAAGTTCCTAATAAAACTATGCACAATGGTTATCAACGATGATGAGGATAAATTTAAAACGCTCAGTAAAGACGATTTTGGTAATGCCGCAGCTGAGAGTAAGAAGTATAAGCCATTGTTCCTAGAACATTTTGATAGAACTCAAAATAACGATATCAATAACGATTTAGCAAAGCATCATATTTATCCTGGCGAAGCTTCTGAGTCTATTCAGATGATATACCCTCAGGAAAGTAACGGTGAAAGTTCCCAGGAGGCAGAAGGGGAGTCGCTTGATGCCAAGTTAGAAAGAATCAGACCGGTAGACTGTAACTTCTCTTTCCTTAAAGATTTATCTTATGTAGAGTTGAAAGAGAGATTCGAGCTGTTAGACACTGCGATGGAAAGAGAGATTGAAGAACTTCAGACTCATTATATTTATAAAAGACAGCCTATCGAACGAGCGATTCATGATCATCATTTTTATCCGGGTGAGGGTTCAGAATCTATTCAGATGATTTACCCTCAGGAAAGTATCGGTGAAAGTTTCCAGGAGGCAGAAGGGGAGTCTGAGTCGCTTGATGCCAAGTTGGAAAGAATCAGACCGATAGACTGTAACTTTTCCGTCCTCAAAGATTTATATTATGAGAAACTGAAAGAGAGGTTCGAGCTGCAGACACTGCAATGGAAAATCGAGCGTGCAATTCACAATAAACGTGACAGAAATAGAAATTTTTGAGTTCCTTGTTCAAGTATTATTTTTTTTTTGCTTAAGTAGCTTAAATATATACCTGTTTAACTTAAAAAAAAAACTATTCTATAAGTATAAAACAAGAGAATTACAACCGCGAAAGAAATATAAATTTCGGATTTGTATTAATATTTTGTATTATTTTTGTTTTTACTTTTTATTTTATAATATACTTAATTAGCTTAAATAATACATTTTCACTTTCAATATACTTATTCAACAAAAGAACTGTACTTTGCGGTTCACCACGTTATATAACATTATTAACCACAAAATTGGTTATATAACCAATATAAGATACCGAGAAATTTGATAATTTCTAGTTTTGATTTAATAAACCTGATACTATTTTGGTAATTCCGTAAGCGTGGATTCTTAGGGATTGTCAAGGATTGTAGAAGATTGTTGGAAAGGTGTACAAAGATTGTCCAATAAATAAATCTCTCGAAAAAAACAATTCATAAACGAAAAAAGTTACAGGGCGCCCTTTTTAATATGCTCTGTATAAAGGTCGCCCCTCTTAACTTTTGAACGAGTTGAGATATCGATCTCAAATTTAGAACTCTTAAATAAGACAACTTAAACTATCTTTTAGCATATATTTATGACTTTCAACTCTTGAAATGCGGGCAGGGGGCATGGGGGACATTTTTTAAATGGATGGTCGTGTGATCATCATCATTTTAAAGCTTATGGAATTCTCCATTTAACTATATATTTTTTAATTTTTTTAAACATTTTTTTTGTTTAAAGGGGTTTAAAATAAGGTTGAAAATGGGTATTTTTGTCAAAATTTCTCTAAAAAAATCAAACAATTTTTTAAAAATTACTAATTTCATGACGAAAAAACGTAAATTATACTTTTAAACTAATTTTAATTGACATAAATAAAAATTTACAAAAAAAAAATTAAAAAATCGCATTTTTTAGCCCAAAAAATTGAAAAATCAAAACCTTAAAAAATCGTTTAAAAAATAAAAAAATATACAGTCCAATAGAGAATTTTATTTGCTTTAAAATGATGTATCAAACGACCCCCCTTTCCATTTAAAAAAATATCCCCCCTGCCCACATTTTAAGAGCTGAAAATATCAAATATACGCTAAAAGATATGTTAAGTTGTCTTATTTAAGTGTTACAAATTTGAAGTCGATGTCTCAACACGGTTAAAAGTTAAGCGAGGGGTTTATTTATTGGAGAATCCTTGTACACCTATCCAACAATCTTCTATAATCCTTGACAATTCCTTCTTTCACAATCATCTGCAATCCTCCAGAATCCTTCACAACCGACTACAATCTTCCACAATCATCTGAAATCTTCCCACAATCTTTAACAATCATCATTAAAATTTTGTACAATCTTTTTGACAATCTTCCACAATCCTTTGATTCTCACAATCCTTGTACACTTTTTTTCAATAAATAAACCACTCGAAGTTAAGAGGGGGGGGTGACTTTTGGACATCTCTGTAGTAGATATGGATGTAACATACCGAGTAACATACTGTATGATATATTACATACCTTCACGGCTAGTATCTATTCTCTCTTGATTTATATTGTACCCTACCTCATAGTCGGTATCTAATTTACATAAATTTTCTTTTATTATATAATTTCTTAAGTTAACAATAGCTATCCAACATCTATTAATAGCTTAACTTTAAATTGATGCGACTAAAGGTCAAACTTGAAAATATTTGCATTTGCGGAGGTGGCTTTATCCACAGTTGGTTATGCGTAATACAGGGTGTCCCAACATTTATTTAAAAACTAACTAAATTATTAAAATTAAAAAAGAAAAAGATACAGGTAAACCACTCTAAAAAGAACCTTGTTTTCGCATGCGCGGGAATTACTACCAATGAAATACTGAATAAGTGACATCAGACGTAAGCTTCTCTTTATTTCGTTGGTGGTAATCCTGCGCATGCGAAAGCAAGGCTCTTTCTAGAGTTGTTTACCTGTAGATTTTATAATTATCCAGGCGCACAAAAAAAAAATTCTGTGCCAGAGGTGCGACATGTACATTCCCATGTATTTTTGGCCGCTGAACACGGGAATCATTCCCGGGAAATGTATATGCATATATACAAATATGTCTTACCTTTTTTTTGTGTACGTGTGTTATCATTATAAAATCATATGTACCCGCTTAAAATAATTCAACGATGTATATTTGTTAATCTCTACATGCTTTTTCTCAGATAAAAGATAAAGATTTACCTGGAAAAAGGTTTTAAACGTCTTAGGCAGGGATGTAAAAATGAATTAATTATATTAAAGTACTAGATTCTGGCGCACGAGTACAAATTTAGAAAACGAGCCGCTTGTGGCTCTAAAGTACTAGTAAAAACTAGAACTAGAAACGAGTGCTTTATACTATTTCTTCTATTTTGCTCTAAAATATAAAAAAACTTACATTTAAATTAATCATTGATTTATGGATTTTTTTTTTTGGGTTGGCATTACAATTTTCGCTATGTTTGAAATTCATAGAACAAACGTTATTTTGATATCTTTTATAGTCAGCTCTTCTCTTTTTCACTGCAAGTAACCAAGCGACAATTTTAACACGGTTAAAATTAACTTAAACCACAATTTCGTAGAAACCTAAAATTTGCTTACAGAGTTGTAGTCAAATTCTCTGCTCGGAAGTGTACTTGGCGTTCTAGGTCAGTTGGATCCGAAAAAAAACAAGATTGAAAATTTAGTTGCGTAAATTCAATAATTACAATACAAACAAAGCCGTTGTCATTTTGACAATATTTGTCAAAATTACTTATAATAATTAGAAATGCGTTAAGAAATTTTAAGAAATCTCAAACTATTAGTATATTGGAAGCAGGATGTAAGGAAGTTATTGTGGCTAGTGATCTCTATAGAGACCTTTAATTGTGGCAAGGTTATTTAGTGTTTCGGAGAGTTGTGTTAAGATCATAGAAAAAATAATAATGGTTAAGATTGATGAAAAAACTAGATGGAGGAGGAAAGGGCGTGCAGACTCGAAAATAAAGAAGATATCAAATGAAATACAGGATAAAAATTTACTTAATTATTTGGTAGAATACCATTTAAAAGAAGCGGTGCATGCTATAAACAATACAAATTTTCCTGGGTCAAAAACCATCGCCCGTCGCCGTATAGATAGTTTCAAGATTAAAAAAGCGAAAAAAAACCTCCGGAAAAGGCTTTTTTTAAACGAAAATCATAATTTTCATAAATTATATGTTTGGTTAGTAGAGTTCAAATTTTTATTTTTTCATAAGATTTACTAAATATTGTGTTTTAATTTTTGATTTAATTAAATATTCTAAATTTTTTTCAGTTTATTATTTATTATTATTATTATTTTTTTAATATTCGACATTATTCGCATGCATTTTCTGTAATAAACTTTGAAAAAACTGACAATTAATTGTTAAATTAATCTAGTCTATTTCTTAAAATCTTACTTAAACTATAAAATATATAGTAAAATTGACATTTTAGCATATTTAAATCTTGCGTTTTTTGTGGGTCCAACTGTACTATTGGCTATATAGCAAATTTTGGGATACCCGGTATATTTCTGAATTGCAGCGATCTCGTTAAATTAGTCTACGTTGGCGTAGCTGGTTGGTTGACTACGATTATTGCTCAATAATGTATGGTTATTGATCCTTTGCGTCTCCTGGGTTAACCTTGATTCGATACAGCAAATGATAATAAATAAAGCCCCGGCAAAAATTAGTTTGTCAATTTGAGGTTATGTGTTTGACGTTTACTAACTTTCTGACAGCAGATATGTAAAATCAGCTGATAACAACTTCCCATCCGTTGTCATAGGCAACGGGTGGGAAATAGGCACTAACTACTAACTAGGTATTTTTTTCTTGTTTTATTAGAACAGAAAATAATTAAGAATAAAGTATTTTTTTTTTGCCAACGTTTCGGTCTTTATTGTAAGGCCATCTTCAGGGCTTGTTAAATAAATATTGTAAAGTTATATAAAAAATATTGAGTAAAAAATATAAATTGATGACATTGAAGGAAAAAATAATTTGAAAAAAGAACAAGAAAAAAATATAACATACATTTATAGAACAAGAACAACAAGAAATTATTTAATATATTCTAATTTTTATTACTTATTCAAATAATTTTTGAGAAAAGCAAAGCATACAAAGCAAAAAATAGCATACAAATTTATGTATGTTAAACAGGAAACATGATTTTCTTTTATTTTTAGTTTACTTGGTTTTTAAATTTAATACAATATTATACAATAGAATACCTAGCTGTTTAATGGGTTGCCTATAAGGCAAGCCTCTTATGTAAATCAAGGCAAGACAGTTTGCTAATTAAATTAGATTTTTTAGATATGTTACCATATAAAACAGTAAAATTGTACTGTTTTACGATTTCATAAGAAAAAGACCGTGTATTTTGATGTTTTTTATAAAATGTAAGGTAACTAAATCAAAAATTAAGTAATTTTTATAAAATCTATGAATAAATAAAAAAGTTATATCTTGGTCAATCTAGTAAGGTTATAACTATAGTTTCTATTTTCGACATGAAAAACAGAAATATTTGGATTGAAAAACATAAAAGATATCATAAAATTCTGTGATGAAAGGTGAAAAATGGCATATAAAACGAGGTGAGCTAAATTCGTAGAATCTACAACGTAAATTAAGGCAAACCTACATACGTGAAATTAGGCAAACCTACATACATAAATATCAAACTAGGGTGATATAAAAATAGCAAACTAGTGTGATAGAAGGCGTTTTCTGAAGAACAAAAGAGTGTGCTAAATGTAATTTTCATAAGGGATCGTAGGAAAACGTATAATACTCCTCCGTTTTGAAGCTGCGAGGAGTTTAATAATAATGACGATATCTCTGTACTATAAAGTCAATTAAAATACCTATGAGCTTCGTTGAGATACGAGATTACAAACTTAATTGAATCTATTGTACTTACAAATGAACATCATCATCTGTAATTTGTTTGGTCTTTAAGAGACAGGCTCAGTGCCTATGGCTCATTTATCTAAAATTTGAATTAATTTGAATGGATAATTGGGGAGTGAGTCTCTGCTCACTGATGCTGATTTGCATCTGTCATGAATTTTTGGGTGTTGCGACGAGGAAGGTGGGAGGGGGATTTGGGGGGATGGAGTAGGGATTGGAGGGAGGTGTGGGGGGAGTGAAACTAGTTCACTGGTGCTGGAGATGCACCTGTCCTGTGTTTGTGGGCACCATTACTGGTTGAGGACATTTTTGATCTTTTTGTAAGTGTAGTGGATTTCATGATCGTAATCTAGAAAATTTGAGATGAGGGGGTTTGGGTGGTCTAAATTGTCTTGTATAAAAGACTTACTGTATCGGATGATTTCCGTTTTTAGGAGGGGCATGTCGAGATCTCTGTGAATTTGGTTGTTCCGCATGAACCAGGGGGCATCAATGCATATTCTGAGTACCTTGTTTTGAAAGGCCTGAAGTTTGGCTGAGAGCGTTTTTTTAAGGGTGATTTTGTTCCAGGCTGGTGCTCCATAGAGGAGTACTGGCTTTAGAGTTTGGTTGTAAAGTAGAAGTTTGTTTTTAATTGATAGGGGGCTCTTTCTCCCTATAAGAGGGTAGAGTTTGGAGAGGCGGGTGTTTGCTATTTGGAGGGTATTTTGGACGTGCTGATCCCACGTAAGATTTTTGGATAGGGTAATGCCAAGGTATTTGGCATGGTTTTCCCAGTTAATGGCTTGGCCGTTTATCTGAATGGGTTTTACAAATGAACAATACGTCATATATTTTGTTAATTAACTGCTCTGTGATGAAAGTATGTATACAGAGAAATATTATTCAGATTTTTTTATTTTAAACAAAAATATTGATTAAATATTATATCAATGTAATTTTTCAATCATCGTCAGGGCTGCACGGAAAAAAAAATTATAGCTAGGAGCGCTATAACACACATACCAAGCAAATTATAATCGCTTATTATATAAATACAAGGCTTTCTCTTACAATTATGGCAGTCAGTGTAAAAATTTATATGAAATACTTTAATTGTTTAGTGAATAATAAAATATGACAAATAGTATGGCATTTATAGCTTAAATAGATTTAATTATTGTCCGTGCTAATAATTTTTATAATATAATAAAATTTCTGTAAATTTATAATAGTGCCTGTAATAAATATAATCGTGTCTGTAATATATATAATCGTTTCCAATTTATTTTTAACATTATTAGTTATTGTGTCCCTTATAATCTATAGCTTAAATCACTATAATTTGCCACTGTTACCAAATATCTTATAATGTATAGCGCAGAGCCCACTAATTTCTTTCCGTGTGGGTGGAAAAAAACTCCTTTAGAAGAAGACATGGAAAAATAGTATATTATTTTACTAAGAGGAAAAGTGAAGCTTTTTTTACTAGTCTGTAGAATTTACGGACGAAGCGGAGTCCGGAAACTACAGACGAGTAAAAAAAGCACTTTTCCTCTGAGTGAAACATACTATTTTTTCTTCAAGCATCCTATATTTTTTTTAAATATTAATTTTTGAATTTAATTTATTCAGTAATAAAGTATGTTTTTTTTTATTAAAATAGGTCAATAAAACCCTTTCGAAATAAACTTAAACCTTCCTTAGCTCATTTTAAATTTTTGTCGTAGGCTAAATCGTACACTTTTCGCGATTTCGATGGTAACTTGTCTAATGTAGCATTTGCAATTTCGGAGATTTGCAATTTCGGAGAGATTTGTAGGTGTATAAACCATATATTCTTCTTCGATCATTTTTAATCAATTTCACACAAGGTTTCTGCATAGAATCTCGAGTCAACCACCTGTTTACATAATAAACAAACAAGTTTGAAGTATGGCTGTCATCAAAGTCAAAGAGTGCTGCCGCCAGTGGTGGTTTTGCTAACTAACTTTTTTTACGGCGTACAACAATGAACTCATTTTTTTACTGTAAAAAATAGATCACTTCTAACTAGTGTGTTCAGTTATAAAATATGAACATTTTAGTACGCTTGAAGAAAAATATAATTTTATATATTGGCCCCTAACACTACCCCTATTGGGGGGCGTAGCCAAAATATGAAATCTCTACATCCTTTAATAACGCGAGAAACGGGGTAATAGGGAGGTGTTAGGAAGGGGGGGGGGGGTAGCCAGAATATAAAATCTCTACAGCCTTTAATAACGCGAAAAACAGGGTATGAAGTGTATGAATTTTGGTCAATTTGCGTGACGTATTTTATGGACGACCCCTTACATATTTTCACGGTTAGTTTTTATTAAATTTTTCTATTTTGCGACTCTTACAAGCTCATAATCACACGCATTTTGCGTGTTCTTATAGGCCTATAAGAGGTCTCTGGTTTTTTTTCTGTTGGGTTGGCAACATACAAAAGCCTATCTCTTGACGTTTTGCGTGCAAATGTCAATGACGATTTAAAGTTTAATTTTTTACAAAATTTTGTGTTTGGTTTATTTTTTACCGTGTTAAAATTGTGGACTGGTTAAATACAGTAAAAAAGAAGAGATAACTGTAAAATATATCAAAATATCATTTGTTCTTAGAATTTTAAACATAGTGTAAACTGTAATGCCAACCCAAAACAAAAAACCCCTAAATCAGTCATCAATTAAAACGTAAGTTTTTAAATATTAGAGCAAAATAGAAAAATTGTATAAAGCACTCGTTTCATAACACGTTTTTAGAGCACTAGTACTTTAGAAAACTCACCGCAAGCGGCTCGTTTTCTGAACTTGTACTCGTGCGCTAAAAACGTATGTTATGAAACTAGTACTATAATATACTATTATTAAAAAGGCTATTTATAGAGCCGGGTCATCATGCAGTAATGTTACGGTTCTTAATCAGCACCTCTGATTTAATAATTGGGAGGTTAAAGGTCATTGGTGACGAAATAATTTATCTTTAATTGGACTGTAACGGGTCACAATGAGTCAGAATTTTGGACATAAAAACACTATTTTATCTTTAATCAATGAAATCTCTACTAATCCTTTTCGGAAAAAAAGGTACTACATAGGTACATTTTGAAAATGAGCCTGCTGATTTACGTCGGCACTTAGTGCTACTAAGAGTACCGATGTATTGAAATTTTCGCCGAAAAGTCAAAATCACTAAAAAAAATATTGGCGTCTGTCTGTCTGTCTGTCTGTCTGTCTGTCTGTCTGTCTGTCTGTCTGTCTGTCTGTCTGTCTGTCTGTCTGTGTGTAAACTCTCTAACTCCATTTCTACATGAGATATCGACTTGCGGTTTTTTGCATATTGTTTCTTATCGTATTCCGAAGAGCTGATTAGATTTTGGGGGTAAACTATTGGGGGTGAGGGGGTAAGAATAGGGTAAAACTCCTATTTTTAGCGTTTTTTGTTTATAATTAATGCAATTATTATTGTATTTGGTTAATTTAGCACTTATATAAAAGATAATTTTAAATTGGTCAAAAAATGTTAATAACAACGTTTTCCTAAAACGCATTTTTTTCGAGATATTGGCGTTTAAAGCAGTAAAAGGTTTTTTAAGCATATCTCACATATTTATAACCCGATTTCAAAAAATTATATTTTAAATAAAAGCTCTTTTTAAGCCCTATAAAAAATGTTATATACAGTTTTTTGCTAGAATATAATGTTTTAAAGATACAGAATTTAAAATCAAACAAAACACCTAGTTTGAAATTTGCAAACTAGATGGCTCTAGTGTGCAATAGTGCCGATATTTTGACAGGGAGCTTGCAACGTTTTATCTAGTTGTCGTATTACAAACATTTTTACTGCGAATAGAAAGAGCATATTATTTTTAATTTTTCACAAATTTTTTTTTTTCATTTTTTTTTTTTTTCAAAACAAAAATTATGGGAAATTCTATAATATAACGATGTCAACGTCCCCATTTTGGATTTTGAATTCATGTTGACCTCCTAGAAACGCTGGTGGCCCGATGCCAATTTTATAACCCGACGTTGAACTTGTTGTCGATTAGAGTTAAGTGTGCATTTTCATCGGAAAAAATAGATTTTTGTTTATGAACCGGCGTATTTTTAAATACGTTGGTTACGGGTGATTATCAAAAAAATATATTCAGGCTGATTCCATAAAATCGGTACATTTCTGTTCGTGAGAAATAAGAGAAGAACCACCTGTCTTTATAATACATTAGCAGTCATCGGCGAATTTCCAGTGCTCGCATAGGCGCCGCGTCGATTCTATCGTTGACGCGAGGTTTTAAATATTTACATTTTTATTTTCTTCGAAAAACACCGATATATTTACATATTTATAGTTAATATGTATATTCAATATTGTTGTGTGTAACAAATTAGTCGTCAAATGTTTCGATTTAGTGACCTTTATAAAAATTTCCCTCATAATTCGGCAAAATTATTCCGTAAGCCTATGTTTCTGTGTTTATTTTCAACGTTGATGAGTCATAACTGAATTTATTCCGATTAATTTGTTTATTGTTTTAAAATTTTCATTCTGACGTAAGGGAACGTTCAAGTATTACGTAACGCTCCTAGGGGGGATGGGGGTCATTTTGGAGTGTTACGCCCATGTTAATGGTATAGGAAAATAGCGTTCAGGTGGGGGGTCCAAAATGATCAAAATTTGCGTTACGTAATACTTGAACGTTCCCTAACTAGAAAATCCTGAAAATATTAGGCTGATCAAACTTCTCTAAGGGAGCACTAAAAACGTGAAATTGCGCAAAAAAAAAACGTAAAAACCCGTTGAAAATGTAGAGGAAATGCGCCTAATTTCGGATGGTTTCCAAATTTCGGATAGTAGTGTATTTAAGATACTGTCTGCAAAGGTAAACAGAAACCTACTTTTATGTGAAGCCAAAAGTCAAACTAAATCCGTCCTGTAATATGATAACGGTAGAGCTTCTCCCCTATAAATGGCAGCACAAATCGTTTATAATGCAAATGGCAGTTTTGTGCTCAGTTGCATTATTATGCTTGTTTATTTTATAAATAATCGTTATAAAAGTTCGTGATTCTGTCTTGGGTAAGTTATGATGTTAGTTAAGTTGATCCACTATTCATAATTAAGCAATTTGAAAACGTAAACATTCTACAAATTTCTAATCTAAAAAGCAGAAAGTCTCCTAATTTCGGATAGACCATTTTTGTGCATTTGATTCCCAATTTCAGATATCCGCAAGGTAATTATTATTCAGGATAACCAACCATTAATTATTATTTTTATAATGATACAACAAACTAAGATAAACAATTTTGAAAAAACGAAAATTACCTAAGATACTAAGATATTCGAAATTGGGAATCTAAAATTATAGTTCCTATAGTATTTCGTAGAAAATCGCTTAATGATTAAATTACGTCTTAAATGTGAATGAATAACAAGAAACATAAGCAATGGGATCCAGATCTACTCTTGAAAAAATTTTTTCGGATATGTCCGAAATTAGGAGCCCTTTTTCAAATGCACAAAAATGCGCTGATTTTTATTAACCGTGTTTTTTGGAAAAAATAAACTGTAATAAAATTGCTTTTATAATAAATCATGGTTCGCTATAATAAGTTGTATCTGGTTATATAAAAAAAATATCAAAAAGTAATACCGAGTATTAAATATTGAATACATTGTAAATGGTATCCGAAATTAGGCGACTTTCCTCTACAACTTAAAAAAAAAAAAAACATTTAACTCTAGTAAAAATCTTAAAATATTACTTAAAATGTAAAGAAAAAATAATGTAATCTTAAATAACTTAATTGTTATAGAATTGTAAATATTCTTATAAACAATAAACTATCTATCTATCTATCTATCTACAAAATTATGTGCCAAATTTTAAAATGATCAAAAGATTCTATCAGGGGCCGAAAATCCGCCAAAGTTGCCCCTAAAACAATAAATTTCCACTATAAATGTGAGAAACGCTAAAAAAGCATTTAAAAAATATGTTAATTGCGTTTTTTGGATGTTAGGTGTTAGGTCGTAGGAAAAATAGTGTACGCACCTAGACGCAAACCTGTTTTAGTGCACTTCGGTGCGTAATATACTATTGTGCACTCAAGATATTATATCTGATCAGCAGAGCCCGGGGAGTTGGAAGCTATGAGTCATCTTTTGTCATCTTTTTTAGCTTTTATCATAGATACACTGGCGTTGCGTTGGTGTAGAGTTGGGACAGATATCTTGCGGTCGCTTCTAATCAGCGCTGAATTTATGCTACGCTCATGAACAAAAGAACGGCTACCTTATCCCCGAGATATGCTGATCAGTTTTTATTTTATTTTTTTTTAATTCACCCATGTTATCGTATACAATAAATTAAAAAGTCGTAAAAAATTAAATTGAAATTACATAATTATTAATTACTATTTAATTACTAATTAATTAATAATTTTCTCCAAACTATTTACAACTAGCGTTTTAAAAATTCTAATTAACTCATGTGTAATTAACTTTTTCTACGACTGGTTTAGAATTTAAGCAAATACACACGCTTTTTAAACACAGAATGAACCCATTCTAGCTCTAGATACGGTATGAATATTCCGTATCAAGTGTTAGTATGAGCACATGTAGTGCCATCTCTTGTTTATAAAAGTAAAGAAAACTGTAGCAAAATTAGCAAAATTATATATTTTACCATGAAACATTGAATAATTTAATGCAATTTAAAGTTTTGCGTGAAAATTACATAAAGTTTATTAGTTTTTCTTAATATTTGACCATTTTTATATCAATTTAGTTCAAAAAATTAAAACCACTCCATCTATTGTTAAATATTTAAACGTGATATCTGTCACAACAATCTGACATAACCTTCAATTTTTGCATTATTATTTGTAAATATGTGCTAAAATTAAATAAAAATCTTTTTTAAGTACTGATTTGATAAAATTATTAAATAACATTAATTGCTTTATTTAAAAATATGTGTTTTGTTGCATTTACAATGTCGAGTCACAAAAAACATTGTTTTTAACCTTTTCAGCAGTTTAAAGCCATACAGTGTTTCATATTCGAAGTCGAAGAAAAAGTATAGTCTACAACACGTATGGAATAGTCATTCCGCGCTCGCAGGACTCTCCTCTCGCGCGGAATAATGTCTATTCTACTAATAACTCTTCTTTCTAGAATAGGCATTTCATTTGTAAAAACTGACAAAAACGTAGCCAACATATACATTTGTCTGTCTTACTCGCACAGCTTTGTTCTAACAGAGACAACAATAACATTTACTTGTAATTATTATTGTTCAGGCCTGAATATACCTACTATTTGTTTACAAACAAACCGAGATGTTGGCGATACTTTATATTAACGGTATGCGTATTCTAGAGAGAAGAGTTTCTACATGTTCCATTAGATTACCAGCTTTGGAAGTCTAAGCTAGAATTTCCAAGTTGGAAATACCAACAATATTGTTTGGGGGCCGGACAAAGCCAGCCTCCCGGGCCTCGGGGAAACTTAATTCCTGCCCCCCCCCCCCCATTTTTCCAAAAGGTCCTCGCCTCTGAAAAAAAGTTTTACCCCTGGCAGAAAATTTTCGTCGTTATTTAGTTAATTTAGTTGTTTTAAGATAGAAATTCCAATAAGGGGGAAAATTTAATTTTGTTTGGACTAGTGTTAATGTTATGTACAAATAAGCAAAAATAAAATTGATACTATTTATAAACAAAATAATATACTGATAAGGGAGTGCAATAATTCTGCGGTTAACCAAGTTTTGGTTTTGATAACATAAATGAAAGACGATGAAAGATTATTTTATTTAAAACGATGTTTGTTGTACCAAACATTGGTAACCAGATTAGCAAAAATAGATATTTAAGTTATTTTAAGAAGGCCATCGGCATTAAAAAAAATCATTTCATGCGCATGTACCGAAAGTAAAACAACCCCCCTATTAGAGAGGGCAGCCAAAATATGAAATCTTTACAGGCTTTAATAACGCGAGAAACGGGGTGGGAGGATTGGTGTAGTGGACTACCGCGTCGTACTTGACGAGATTACTACCCAAATAGCGTGAGTTCGATTCTCACCGGCGCCGATTTGCCTTTTTTAGTTAATTAATAATTGAAACTTGGCGAAGGCGTAAGTGAAGCGGACACTTCCTATAAATTGATTCGAAAGTCAATTAAAGCCGGTGGTTCCCTCAACTACTAGCCCACACAAGTCCTGGACTTAGGGGATGCTTAATTAAGTAGCATAGTACGAGGTTAAACAAAAATGTAAATGTAAAGTGTATGAATTTTTCTCAAAATTTGCTTACGTAATACGCAAATTGATCAAAATTCATACACTTCATACCCAGTTTCTCGCGTTATTAAAGGGCGGGTTTTAGGAGGGGTAGGCTAAATACCGAGAAACGGGGTATAAAGTGTATGAATTTTGGTCAATTTGCGTGACGTATTTTATGGACGACCCCTTATGTAGCACTCCTAGTACAATTCCTTAAAAAACGGTTTGGTCCATCTCTTTCGTTTTTTTTTTTTAAGTATAGTATTATTTTGTTGACAGTAGTCTTTTAATACAAACCCACCAACAGTAGATAATGATCTTCCGTGACAATAGGTGATTTAAGTCTTCATAACGGTATTGTACGAAATTTTGGGAAAATTTATTGAGCACGTTGACAAGCAACCAATTATTATATGCATGCAATGAATAACTAGATGAAACGTTGCAAGCACCCTGTCAAAACATCGGCACTAGTGTACACTAGAGCCATCTAGTTTGCAAATTTCAAACTAGGTGTTTTGTTTGATTTTAAATTCTGTATCTTTAAAACATTATATTCTAGCAAAAAACTGTATATAACATTTTTTATAGGGCTTAAAAAGAGCTTTTATTTAAAATATATTTTTTTGAAATCGGGTTATAAATATGTGAGATATGCTAAAAAACCTTTTACTGCTTTAAACGCCAATATCTCGAAAACAGTGCGTTTTAGGAAAACGTTGTTTATAACATTTTTTGACCAATTTAAAATTATCTTTTATATAAGTGCTAAATTAACCAAATACAATAATAATTTCCTTAATTATAAACAAAAAACGCTAAAAATAGGAGTTTTACCCTATTTTTACCCCCTTACCCCCAATCGTTTACCCCCAAAATTTAATCAGCTCTTCGGAATACGATAAGAAACAATATGCAAGTCGATATCTCATGTAGAAATGGAGTTAGAGTTTACACACAGACAGACGGACGCAAATTTTTTTTTTTTACTAATTTCAACTCAGAATGGTCCAATACGTCGAGAAATGTGAAAAAAACGTGGTCAAAGATTTTGACTTTTCGGCGAAGATTTCAATACATCGGCACTCTTAGTAGCACTAAGTGCCGATGTAAAATCCCAAAATATAAAAAAAATAAAACATGTTTTAAAGTCATACAGATTTTTACAATTTGTTAAGCTATAGAGAACAACTATTTTTGCATTAAATGGGGTGAAATCAGTATTTTCGAAGATATCTAGTTAATTGCTAAGAAAAAACATGTTTGACTTACGCCAAGTCGTCGAGTATTAGACGGAAGTAGTACTAATAAAAAAAATTATGTTTGCATATATAATAAAAACAACAATCAAGAACGTTTGTATTAATAAATTTTATTTTTTAGCGTTGCGAGGGAGGAGGGGGGACTAAAAAAAGTATTTTTCACCTAATTTTTTCTTAGGGGGAGCGATATCTTAGCATTGCACGAAGCATTGCAAGTGGGAGGGGGTAAAATATTGCAAAAATTTGCGTTATGTATGGCCCCTTATGTTTAATACATGAACCTTCTAGACAATCCCTGAGAATACAATTTATATATATGTAGTATGCTGTACTGATAAGTGAAAATACCTTACCCCTACGATGGTTTTTTTACCCCTCTTTTCTCTAATCTAAAATCGTGCTTATTGTTTGCTTTTTAATTTATAAAATATAATTTATTTGTGGATTAATACGTTATAATTAAGAGGTATGTGTATTAAATATAAATTATATTCTCTCCCTAAATATCAATTCGTGATACTAGGTTAGGTACAGGTGCTTTTTTTTTTCAAATTTTACTCATATTAATCCCAATTTTTGGAAAATGCAACTCCTGCTAAAGCAGTCGTTGCATTTTCGTCATTGGGATTAATATTCGTAAAATTTATGTAAAAAACCACCGATACCTAACCTAGTATCACTTATGATATTACCCCTGATAATATTTATAAAATTTAATGGAAAAGTGAGAAATTTCCAGAAAAAATTGGGAAAAATCATTAACATGATTTCCTGTACACCTTTACCTTGTAAAAGAAAAGAGATACCACCAGTATGACAGCCTTAAAGGCAAATTCTGGGGCGTGATATTTCAATAACACAGGTTTAAAAAAAAAAAAGTAGTCAAGACTATTTGACCGGACCATGGTATTCCTAGGTATTTTGGCGCCCTGAATCAGATCCCGGGGTCAGTTTTGCCCCATCACGTCAGGAAAACGAGATTTCAAGGTCATTTGGAGGTCGAAATGGTGATTTTTTGGGAGCGGCCCCGGGACAACATCTCAACGTTCAGAAAGTATTCAAGACCTACACACGGAAAGAAATTAGTGGGCTCTGCGCTATACATTATAAGATATTTGGTAACAGTGGCAAATTATAGTGATTTAAGCTATAGATTATAAGGGGCACAATGACTAATAATGTTAAAAATAAATTGGAAACGATTATATATATTACAGACACGATTATATTTATTACAGGCACTATTATAAATTTACAGAAATTTTATTATATTATAAAAATTATTAGCACGGACAATAATTAAATCTATTTAAGCTATAAATGCCATACTATTTGTTATATTTTATTATTCACTAAACAATTAAAGTATTTCATATAAATTTTTACACTGACTGCCATAATTGTAAGAGAAAGCCTTGTATTTATATAATAAGCGATTATAATTTGCTTGGTATGTGTGTTATAGCGCTCCTAGCTATAATTTTTTTTTTCCGTGCACAGTTACCCGTGAAGTTAACAGGTCGCTTGAGATATTGTCGCGGGGCCGCTTCCAAAAAATCACCATTTTGACCTCAAATGACCTTGAAATCTCGTTTTCCTGACGTGATGGGGCAAAACTGACCCCGGGATCTGATTCAGGGCGCCAAAATACCTAGGAATACCATAGTCCGGTCAAATAGTCCTGACTTTTTTTTTTGTTGTAAACCTGTGTAATTCATATACATATTTAGCAAGGGTTGATCGCGGTGGCTTTTAATTCCGCGAGTGTGTCATTTCTAAATATAGATGGCAATGTGTTAGCCTTGTGTTTTTTTTTATATTTTTACTGCAAATAAAGCGTCTATTATTAAATATACGAGGATGTTGTTAAATTTTGTAATTTGCATTTACTTATACTCCGTCCAGTTATGCAAGATAGTAAGGGACGCGGCCCATTTTACACCACAGAGCGCATAAATAACATAATTATGCATAAATCGTAGTGTATCAAAAATTTAACAGTTGTCGGTACTGTTTTCCTGGAAAGGGCCTTTTCAAAGACTCGCATAACAAGCA
Source organism: Brachypterus glaber (assembly GCA_958510825.1). Lineage (NCBI taxonomy): Eukaryota > Metazoa > Arthropoda > Insecta > Coleoptera > Kateretidae > Brachypterus > Brachypterus glaber. Next base: position 2,938,393 of record OY294046.1, on the reverse strand, counting down.
TAGTACATAAGAATGCGATGCCAGGATTGGCTTGATGTGTCGTCATGTATCTTGTAATGGTTGTTATGCGAGTCTCTGGAAAGGCCTTAAGTTGTAATTGTAACCTAAAAATTTGACGTTTTCCTTGTGTTCAATATAATTTACGTTTGTACAATATGTAGAATATGCTAATTTAGTGTGAATGTATGAAGAATAAACCAATAAAGTACCTTTTTCAATACAACCATTTTTTTATGTAACTTTCATTGTCATAGACAAAAAATGTCACATTATTTTTACCCCCTTACCCCCAATCGTTTACCCCCAAAATCTAATCAGCTCTTCGGAATACGATAAGAAACAATATGCAAAAAACCTCAAGTCGATATCTCATGTAGAAATGGAGTTAGAGTTTACACCCAGACAGACAGACGGACGGACGCAAAAATTTTTTTTACTGATTTCGACTCAGAATGGTCTAAAACGTCGAGAAATGTGAAAAAAACGTAGTCAAAGATTTTGACTTTTCGGCGAAGATTTCAATACATCGGCACTCTTAGTAGCACTAAGTGCCGATGTAATTGTTTCCGTGAGGCGTTTACTGCCCTATTCATTTTAGGTCACCGCGAATGAATTATTATATTAAATTAAAAGCCACTTCTAGTTTGAATAAATATCTGGTGTATAATAAGATTGGCATTAAATTACATAATCCATCTGAAGTCACTGACAGTCGATGAATTCATATAAAAACTAGCCGCGAAAATATGTATTGCTTCGAATTCTATAATACAATGTTCACGGATGACCTAAGCTTTATCTAGAAAGTCTTAATGTGACTTTTTCAAACCAGACCATATTTTTCTTAGGTATTTTTGTGTGCTGAAAACGAATTTGACAGTGGAAAAGATCGCCGACCCCATAACTTGTTTAACGCTACCGGGGGTATATTTGTGTTTCGACCCCCCAGACCAAGAATAAGTACAAACGAGACACAACTACTAGTACTAGCCCACATAAGTCCTGGACTTAGTGGAGGCTTAAGTCGATTAGTACGAGGTTAAACAAACATGTAAGGCACGTATTTGCTAGCTAGCTAACGGTATCAGCCATGAAATGACCACGCGTCCCTTATATGAGCCGCACCTTCCTACATAGTATGTTAAACCCGCCATCCTAGATCGTGTTTTTTAAGTGGCTATTTAATACAGAAAGATCGTCGGCACATATATGAGACATCGGTCTATTTGAAAAATTGTCGTGGCTCATATATGAGCCGCTTGGTAGCGAACGTGTTAAAAAACTGAAAGTAGAATACTGGACGAGTTAGCTTAAGATCTTCAAAGTTCTCTAGCACATAAACTGAGAGTGGGGTGACTTCGGACGTTGTGGGTGGCTTCGGACACTTTTTCTCAAAGCCCTCTGAACCAAAGCACGTGTGGACAAGTTGTGGATTTGTGTACACAAGTTGTGGAATTGAACTCCACAACTTGTGTACACGTTCTTTGGTTAGGAGGGCTTTGCGAAAAAGTGTCCGAAGTCAGCCACACCGTCCGAAGTCACCCCACTTGACGGTAAAAAGTGCTCTAGCAACTAAACGAATGATTTTGTTATGCCCTTATGAATTTGATCAAAATGTCAAGAACTATACATATTTTTGGTAAAAATCGGGGTGGGGTATTACCCCTTAAAGGGATAAAAACTATTTTTTTCACAAAAAAAAATTCTTTCATTTTTTTTTTCGATTAAAAAAAGATCATTTCTTTTTGAAATTAAAAAAAATTAACATTTTTTTAAATTTTTGTTTGTTTTGGTTTTAATGAACCTGTGCCTAGAGGGAAAAATATTATTTTGTTGGCAGCAGTATTTATAAATACTCTTCTAACTAGAGAGCCATGGAGAGTGTAACAATGAACGAGGAGGAACGTTTAGGAAATGAAAATAAAATGTGTGCACAGTAAATGTCATCGACCCACGACGACGCCAAGAATGATTGTGTTCGTTGTTTCCTTTTGGTTGGGAAAAAATAGGGGCGGACTGAGGTTCCGAAGTTCTTGAGACAGCTCTGGAGACAGCTCTTCATCCCGCTATACAGCCATTCCATGATGACCGGCGCTACCATTCGTAAAATATTTTTTTTCTATTTTGCGACTCTTATAAGCTCATAATCACACGCATTGCGTGGTCTTATAGGCCCATAAGAGGTCTCTACTTTTTTTTCTGTTGGGTTGGCAACATACAAAAGCCTATCTTTTGAGGTTTGCGTGCAAATGTCAATTTCGTCTTAAAGTTTAATTTTTTACAAAATTTTGTGTTTGGGTTATTTTTGACCGTGTTAAAATTGTGGACTGGTTAATTGCAGTGAAAAAATAAGAGATGACTGTAAAATATATCAAAATATTATTTGATCTTAGAATTTTGAACATAGTGTAAACTGTAATGCCAACCCAAAACAAAAATCCCTAAATCGGTCATCAATTTAAATTTAAGTTTTTTAAATTTTAGATCAAAATAGAAAAAATTGTATAAAGCACTCGTTTCATAACACGTTTTTAGAGCACTAGTACTTTAAAAAGTCCAAACTTGTACTCGTGCGCTCAAAACGTATGTTATGAAACTAGTACTTTTATATACTATTATCCAAAAAACCAATTAATAACATGGAAAAATTGCTCCAAAAATTTATGTACTTTAAAAATATGGTAATTCTACTTTTTTGTATAAAATTAAAAAATACCTTCTAAAATACTGTGATATCTGTGATAATCAACATACACTTTTTGCAGTGTAGTTATTGTACATATTCCTTAAAACCTATATTTTGTGCGTACGCGCGTAACATCCCCTCATTACTTAGCCGAGTGTGTCAGATACGACAGGATCAGGTTGCAAGTCTTTGAAACTCAAAGACTTAACCAAGAGGAACTAAGAGATCTCCCCTGGGCCAATATCCTGACCTTTATTAAAAGGACGGGCAGGTTCAAGGAGGACTCAAATTAGTAAATGACTGGGATTGCCTGGGGTGACAAAATACTACTATACGATTATAAATGCCCAACACTTTTTAATACAAAACTGGCATTAGCGATGAGTAAAATGCAAGAAAGCTGTGTGCGTTTTACTGGCCACCGAGCAGTTGTACGTAGCAATCACATAGGCTTGTCGCGTACAACTCTAACAGAGTCGTGGCTTCAAACGAAGAGTATTTTCTTTTCAAACTGTTCGGCACTTTATAATCGCACTGTATACTAACATGTATATCTTCATGTTATGTATATATTATACATTTCATGTATTTGATTGTAATTACACAGCCCCACAAAAAAAAAAAGTCTGGATCTCTAGACCAGACATGTGTATCCTTATGTATTTTTGCCCGCTGAATCCGAATCCGAGGTCAGAAAAAGCCCTACACCCCAGGAATTGGCCCCAGAGGCCGAAAATGGCCGCTGAAAGGTGTGAAACGGGAATTCCGGCATGACGGATGCTCAGGGCAGGTTGAGATTGCATTCTCAAGGCAAAGTCGAATTAGTGGCTAACGGTGGTTAGATCCGACAGGCATCGCGGCCCCTGAGGCCGGAAAATGGGCCCTTGGGGCCCGAAAAATCGAGATTTTTTTGGGCATGACTTCCGATGGGCTTTGAACCGTTCCACCATCTTGGGTGTTTCTCAAGTTTAAAAGTCCGTAGAAACCCGAGCGCCGTGATGCCGGCATGAAATTTTGATTTTCTGGTCCTAAGGGTCCATTTTCTGGGCCCGGGCATGAATTACAATGGGCCTCGAAATGTTGCTACATTGCCAGTGTTTCCGTGAGTTTTAGAGTCCATAGAAATTTGAGTGCCGTGATGACGACGTGGAAATCTTGATTTTCTCGCCCTGAGGGCCCGTTTTTCGGACCCTGGGTGTGAATTTCAATGGGCCTGGAAGAGGTTCCAGCCTCTTTACGTTGCTGCAGTTTGAAGTTACAAGAAAATCGAAGTGCTGCGATCCCGACGTGAAAATCTCAATTTTTCGGCCCCCAGGGGCCCATTTTCCGGCCTCAGGGGCCGCGATGCCTGTCGGATCTAAGCTCGGTTACCCACTAATTCGACTTTGCCTTGAGAATGCAATCTCAACCTGCCCTGAGCATCCGTCATGCCGGAATTCCCGTTTCACACCTTTCAGCGGCCATTTTCGGCCTCTGGAGCCAATTCCTGGGGTGTAGGGCTTTTTCTGACCTCGGATTCGGATTCAGCGGGCCAAAATACATAAGGATACACATGTCTGGTCTAGAGATCCGGACTTTTTTTTTTGTGGGGCTGTGTTATTCAATAGTAAGGGCACACCTGTCAATATGGGGTTAGTCACCCCCCGTATGACGATTACAACAATGTTGGACATGCTATAAAAGGGTTAAAAAACTGGAAAATACACTTTTTTCGTTCCGCCCCTGGTAGTGAAACTATCGATTGGCTCAAAGGGTGTTCCTTTCCGATTTGATTATATAATTTTCTTGTTTGCGCTAAAAGCGCGTGATTGTCTATTCTTGTAAATGTCAGTCGAAAAAAAAAAGTCCAAACAGGTGGTATAATAATAATAATAATTTAATTTTCTGGTTTGTAAGAAAAACTCGGATTTTTTGGCAGGTTTTAATGCGTCACTTTATTATATGGCTAACGTTTCTCCCCTCTTTGGGGGCTTTATCAAAGCTGAAAGATAACAACTATTGTTAATAACAATAATAATGATAATATATAACAATATATTATCATTATTATTGTTATTAACAATAGTTGTTATCTTTCAGCTTTGATAAAGCCCCCAAAGAGGGGAGAAACGTTAGCCATATAATAAAGTGACGCATTAAAACCTGCCAAAAAATCCGAGTTTTTCTTACAAACCAGAAAATTACATTCAAAGTTTGGCAACCTATATGGTATTTACCTACAAATAATAATAATTAAAATTCAGAGTGTAATGAAACATCTGTTGACTCTTTACGCACAGAAGCTTTATTTCTGTTCTTTTATTTTGATTTTGTTTTGTTTTTTCAATTATTTTGAATTTATTTTTGTTGAAAATCGTTTGTTTTCTTTTGTTAAAAAAATAACTTATTACATGATTTTAAATTATTTCTACTTTTTTTTTTCAGGTGAGCTTTTAGATGTGCAGATACGTAAGTAAAAAGAAATTTAAATTTTCTAAATTGGAATATACAGGGTGAGTTAAAAATATGGTACACAAGGGTAGTTATATCAAAAAGTATAAAAAAAGACCCGCGGGGCCGAGAGTTACTTTGTAAGGAGGCAATGACTTTGTAAAGGGGGTTGTGCCCGGTATTTTATCCAAATCGGACCGAAAACAAAACACCACGGTACTAGATTTTCAAAGTGCTCTATGACTGCCAAATCTGAATAAAACCTCTTCCAAACGAAGGGATCGAGGTCCTTTGGGGTCAGTGAGCTTTTTCATTGTCAAATTCGTGTTTAGCGCCCAAAAATACGTAAAAAAAATGTAGTCAGATTAAGACTGATTGACGTTTTTTTGTGGGGCCGGCGTTATTCAAGAAAACGAATTTTGTTTAATAAAAATAAATGAAGGCTCCAGTGTAAGAACGATGAGGTTCCATTTTTTCGAAATCGACATTTTAGCGGCGTCTGTTAGCTTGTAACATGAAGAAGCAACATACAAAACCTTCCAGGAGACAAACAGTGAGATTCCACTAAAAACTGCAGTTGAAAATTTGAATTTGAATGTTTACATCTTTGAAATTAATAAAAATGTTGGCTATACATGAAGTTTTTATTCATGCCTGGATTCAACATGGGGTTCTAATAAATTTTTGATAGTTTCAAAACTTTAAATTTCGTTTTTCTCAAAAAATGGAACCTCATCGTTTTTCCACTGGAACCTTCAAATATGTTCACTTTAAAATAAGTTATTTTAAGTAAATCCGTTTCTGAGACAGGAAGAAACAATATTTTCAAAAAAAATTAACATTTGGGTTGACTTGAAAGAATGTTGGCTCGTTGACAAAAATTCTCGCTAACTAATATGATACATCTAGTAACATAATATTATGCAGAATTCCACGAACGTAATAAAAAGAGAAAAGCAGTTTCGGTCCAAAAATGTTTTCTGTTAAATTGGTTAAAATTGGCAGTTTGTTACGTAAAAATCTATACAGGAGGTCTGTCTAGTAGTTCTGTAGATTTTTTTTTTAATTTTTTATCGATTTCTACAGTTGATTTCAACAAAACTGGAAAAGTGAGGTTAAGTAAAATTTCATGTTTTCCATAAAATTAGTTGTGTGAATGTGGATTATTTAAATGGGGTTATGCCTGTTTGAAAAATAAGGTTAGTTTAACCATGTCAAAAATCATATGTTATTCTATGCATTTGTGTTTAGTAAATACTATTTGGATTTTGAAGCGTATCTCTATTGTTAATTACTGTATTTCTGCTCTAAAATATCCCTATTCTAAAATGTCTATTATTAAATCCCCTTATCAGTATATTTTGTATCTAATAAACTTGTTTTAAATACCTTTATTTTTAAAAAACACTACTAGTATATTGGTCTCCTACAACTAGGTATTCCTCATAGTTCCTTAATTTAAAAATTATAATTATGGGTTTTACACCAGTATTCTTCGAGTATTCTTGTTTTTCTGCTTTATCTCTCCCAATTTAAAAAAAATACACCAACATTTTTTGACTTTGACATTGATGTGGCAATAACAATATTGACACTAAATTTATTAACAAGTAAACAAATATTTGTCAAATGAAAGATAGTTCACAATGTAATTTTTTTTTATAACCCCACTTTTCCAGTTTTGTTGAAATGAACTGTACATACTAAACTGCTAATTTTTTTTTACAAATCATGATATCATTTTGAAGTTTAGCATCACAAGTTGTGTTTGTGATTTAAAACAATGTTATTTCCTTGATTTTAAAATAAAAACTCGATACTTTGTGAAAACGGGATTTTCACTCCAACACTGATTGTGACTACCCATTTTTTAATCTGTCAAAACATGAAGTTGAATCTGATGCTAACTTCAACTTTACGTTACTGGAATATTTCTTAAAAACCATGTGCAGAAATCGTTATTTACCAGCTATCTTCACTTGGGCCATCCTGATTGTAGGAACAGTTTTATATTTTTGCTACCCTGCCCAACGTTACACGACCCACCACAAATGGGTAATTGTTCTTCAAGGGATTCTTACATTTTTTGTAATAGCAAATTTTGCGCTAGTAACTTTTATGGACCCGGGGAAAATTCCGAAGGCTTCTCCAGATGAAGACCAAGAAGAGGATTCCAGAGCCCCTCTATACAAAACCATCGACATAAAAGGCCTGACTGTTAAAATGAAATGGTGTCCTGTTTGTAAGTTTTACAGACCTCCGAGGTGTTCACATTGTACACCCTGCCGCCATTGTATAAATACTTTTGACCATCACTGTCCATGGATCAACAATTGTGTAGGAAGAAGAAACTATAGATACTTTTTTTTCTTTATTGTAACGTTAAGTTTTCATCTTGCTGGAATGTTTGCAGTGAGTGTAATTTTTGTTTTTAGTTACGAGAAGGGTTTTATGAGTCCGGAAATTTTTGTAGCATTTTTTTTAATGGGTCTGACCTTTATTTTCGCTATTCCAATTTTTGCATTGACTGGGTTTCACGTGGTGTTGATCTCGAGAGGAAGGACGACAAACGAACAGTTGAACGGGAAATTCAAGGATGGTTATAACCCGTTTTCAAGGGGTTGTTGGGGTAATTGGTGCTATACGCAATTCGGACCGCAGTACCCTAGTTTGATGGAACGGTATAACGACGACGGTAGTGAAAAGGGTTCTATGTCATAAATTGAAAATGTCTTTTTTTCATCTAACTTTATTGTACATAAGTAATATTTGAGTCAAGTAAATTTTACAATCATTTATTTTCTTACATAATTTTAGCTCTTCTATGGTCTGTTTCATCAAGCAAGATTGTAAATTAAAACTAGATGAAACGTTGCAAGCACCCTGTCAAAACATCGGCACTATTGTACACTAGAGCCATCTAGTTTGCAAATTTCAAACTAGGTCTTTTGTTTGATTTTAAATTCTGTATCTTTAAAACATTATATTCTAGCAAAAAACTGTATATAACATTTTTTATAGGGCTTAAAAAGAGCTTTTATTTAAAATATATTTTTTTTTAAATCGGGTTATAAATATGTGAGATATGCTAAAAAAACCTTTTACTGCTTTAAACGCCAATATCTCGAAAACTATGCGTTTTAGGGAAACGTTGTTTATAACATTTTTTGACCAATTTAAAATTATCTTTTATATAAGTGCTAAATTAACCAAATACAATAATAATTGCCTTAATTATAAACAAAAAACGCTAAAAATAGGAGTTTTACCCTATTTTTACCCCCTTACCCCCAATCGTTTACCCCCAAAATCTAATCAGCTCTTCGGAATACGATAAAAAATAATATGCAAAAAAACGCAAGTCGATATCTCATGTAGAAATGCAGTTAGAGAGTTTACACTCAGACAGACAGACAGACAGGCGGACGCAAAAATTTTTTTTTACTGATTTCGACTCAGAATGGTCTAAAACGTCGAAAAATGTGAAAAAAAACGTGGTCAGACTTTGACTTTTCGGCGAAGATTTCAATACTTCGGCACTCTTAGTAGCACTAAGTGCCGATGTAAGTCGCACAGTGAATATTTTCAAAACAGATTCGAATATTGGATGTGCGAATATACTGCGTAGTTTATTTTATTAAACATAACTATATTCTATACACAAACATAATCTATTCAAACCTGTTGTAAAAATATTTACTGTGCGATTTTTAATTTTCTACCTTGCTTGATGAAACAGACCATAGGTATATACTGCTTATACAGGGTGATCATTGGAAAACGATCCAACTGAAATATCTCGCAAACTAAGCAGAGTATGAATATTTTAAAACAGGTCATTTTGATTTTTCAAGGGGGTATTTAGGCATATCATTTTGGGGGTTGTAACTCTCACTTCTTAACCCCTGGCTACCCCCGTAATAAAATCTTAAATGGCAACTCCCACCTTGTGTTCCCTGATTTGGAGAGCTTAAAAATGTTTTGATTAAAAGAAAATAAATAGACCTACCCTTAACTTAAGGGTGATTAAATACAAATTAAAATTTTGGTTTTCGGCATTTTAGTATTTAATTTTTCGTCCTCGAACCGTGAAATTTCACCTTCAAATTAACTTTTCTCGAAAACGGTTAATCCTACAGTATTACAACAAGAGTACCTTTTTTATGTATTTTGACCTGAGGAATCATATTTCAAAAATAAAATTGCAAAAAAAGTTACACAGAAAAAAGTTTGGGACAAAAAACTAATAAAGCCCCCCCGTTTCGCACACCCCTGGTTTAAATAAGTACGTGAAAATGACATACAAAGATGGGCCTTATTAGGATTAATTCACGTGCAAAACCTCGTTAACATATCTCAAAGGGTTCCTGAGTTATTAAATAAAAACCGATTTTTTTAGCCAATTTCAAAGGGGCGTAGCTCCCTTATGACGCATTTTTAGACATATGTTTATAGGAACTTTTTGTCATATTTTATCATGTAGAATCACCTGTTAAAATTTCCTACACTATTTCAAATACACCCTGTATAAACAGAGAGGCACGTTTCCTAAGGAAACTGGCTTTCGGTCAAAAATTCTAAATTTTTAGTATGATGATTTCCGGACCAACCTTTGTAGGAACTTTTTTTCATATTTTTTAACGTAGAATCACCTCTTAAATTTCTCGAACTTATTTTTGAATAACCCTGTATAATAAGAACAAAACTTGTTGTAAAGTTTTTTTTTTAATTTTAGTTTATTAAATAAAAAAAAACTTGATGTAAAGTTTTTTTATTTTAGTTTATTGTTTTTGGCTTTTTGACCTAAAACTCAAAAACTAGCCGTCATTTCAGAAAGATGAAATCATACTAAAAATTTAGAATTTTTGACCGAAAGCCAGTTTCCTCCATAAGAAACCAAATTAACTATTTTTTAAATTTTAAACATTGTGCTTTATCCAGAAGTTATTTTGTCTATTTATAACTATTATTATTTTAATTTTACAATTATTGTCTTAGTATTAAATAAGTATCTTGCCATAGTTAATTAATTATTTTGAAAAAACTTACTGATTTGTGAAATAGAACTTATTGCAGTATCTACGACGATATACATGCTTTAAATAAATCTTGGACTCTTAACCCTTTAAGGACGGTTGATATATATCTGACAGTGGGAAAATTGCCACACAGACGGCTGACCGATATATAGGTCAGGCTTTTTTCAGACTTTAAAGGCGGCTGTATGATAAATCAGCCAGAATTGAAAAATTGAATTGGCTGTGGGCCGACTGACTGATATATCATGACTGGAAAATTTGGCGTAGGGACTAGCGCCATATATATCGGCCACTGTCCGATATATGTGACGCTCGTCTGTATGGCACACACTCAACAAGAGAGGCGCGCGCGCATTTCCCCACATTAGTTCCAGCAACTGAAAAGACAAAAACTGCCTCTAGAAGATGTGTTGTATGCTCACACGCAACAGCAAAAGAAAAACAAAGAAAGGTCTCCAGATATATGTGTAAAGAATGTGACAAAGGCTTGTGTGTAACTCCATGTTTCCAGATCTACCACACAAAGGAAAAATTCTAATAAATATTTTAGGCATTTTTTTCTAAAAGTAAATGAGTTTTATGTTTATATTTAGGAATATTTTGGATAAGTTTGATTATATCTTTTAATATTTTTCAAATCTTTATTAGTTAAAAAAATATATTTTGAATTAAAATAAAGTTTTTTGATTAAAAAAAGTAATTTTTTGCGTTTTTATAAAGGGTCCCACAAGTACATTTCTGTGATATATATGACATTCGTCCACAGGGCACGTGAAAAACAGCCGTCTGTGTGACACTCTGCGGCAAAATGGTGCCGTCCTGAAAGGGTTAAAGGCCCAAAGTTTTAAAAGCCATGAGGAAAAACCTCATTATTTATAAATATTAACCTCGATATTAAATAAATACCTTAACACTTTACAGTATTATGAAAGTTTAAATAAAGTGAACATTAAATTTTAATAGCTCATACGTTTTCTTCTTATGAATAAGTGCTATTTTCATTATTAATAAATTACATCGGCACTTAGTGCTACTAAGAGTGCCGATGTATTAAAATCTTCGCCGAAAAGTCAAAATCTTTGACCACGTTTTTTTTTCACATTTCTCGACGTTTTAGACCATTCCGAGTCGAAATCAGTAAAAAAAATTTTGCGTCCGTCTGTCTGTCTGTCTCTCTAACTCCATTTCTACATGAAATAGCGACTTGAGGTTTTTTGCATATTGTTTCTTATTGTATTCCGAAGAGCTGATTATATTTTGGGGGTAAACGATTGGGGGTAAAGGGGTAAAAATAGGGTCAAATTATAATTTTTATTCAAAATTATGAATAAAAATGGTTTGGAACCTCATCGTTTTTCCGCTGGACCCTTCAAGTAATAGCAACTTTAAAACCTAGTAAAGTTAGGATGTTTTATTTTGAAGTTTAGCTGGACACCATGGTTTATGGTTTTATTACCTATTAGGGTAGCATTAGGGGTTAACATTTCCACCTTTGTTGAAAGAAAATTGGCAAAAGCATTCAACCTTGTCCCATTTCGTGTACAGCCTAACTAATAGGCTTTTCAAGTGTTTTTCTAACCGGTTCACAGAAGTGGGAAATCCGGAAACGAGCGCCTTTGTTTGCGTATTTATATTCCCAACCTACATTACACCACCGCACAGAGGGTCAAAAATTTCCGGATACATGTACAGCGCGCGTGAAAGGTACGAAACACGTTGCGCATCAATTTGAACACGACCAATGAGGGACACTGGCGCTGAGATTCCCCTGTCCCCTTCAAATCTTTTGCTTCGTTCATTCTTGGCCACTCAACTTACCTATCATTCAACGTGTTTTGTACTTTTCACGCGCGCTGTGTGTATATACATGGCAAAGTCCAAAGTCCTCACTTTTTGTACATAAGTATAACGCAAAGCCTAAGAAAATGGACAGGACATAAACACGATGATTTTATAGTGTTGACCTAGTGTTTAGGTCGTGTTACGCTAGTTGTTACTTTTATCTCGTTGTCACCCGTACAGAGTGCAAGTCATTATAGACTTTTTGCTTCCAACACTTCACTTTTGAAGATTTTTCATATTTCCTATAAAACTAATATTTTTAAATTCAAACCGTTCGTTTAGTCATAAAAAAGGTCGCGGACTAAAAGGTAGCGTACTCCATAATTTTTTATTATTTTTTTTATTTAATCTTAAAGACGAAATTAAACTTCTTATGAAAGAAAATCTAGAGTTTTCCATGATCGATTAAAAATCTCCAAAAGTGAACCGTGTCCGTGTTTTTTGTGGAACTTGGCCGGCGTGCTGCACCGGCACTGTTACCATGGCAACCGGCGCCGCGACGTCCGCCTATCGACCTGCATGCAAAGCCCGAAAAACATGTGTTGGTGGAAACTGAATAGCTTAATAGGAAAGGCACGCTTGAGTAAGAAAAACACGTTAAATATTAAAAAAATAATAAAAAAAATGTTTGCTTTTCACAAAGAGCATTTTTATTTAAAAAAAGTCCAGTAATTAAATTATCTGGAAAACCTGAAAAGCTACTTTTTGCGTAAAAGTCTGCGAAAGTTAAAAAATATTCAAAAATTATTATTTTATTATTTCGTTTTCAGTTTTAATTACTATATTTTATTCAATTGTATCTAAAGGCGCCACTTCTTGTGAAATAAATCTGTTCCAAAGAATTTTTACCTCAAGAAGTAATTTCAGACCAATGTTTATGAAGGTGTCATCTTTTTGTTTGTTTATTTACTAACAGAAACGCGATACAGCTTTGTGGTGTAAAATGTAGATGTCGCTAGTCGACTTTTTGGCTACCTAGTAGCGATGTTGCGTAGTTTCCACCTTATCATGAACTCAAATCATTATAAATTAAATTAAAAATGTAAAAAAGTTTATTGTGTATACTATAATTATGTTTAATAATATAGTATATTTAAATCTATTAAAATTAAACTACTAGTTCATATAAAACTCATACAGAACTAATGTTTCTTAAAATTTACAATAAAATATCCAAAGTATATGTTTCCAATCGGCAACACTGTACCCCTGTCAGTCATTTTACGACATTAGACTGTGAGTTTACACATTCTTTCCCTCTAAACAATAGTCACTCCCCATCAGCCCCTCACCGTAGTTGGTTCACGCTTCAAACAAAGCATACGGTAGATTTCATCATGTTCCTTCTTGAGGTAAAAGTTCTTTGTTTTGAATGTATGTTTGATTTAGTGGGAGATCTACTGAGCGGGCTAGCGCGTCTACTTAACAAGCTGGCTAGCGTGAGTTCCCTCTACTACTAGCCCACACAAGTCCTGGGCTTAGGGGATGCTTAATTAAGTAGAATAAAACGAGGTCAAACAAACATGTAAAGAAATATCATTGACATATATTTACGTTTAAATCGGGAAATTTTTAGGGGCTTGCCGAAGAAACATTGTTGTGGGGGAGACTACCAAAATTTCTCAACTACTAAATCTATCTCCCCTCTGAAAAAAAGCTTTAGTGCGTTACCCCTGGCAAAAATTTCCCAAATAATTAAATTTTTCAACTAATTAAATTTTGGTGACTCACCTCTAAAATTCTCAACTACAATCCAAAATAACCAGCTCTTCAAGTACAATTTCCCAACTTTTAAAATATAATCCAGATTTTCCAACTTTTCAAGAGAGGGTGTGGGGAGTCTCCCCCGTTCTCACGTACGCCTCTGAGAATTTCATGATTTTGGTCCGTAAAAACCTGGAGAAGTCAAGGAATTTAAAAGTTTAATAATTATGGAAAACCTGGTTTAGTTTGGTTATACACTGACCCAAAAAAAAAAGAATTATTCTTAAAAACGGATCTATTTTTCTTATTTCTTCGTACGCAAGGTCCCCAGATACTTGACCTTTTTCCTTTTAACCGTTGTCAGTCATTCTGTTATTTCTATAGCTTCTTTTCATTGCCAGCACAGTGTTTGTGTCAATGACTCCCTTTTCAATATGTAATTACCACCAGTAAATATTTTATGTATATATTATATGCAGGGCCGGACATGGTTAGGGAACGTTCAAGTATTACGTAAAGCTCCTATAGGCAGTGGGGGTTATTTTGGAGTGTTATGCCCATGTTAATGGTATAGGAAAATAGCGTTACAGGGGGGGGGTCCAAAATGATCAAAATTTGCGTTACGTAAAACTTGAACGTTCCCTTATATGTTTATGTTTATAACATTATATGTTTATGGTTATACGAGCCTGTGGATGGCGCCCTTAAAAAATCCCCGGCACTGGTGAGATAAACTGTCAGATAAACTAGAAAAAACTGTGCGGTAAATGAAGCCAGAAGCTTCATAGAAAGACAGACCACTTAAACTATCATTAAAACGCCATAATGGTTCTTGGAAATGCCTATTGTGCACAAAGAAAAATATCTCATGGGTTGATTCAACTATAAATCCTTTTACTATAAATGTAGTACTTTGGGAATGTTCAAGTATTAACGCAAATTTTGATTATTTTCCACCTATGACAATGATTGACGGTCGTTAAAGCTAATAAAAGAAGAGAAAGTTACATAAAAAAATGGTTATACTGAATGTTATTTTGTATGGCATTGAAAAAGGTACTTTTTTGGTTTATTCTTCATACACTCACACTAAATTAGCATATTCTACATATTGTACAAACGTAAATTATATTGAACACTAGGAAAACGTCAAATTTTTAGGTTTCAATTACAACTTAAGGCCTATCCAAAGGCTCGCATAACAACCATTACCAGATACATGACAACACATCAAGCCAATCCTGGAATCGCATTCTTATGTACTATGCTTGTTATGCGAGTCTTTGGATAGACCCTTTCCAGGAAAACAGTACCGACATCTGTTAAATTTTGGATACACTACGATTTAAGCATAATTATGCTATTTATGCGCTCTGTGGTGTAAAACGGGCCGCGTCCCTTACTATCTTGCATAACTGGACGGAGTATAGTTTAAAAAATTCAAATCAACGATAAATATTTAAAATATGTAAGGAAATTAAAAAAAGTGCGTGAAAAGAGAAACAAATGAAGCATTGAAAAAACATTAAACGTCAAGGAAAAATCAGGGAGTTTGAAAAGAAAAAATCTGGGGCCACCCGCTAGTGCTAGTACTTGCAGACTGCTAGTAGCAGTATACAGTGCAAAGTTTAGAATACACCAGTGATTCGTTGGACAGACTAAATATCTCAATGGTTTTAGACATTTAGGACAGACATTTCTGTATCTGAATGTTTTGTTTTAGTTAGAACCTGTTCCAACTGTAGTCATTTTTAACGGCCCCAAAACACGTTTTTTTGCTGTTTTTACTAGGACTTTTATCAGTGTATGCACGCGTTCTTGGAAATGTCTATTGTGCAGTCACGTATTTATTTATAAATAAATATCTGTAGATATCGGTATCTGTATTGTTGGTTTTGTTATTGATGGTAAATTCACATTGATAATAAAGATCATATTGTTTTGTTATCTTCCAAGTATTGAGTTACAGTGATTAAAGCTAATGGAGCTCTCTACAACTAGAATTATGAAACAAAAGACGTCTACCCTATCTCTATCTCATTTGTGCTACACTTTCCAGCCAACGAAATAAATACTGTATTTGTTTTTCATACAACAAATACAGTATTTATTTGGTTGGCCGGAAAGTGTAGCAGTGAGCGGCACGAACGAACATAGCTAATGTGAATCTGTAGAATAAGATAATTCTACTAAAATTTAGATGGCGCCAGTAATTTCTTTAATAAAATAAATATAGTTACACTTTTCGCCCGGCCAAGTAAATATTGTATTTATTCAACAAAGAACAAATACAGAATTTGTTTGGTTGGGTGGAAGTGGGAGTGTATGTATGTCTTCTATCCTTTTTGGGTAGAACTTTTGTCCCTGTCTAATCTAATGGGAGAAATCTCCATTGGCTATGAGAAACAAATAAACTAAAATGCTATGTGCTTGAGACATACAAGTTGTTTTCAACTTGCTACCATTTAATTCTCCACACGGAAAGAAATTAGTGGGCTCTGCGCTATACATTATAAGATATTTGGTAACAGTGGCAAATTATAGTGATTTAAGCTATAGATTATAAGGGACACAATAACTAATAATGTTAAAAATAAATTGGAAACGATTATATATATTACAGACACGATTATATTTATTACAGGCACTATTATAAATTTACAGAAATTTTATTATATTATAAAAATTATTAGCACGGACAATAATTAAATCTATTTAAGCTATAAATGCCATACTATTTGTTATATTTTATTATTCACTAAACAATTAAAG
The DNA here is from genome assembly GCA_958510825.1 of Brachypterus glaber. Taxonomy (NCBI): domain Eukaryota; kingdom Metazoa; phylum Arthropoda; class Insecta; order Coleoptera; family Kateretidae; genus Brachypterus; species Brachypterus glaber. Next base: position 2,921,920 of record OY294046.1, on the reverse strand, counting down.
TATTTCATATAAATTTTTACACTGACTGCCATAATTGTAAGAGAAAGCCTTGTATTTATATAATAAGCGATTATAATTTTCTTGGTATGTGTGTTATAGCGCTCCTAGCTATAATTTTTTTTTTCCGTGCAGGATTAGAAGAATAAATGAATAGTTGTCTACATCTAGCAATAGATGGCGCACAAGGATACATCAATCTCAAGACTTTATTTCGTGAATAAAGTCGAAAAATGTTTTCTCGATCAGCGTACGTCCCCCTCCCACTTATTCCCCCGCCCCCAACGCCAATACATGACAGATGCAACTCGCATCAGTGAGCAACGACTCACTCCCCAAATATCCATTCAAACTAATTCTATTTTAGACAAAAAAAGCCATAGGCACTGTGCCTGTCTCTTAAAGATCCAAACAAACTACTGATGATCGATCAGCGTACAGGGTTGACTCTTGGTACTGAAGAGGGCCAGTAGCCCGAAACTGCCAGTCTACCAATATCACTCTGTATATGTCGATTATAAAATAGATTGATGGAATATTTAGCGCTCTCCTGACCAACAAAGGAGCATGACACAAAAATACAACAATTTTTTTTTATGAATTTGGATTCAGCGTTAAAAATTAAGTAAGAAAATTTTAAAAACAATAGCAATTTCAGCTGTTTTTAGATACAATTTGGGCACTTTAGTAACTGTTTGTCGTTTATAGTAAGCCCCACGCACTCTTTATATACGTATCGATTACAATCTCATATTGGCCTGGCGATTCTCTTGGAATAAAAAGCAGAAACAAGATTCAGAACTCTCTGATTTCTTCGTTTGGACTTTTTGTTTTTTGTTTTTGTAATTTTTTGTTGTCAACTACTTCGCATGGCAATATTGGGAACACAGATACCTAGACAACAATCTTAAAAAATTACCGTTTTATTCGATTGATTCTAAAAGAGACACTTTTTGTTCATGTTTTACGGTCGAAAAGTTGAACTTTGTGGCCCTAGGGCCAAAAAGTTTTTTTTCGCTAACTAAAACTTGTTATTTATAAGCTTTTTAAAAGAAGATGCTTACCCTTTACTGTAATATTTATAAAGAAATATGACCTTTTGTTCACTTTTGGTCTTGAACTAACTGTTCTTTTTGACCAGATACAGTTATTATAATCATTTCATACAAAATAAAAAAACTACATAACATAACCTCAAAATATATGTCAACTGATTAATCTGTATTCACCCACTAAAATAAATTAAAAACACAAAATTTTAATTGTAAAATAACTTTCAATATTTATAATATTCATAGAACGGTTTCACAAGTATTATTTTCACAACAGACACATTTTAACAGAAATTAATCACCAAGCTATAGCTTTTTTAATTTGAAAATGAAACCGCAGGCAAAAGAAACGATTTAATTGTTTTTGTAGCGATTTGATTGGACAGCTATTTGTCATGGATAACTAGATAAGTAATAAGACAGTAAAAAGAAATATTTTTTGCACTTTAAAATTAAGTATATTTTAATAATTTATTATAATTCGTAACAATCGAATAAAAAATATTGTATAATACATGGGCAAAAAGTTAAATTTCGATTTCGTAGGTTTATTACCCTCGGGCCGGCCCTGTCGGCCGGCCCTCGGCTTCTAAAAACATACTCAATCGAAAAATTTTACTTTTTGTATTATAAATAACTATTTCGCTTCTTTATTGAGAGAAACACAATATGGGCCAAGAAAGTTCATGTTTGTGGCTACCTTATTACGTTTTTTCCCTGCAATAATCGATGCTACCCAGCTTGCGACAGTCAGCAGGATTTTACAAGTTTCTATAGTGAAAAAGCATTACCAACTGGATACAGATACATCATATTTACAGGGATCTTTTTGATATAACAGATATACTGGCACTGCCATCTATTACACAGTGGACGAACCGAGGGACGAACTAAAAAGTTTAAGACAAGGTGTCAATATTAGGAACATGGCAATAGTTGGCTCATCCACCTTACTATATATTACATATTACAATATTTGAGGCAGAATGAAAATTTAAAAATTGGTGAAACGGGATATTTATTTTCTTACGTACGTTTTGATTATTATAAATTACACACTGCCGCGCATTAAATTCCGGACACCTAAAAAATTGACACTTTTTAAATTAAAATATTTCGAAAACTAATTAATGGATTTGACTGATTCTTTTTTTGTTTTGAAGCTTAAACATTCTCTACTTTTGTTTGTTTTAAGAATGATTATTTTTTTTTTCGTATTAACAGCAACAAATAATGTACAACTATATTTCTTAACCCATCTTCTAGGACTTGCATGGTACGCCACTGCAACTGTTTATCAAATTATTAAAGTCTTTCTTATTGCCGAGTTTTAATGAATATTTTCTTTTTTATTTTTTTACTTTTTTACTTCTGGTTTAAGAGATATCAGGATTTTCCTGAAAGTTGTAATTTTTTCAGTCAACTCAAAAA
>OY294046.1:2695414-2919240 GCA_958510825.1 Brachypterus glaber | reverse complement strand
ATGCGAGCCGGCAGGCGAGTATGACGGTCCCGCGAGCGCGCAATGGACTATTTCCATACGTGTTGTAGACTATACTTTTTCTTCGACTGCAAATATGAAAACACTGTATGGCTTTTAAACTGCGGACAAGGTTAAAAACAATGTTTTTTGTGACTCGACATTGTAAATGCAACAAAAACACATATTTTTAAATAATGCAATTAATGTTATTTAATAATTTTTATTAAATCAGTACTTAAAAAAGATTTTTATTTAATTTTAGCAGATATTTACAAATTATAATGCAAAAATTAAAGGTTATGTTAGATTGTTGTGACATATATCAGGTTTAAATATTAACAATAGATGGAGCAGTTTTAATTTTTTGAACTAAATTGATAAAAAAACTGGTCAAATATTAAGAAAAAACTAATAAACTTTATGTAATTGTAACGCAAAACTTTAAATTGCATTAAATTATTCAATATTTCATGCTACAGTTTTCTTTACTTTTATAAAGAGATGGCACTACATGTGCTCATTCTAACACTTAATACGGAATATTCATACCTTATCTGGAGCTAGAATGGATTCATTCTGTGTTTGAAAAGTATATTTGCTTAAATTCTAAAGCAGTCGTAGAAAAATTATATTTTGGGTTGTATATTGAGTGAACACGCAATATACAATCCACTGTGGAGAGTATACTATGGAATGCGCAGCATTAATTATTGCATATCTTCACGGCTTGTTATATTTTCTCATGCATAAGCTATAATTTCAATGTAATCGTAGTTATTGTAGTAAAAGTATGCGCGATAATTTAAATAATTAGATGCAAAAAAGAAATTGTTTTAGCTCACTTATGCAGATGCTTATTCTGCTCTTCGCAGCGGTAGAAGAAGAGTAAAATACGGTAGTTGTGAATTTCCCAAAATCGCCAAAAAACGTCCTAAAATAAAAATTCTAGGATACAAATATGTTTTTTGCACGACCAAGACTAAAACCTAATTTTACGCTTTCATTTTCGGGACTAAACTTGTCGTTTTTCTCCCAAGGGAAAAAAAACACGGCAACCTTGATAATATTAAAATATTATACTTACTATGTGCTTTGCTGGTTCAAAAATTAGGTTTGGTGGTGTTTTGTAATAAATTAGCGATTCAAACCAATTTGATTTTAACAAAGAAAACCTTTAAAAATAACATTGTTATAACAATTTATACATAACTTAAAATTTATTATCTTCGTCCATTTTTTTGACGTTCGTGTCAACTATATTAAAAAACAATTGAAATCGCGATAGCCGTGAAACTGACTTTTCGCAATTTACAGGCATCTGGATTAAATTACGAAAATAAAATAACCGATTTTAGACGCGTGGTTTTTAATTTTAATTTTATCTACCAACCTAAATTATGTTTGGTCCTGCAAAAAATAGTGTATATACCTCAGGACTAAACGTGGCTGTTTTAGTCCCTTGCATTTCTTTCAATTTCAATATTTATAATATTCATAGAACAGTTTTGGAAGTATTATTATTTTCATAACAGACACATTTTAACAGAAAATAATCACCAAGCTGTAGGTTTTTTAGTTTGAAACCGCACGCAAAAGAAACGATTCAATTGTTTTTTTAGCGATTTGATTGGATAGCAATTTTTCATGTATAACTAGATAAGTAATAAGACAGGAAAAAGAAATATTTTTTGAAATTTTAAATTAAGTATATTTTAATAATTTATTATAATTAGTAACAATCGAATAAAAAATATTGTATAATACACTGGTAAAAAGTTAAATTTCGATTTCGTAGGTTTATTACCCTCGGGCCGGCCCTGTCGGCCGGCCCTCGGCTTCTAAAAACCTACTCAATCGAAAAACTTAACTTTTCTCCCTTGTATTATAAATAACTATTTCTCACTACCAAGTAGGTAAGTTGACATTACTTAATCAAAAAGTCGACAGTAATGTAAAGTACTATATCGAGCACACTTAGTGATAGATGAAATTAATACAAACAAAACCGTAACTAAAGACAAAAAAAAAAATGATTTACCCGGCAAGGACATAAAGTGTCCGACACTTACCGCAGGGGGACATTTAGACACAAGACTACTATTTTTAATTTTACAGAGTAATTCTATAAAAAAAAATAATTCTTGAATTGTCACACATATAAATGTCAAAAATATTATTATAGTCCGTCCAATTATGCAAGATAGTAGTTTAAAATTCCCGCGATTTTTAAGCTACATCATTGGTTAAACACTCCTTAACTTTTAACATATAAAATATTGTGACATTTTTTGTCTATGACAATGATTGACGGTCGTTAAAGCTAATAAAAGAAGAGAAAGTTACATAAAAAAATGGTTATACTTTATGTTATTTTGTATGGTATTAAAAAGGTACTTATTTGGTTTATTCTTCATACACTCACACTAAATTAGCATATTCTACATATTGTACAAACGTAAATTATATTGAACACAAGGAAAACGTCAAATTTTTAGGTTACAATTACAACTTAAGGCCTATCCATAGGCTCACATAACAACCATTACAAGATACATGACGACACATCAAGCCAATCCTGGCATCGCATTCTTATGTACTATGCTTGTTATGCGAGTCTTTGGATAAGCCCTTTCCAGGAAAACAGTATAGACATCTGTTAAATTTTTGATACACTACGATTTATGCATAATTATGCTATATATGCGCTCTGTGGTGTAAAACAGGCCGCGTCCCTTACTATCTTGCATAACTGGACAGAGTATAATAAAATAAGATTTGAACTCCTTGGTAGTGAGAAAAACGTAATGCGCTACTTGTAGGTAAGTTTTTTCTGTCTTCGGTAGTGTTTATGGACCTCACACAGAAAAATTCACTTGCCTGTACTAGGAGCGAAAATAACTATTCCTGAAAACAATGAGTAACTGTAAAAAATCAAACGGACGGACCGTTTGATTTCACGTTTTTTGTTAACGCGATAACTCGAGAACTAATTATCTGTTTGACACGAATTTGTCAGAGAAAATCAAGTTTTATAAGAGGAAGATTCATATTATTTTTACAAGCTTTTAACTTGCAATGTTTGTTGTTGTTTGTTTGGGGCAAATCTGCCAAAGGCTTTTTCGACCACTTAGACTATACTTAGAAAGCTAAATTTTGGTACACATGCTTAATTCGGCTGACAATATAATTTTATCCAATACATACAGATAATGAGACAATTACCAGCTTTATTTTAAATAGATAAACTCAATATTAACCCCCCGCGTGGCTTTTACTTTATTCAGTGGATAATTATTTATTTTACCCACTCAACTGTCACTTGTCAAATTATTTTCTTGTAAATGTCATTAAATTTGTTAATAAAAATATGAATTCCTAAGCTATTTATTGGATAAAACCTTGTATAGCACTCATAGGTAAACCGATATTGCCCTCTCGAAAATTAAACTGCCTGGCTGACGCCTCGCAGGTTAATTTTTCTTACTTTACCCACTAGTACCATAAATAACTATTATATTAAACTTACCCCCCAACCCCCCACCTCTAAAATTAAAAATATCCATTTTTTACCCACACAAGATAATTTAAAACTAAAATTAGGTTACATACTCATTTAGTGATAATAAAATTTTACAATAAATTTTACATCCCCCCTCGTCTCCCCATCACCCCCATACGCGTATAAGGCTAAGTTAACCCCCCTCTCCGTTTCACTCACTTAGAATATACTTAAAAAGCTAAAATTACAAGAAGTAGAAATATATATTTTTCTATTTTGCGACTCTTATAAGCTCATAATCACACGCCTTTTGCGTGTTCTTATAGGCCCATAAGAGGTCTCTACTTTTTTTTCTGTTAGGTTGGCAACATACTAAAGCCTATCTCTTGACGTTTTGCGTGCAAATGTCAATGTTGATTTAAAGTTTAATTTTTTAAAAAATTTTGTGTTTGGGTTATTTTTTACCGCCTTAAAATTGTGGACTGGTTAATTGCAGTGAAAAAAAAAAGAGATGACTGTAAAATATATCAAAATATCATTTGTTCTTAGAATTTTAAACATAGTGTAAACTGTAATGCCAATCCAAAACAAAAATCCCTAAATCAGTTATCAATTTAAATATAAGTTTTTTAAATTTTAGAGCAAAATAAAAAAAAATGTATAAAGCACTCGTTTCATAACACGTTTTTAGAGCACTATTACTTTAGAAAACTCGCCGCAAGCGGCTCGTTTTCTAATCTTGTACTCGTGCGCTAAAAACGTATGTTATGAAACTAGTTCTTTAATATACTATTAGTGGTCCACCACTTCACATTTTCTGAAGGCATAAGTATGTAGTTGAATTAGAACAATTTCAAAATTACATAAAAAGGCTGTTTTACAGTTAGGATTTGCCTTTCCATTAGGTTGCACAGTCGCAGACCCATGTAATTTAACACTGTTTATATTACGTCATCGTAATAATACAATGCTGCATTGTAGAATAAGTAACGAGCATAAATTACGGAAGTGATGCGGCAAGTGGCAGCCACACAGAGCTGCTAATTTAAATAATAATAAATCTGCATAAAAGAGACTTATAAAAAGGAAGTGTATAGTGTTTCGAGTACTCGGAAAACTACAAAGTAAGGATGGAAAACCATAAGCAGTACTCGGCGAATTTCCAGTACTCGCATAGGCCTCGTCGACTCTACCCAAAGAACTTTTACCTCAAGAAGTAATTTCAGACCAATGTTTTTGAATGTGTCATCTTTTTGTTTGTTTATTTACTAACAGAAACGCGATCAGCTTTGTGGTGTAAAATGTAGATGTCGCTAGTCGACTTTCAGGCTACCTAGTAGCGATGTTGCGTAGTTTCCACCTTATCATGAATTCAAATCATTATACTGAAAAGAAATCTTTAATTAATTTGAATTTATTTTTATAATATACTAATGGAGGGCGCTACGTGTATAAAATCTTAATTTATTTAAAATAACGTATATCGAGTGTACACATATCACAAAAAATCATAAGTTTTTTGTGACTTTAACCTTTCCGCCGTTTGCCAGCCATAGTAGCCATTTTAGTGTGACTAGTACCAGAGGTGCCTGTTATAATTTTTTATCAATACGTAAAATAATTATCAACTACCTGTACAGGTAAGCTAAGATCTAGTTATTTCGAGTACCTCGTAACTTACACTTATATTTTATTACAGTTTCTACTAAAATAAATATTTCTCCGCCCAAAACATATTTTTTCTACCCTCGAAAAGTACCCCCATTTACTTTTCTGTTACATCTGGCGCTCAACGACGGGGCGAGGGTTTTTTTTTAAATATTCTTTGGAGAAATAAGCATGCATCGAACACCAAGCGGAAGCGGAAGAAGAACGCCGCCATTAACCCGGCAAGGCGTTAAGAAAAACCTAGGGGCACAAAGTGAAGGTGATCGAACGCTGGCTTCAACTACCCCTAACTCGAACAATCCATCTCAGCCCTTGGGAAAAATTGTATTTACACCGCCACCATCCCAAGGGCCCCAGGAACATCAACGTATTCCTTTTGGACGTTCTACGGGGGCAATTCCACGGACACAGATGACCTTACCAACTTTTATCACCGAACAACCCCCACCGAGACTTTATCCGGAAGTAAACCTGGAAAGAAACCTACCAATGGCAGCAGCGGGACTTCCACCATTCCCGGGGCCATCTCCGGCAGGTACACCTACGGATATTCAAGGTAGGAATGTTCCATTTTTTGATTCTAACCCGCGTACATGGGCATCTGTTTCTACTGCCACCATGCTGCCTACAGCTGCCCCTGGGGGCGAACATCTAAATAGCCAAATAGAACAAATAGTCCGTAACACCCTGGAGGATATGTTGAAAAATAACCAACAAAAAAATGTTCACAGTAATAATAATAATGTAAATTTTAATGATAATGTAGAGGGAAACATTCCAAATAACTTAGAAATTAGCTTACCTCAATTTGATAATGAAGGAGGTATTCACCCTGTTGATTTTGTTGATCAGGTGGAGTTTTTATTAAATATCCACAGAGTGCCTTTTAATAATATTAAAATTTTTCTTATAAAAAAATTCATATCGAAGGCAAAATATTGGGGAGAAGCATTTTTGATGTCGTTTAATAATTTTATAGATTTTAAAAACTCATTTTTAAGTTACTTTTGGAGTGAAACTACTCAATTGCATATAAAATTAAAGCTTGAATCTGGGCGGTACGAAAGTGGCACATATGTAAACCATTTTACTAGAAACGTGGCAATGGCTAGGCATATTCAACCCCCATTTCTAGAAAGGACTTTAATTTCTTTAATAGCTAGGCACTACCCCCCTACAATATCTACCATTCTAGTTGGAGTACAAACATTTTCGGAAGCTTTATTAAGGTTAAGTCAGGCGGATTATTTTGATCGAAGAGAAAATACACGAATACCAATGCAAAATAAGCCTTTTAAATCCGAAAATGGTGGCAAAACTTTTAACAAATACTTTAATCAAAATAAACAACCCAGTAAGGTGGCAACACTCGATATCTCGGACTTAAATTTAAATGATTCAAGTCCGGAAAACGAGGAAACACTGGAATGTTAAGTCCGGCTTCCAGTGGCGTAGTAAAACGGACTGCTTTAGTACATAATTACCCCCCGGACGATTTATTAGTAGAACCTTGCGATTTTGAGCATAACATTATTAACAGATCCTCTATCATAGTAACAATAAATATTTTTAACTATATTTTTCCCGCTCTAATAGACACAGGGTCCGAAATTTGTTGCTTATCGGGTGATGTTTTTAATCAGATCTCAAACGAAACGGAAAAAATACCCATTTTTCCTGTAACAGGGGTTCGGATAACTGGGGCCTTTCGTACTAAAGAAAGAAGAATTACACATCAACTATTACTTAGTTTTTTAATAAATAAAAATAAATTTTGTCATGAATTTTTACTAATTTCTGATTTAATATTTCCGATTATTTTGGGAATTGATTTTTTATATACTATTCAGGCTAGCCTTGATTTAGGAAAAAACTTATTTTTTTTCGTTAATGAAAATAATGAACAATGTTGTGTTGAAGGAGAAAATACAATACATAATTATAAAAATCCCGAAAACATTCTAAATCTCAGGTTAACTGCAGTTAAACAGAGTTCTCCGGAAATATTTTTTCGGGAAAAAAGTATTGATGATTTAGAAAATATCGACCTATCCTTTATTGATAATATATGCGATATCACCTTGGAACAAAAACAGCAGTTAAAAAAACTGTTATTAAAATATAGGTCTGTTTTTTCAAATATACCGGGGCGAACCAAATATTACGAGCATGAATTTAAGGTAACCGATTTAACACCTTACAAAGTAAAACAATACCCTATACCGTTTGCACACCGGGAGGCGGTTTATAGCGAAATAAAAAAAATGAAAGACATGGGCATAATAGAAAAAGCAGCTACCCCCTATATTAACCCCCTAATTACTGTCGTAAAAAAAGACGGAACCGTACGCGTTTGTTTAGATGCTAGACGACTTAATAAAAGACTTGAGCCAGACCACGAAAAACCCGAACTAACAGACGAAATTCTAAAATCAGATTTGCCAAGAAAACCTTTTAAAACAGTGTTAGATTTAACGGCCGGTTACTGGCAAGTACCCATAAAAAAATCGCATAAGAAATTTACCGGTTTTATGGTCGGGAACGAAAGTTTCCATTTTTGCGTAATGCCTTTTGGTACTGCCGACGCTGTGGCGTCGTTTAGTCGTTTTTTGTCGAAAGTTTTTGGGGCCCCCTATATAAAATTTTTAAGAAAATATTTAGATGATTTATATATAGCGTCGGATACTTTTTCTGACCATTTGATCCATCTGGAACTTGTTTTAAAAAGATTAAGGGAAGTAGGCTTAACCCTTAAGCTAAAAAAATGCCAATTTTTACCTGAAAGGGTATCGTTTCTAGGTTTTATTTTTACTAAAGACCATATCGAACCTGATGAAGGGCGTATCGAGGCGATAAAATATTTTCCGGTCCCCAAAAACATTAAGGGGTTACAGTCTTTCTTGGGACTTTGTAATTATGATCGAATGTTTTGTGAAAACTTCTCAGCCCAGGCAGAGCCACTATTTCGTTTACTGCGAAAGAAAGAAAAATTTATTTGGGGTGAGGAGCAACAGGAATCGTTTGAAAAACTTAAAAATATTTTGCAACAAAGGGTATTATTGTACCACGTTGACCATAGTCTCCCCTACTACGTGGAAACTGACGCAAGCGACATCGCTTTAGGGGCTGTTTTATACCAGAAAGTAGGGGATAAGAGATGCGTTATTTCCTATATAAGCCGTTTGTTACTCCCTCGGGAAAGAAATTTTTCCTCAAATGAAAAGGAAATTTTAAGTGTCGTTTGGGCCTTGGGAAAGTGGAGGACTTACCTACTAGGGCGGCATTTTTTTATATTTAGTGATAACCGTAGTTTAACTTACATTCAAACTTGTAGGTTACTAACTCCAAGAGTAACAAGATGGGCTCTAGCCCTCCAAGAATATGATTTCTCTATAAGCTATTTAAGAGGTTGTGAAAATATCTGCGCCGACACCCTTTCGCGTTATCCCCCTACCCGTTTTTCAGTCCCTAGTAACCGATGTTTTAATATATTCTCGTTAATAAAACCTGGCCCTCAATTCAAAAAAACTCTTTTAAAATTGCCAGATTTACAAAGACGAGATCCAGATCTACAAAAAATCTTTCAGGGTTTAGAACAGGAAAACCCTCTTTTTATAAATAAGTACATTTTACATCAATACATGTTATTCAAGCGGGACTCAGATGAAGATCCTTATGTACTATGTTTGCCTAAAAGCCTAGTAAAAGAATGTATTCTCAACTATCATGAATCATTCGGTCACTTCGGAGTTTATAAAACTTGGTGCGCACTCAAAAGGGATTTTTATTTTAAAAATATGTTTAGGGACATTAAAAGAAATTTAAAATCATGTCAAATTTGTCAAAAAGCGAAACTTTCAATTATGTCAAAACCTCCCCTGATGTCCATTATTCCTAGTGAACCTAATGAATTAATATCCCTAGATTTATATGGGCCCCTCCCACGATCTAGGGGCAATACTACTTTTTTGTGCGTAATCATTGACGTTTTTTCGAAATATATTACGTTGTACCCCCTAAAAAATGCTACAACGCGCTCAATATTAAATAAGTTACTTTTAGATTACTTTCCAAAACATGGGCGTGTAAAAAAGGTATTAACTGACCACGGTTCACAATTTACCGCTGAGAAGTGGAGTAACACATTAAATGCCATGGAAGTTCAAACTGTTTTTTCTTCGGTCCGACATCCCTGTTCAAATCCGGTTGAAAGGCAAATGAGGACCTTGTCGCGACTTTTTAGAACATATTGTGTGGAACAACATACCAAATGGGCCATTTTGGTTCCAAAATTGGCAGAGTTTATCAATTCTGTGACGCAAGAATCTACAGGGTTCTCACCACAAGAACTGCACCTTGGTGTGCCACCCCCTTCTTTAATAAGGGGGCACTTACCGTTCCCCCCTGAAAAAGAAATCGCTCATAATGTTAAACTTATAATGGCGAAGGAGACCATGCTAGGGCGCGCTGCTAAGCGGGCTATAACTCGTCCGGGGGGTAAACTAATAAAATTTAAAATTGGCGATCTAGTTCTACTACGAGCGAATCCAACCTCATCAGCTTTAAAGCACGAGACGAAAAAGTTTTTCCTAATTTACGAGGGGCCGTACAAAATTAAAAAACAAATAAGTGATGCCACCTATATACTTTCAGCAGTAGACTCCGATGAAGAAAGGGGGTCATTCCACGCAACTCACCTAAAACAATATTACGAAGTTTAGTTCATTTAAAAAAATAAATAATTATAAATAAACTAGGGGGCGGATGAAAAGAAATCTTTAATTAATTTGAATTTATTTTTATAATATACTAATGGAGGGCGCTACGTGTATAAAATCTTAATTTATTTAAAATAACGTATATCGAGTGTACACATATCACAAAAAATCATAAGTTTTTTGTGACTTTAACCTTTCCGCCGTTTGCCAGCCATAGTAGCCATTTTAGTGTGACTAGTACCAGAGGTGCCTGTTATAATTTTTTATCAATACGTAAAATAATTATCAACTACCTGTACAGGTAAGCTAAGATCTAGTTATTTCGAGTACCTCGTAACTTACACTTATATTTTATTACAGTTTCTACTAAAATAAATATTTCTCCGCCCAAAACATATTTTTTCTACCCTCGAAAAGTACCCCCATTTACTTTTCTGTTACAATACTTAAATTACAAATGTAAAAAACTTTATTGTGTATACTATAATTATGTTTAATAATATAGTATATTTAAATCTATTAAAATTAAACTACTAGTTCATATAAAACTCATACAGAACTAATGTTTCTTAAAATTTACAATAAAATATCCAAAGTATATGTTTCCAATCGGCAACACTGTACCCCTGTCAGTTATTTTACGACATTAGACTGTGAGTTTATACATTCTTTCTCTCTCTTTACGCGTACTAAGTGTAAACAATAGTCACTCCCCACCAGCTCCTCACCATAGTTGGTTCACGCTTCAAACAAAGCATACGGTAGATTTCATCATGCTCCTTCTTGAGGTAAAAGTTCTTTGACTCTACTGTTGACGAGAGGTTTTAAATATTTAAATTTTTATTTCTTTTTATCTTGATTTTTTTAATGATTCCATTTAAACGAGTAAGGTGGGAAAAAAGTTATTGATAAATAAAAATTAAAAACGTATTCGTATTCTTATAGATAAAAATCGAATGTCGTTTTTTTCTTTGAAAAACACCGATATATATATATACATATGTGTAGTTAATATGTAGTCAATATTGTTGTGTGTAAAAAAATAGTCGTCAAATGTTTCGATTTAGTGACCCTTATAAAAATTTCCCTCATAATTCCGCAAAATTATTCCGTAAGCCTATGTTTCTGTGTTTATTTTCAACGTTGATGAGTCATAACTGAGTTTACGCCGAATACTGCCAATACACTAGCGTCTACATCCCAAATGCAACTCGGTCTTTCGCGCTGTTGCCAAATTGTGTAGATATATGAAATCTTTGGTTTTGGTGTTTTTTTTTTTGCAAAAAACACCAAAACAACCAAAAACCAAAGCAAAAAAAAAACACCAAAATAACCAAAGATAAATTAAATTGCACAATTTGGCAACAGCGCGAAAGACCGAGTTGAATGTGGGACGTAGACGTTAGTGCCAATAACCGGTTTTCGGTAAACCGATTGCGGAAATTACCTTAGACCGGTTTTCGGTTAGACTTGAAAGCAATAACCGGTAAAAAACCGGTTATCTGTAAACACATTTACTAGTCCCCTGAAAAAAAATTACCCGTAACAGAAATTTTAATTACTATTTATTTTATTTGTTTTATTTATTTTATTTATTTTATTTATTTTATTTATTTTATTTATTTTATTTATTTTATTTATTTTATTTTATTTATTTTATTTATTTTATTTATTTTATTTATTTTATTTATTTTATTTATTTTATTTATTTTATTTATTTTATTTATTTTATTTATTTTATTTATTTTATTTATTTTATTTATTTTATTTATTTTATTTATTTTATTTATTTTATTTATTTTATTTATTTTATTTATTTTATTTGTTTTATTTGTTTTATTTATTTTATTTATTTTGTTTATTTTATTTATTTTATTTATTGTATTTATTTAATTTATTTTATTTATTTTATTTTATTTGTTTTATTTATTTTGTTTATTTTATTTATTTATTTTATTTAATTTAATTTTTTTTTATTTGAAAATTGTTACTTTGTGCTTTGTACGCCGTAAAAACATTTTAACAATATTTTTTTTAACAAATCCTTTTTTGTTACAGATAACCCTGTAAAATGACGGACACTAGTCAGGCGGATTTGCCGCCCCAGACGAACGGCATCTCGGACGGCTTCAGCGAGGAGGAGCGGGCGAAAATGCGGCCGGCCGACATCGACCAGGACGTCCGGGAGATGGAGAGGAGGAAGAGGGTGGATGTGATCATGAACAGTAAACTGTTCAAGGAAGAATTGGAGAGGATAATCGAGACGCAGCTGAAGGACGGTACAGGTTAGTAAATAGAAAAAAAATGCAAAAAAAAAAAATCCGTCAAAAATTTTTACCGAAAAAAAATTATAAAAAGGGAACGCTCAAGTATTACGTAACGCAAATTTTGATCATTTTGGACCCCCCTAGGAGCGTTACGTAATACTTGAACGTTCCCAAAAATACTACTGCCAGCAAAATAATACTTTTCCCTATAGGCCTAGGTTTATTAAAATCAAAAACAAAACAAAAATTCATAAAAAAATTAAACGTTTCTTTTTTTGTTTTTACTCTATTTTGCCCCCTTACTCCACCCCGGTTTTTACCAAAAACAACCCCAGCCTAAAGTATTGGATAATCGACCAGTGGTCCAAATTTGAAGTATTTACCTCGAAGCGTTCTTGAGTTATCGTGGTCACCAATTTCCCAGACAAAAAACATACAGTATTTTTTGTTGACGGAAGTCATATTTTTTGGATATAAAACGTCGAGAATGTAAGACAAAGCAAGACTTTCCTCTGGGAAAGTAAATATAAAAAAAAAATAAAGAAAAAAATGTTTACAAAGAAATAATTTGACACTCTTTTTTACCCTGCTTTGACCACGTTTTCGCCAAATCTCGGCCAAAAATAACCTTAGCTCTGATTTTTGGATTTACTTATCAGTAGTAATTTATGTTCTAAATTTTAATTATTTAGCTTAAAGCGTTCTCAAGTTATTGTGGTCACATAGTATGTATTCCCAGATAGCACAAAGTGATACTATGGACGTCCAATGTACTGTACCGTAATTAATACGTTCACTGCCAACGGCTAGTTTTGACAGCGGAGCAATGGGTATGGGCAAGGGAAAAATAGAAAGAATTGATTAATGTTGTTAGGGGCGCCAGTTACTTTAGCTTTTACTCCTTTAGGTAAGTAACAACCTAGTGTAAATACTTAAGCTTTTCAGTTTGAGAAAATATAACCCCTAAATAAAATAAGATAATTCATTTGAGAAATTTATTATAAATAAACTTAATGAAAGCACATCAAGTAATGTATTAATATATATAAAAAATATGTGTAATTATATTAAGATATAATTAAAGAAATCTTAATAAAAATTACTAAATTCAGAAATCATTCGACTTAAATGTATAAAGAAAACATGAAGTTCAGCAAGCACCAAGAAATGTATGTAAACAACAATCATTTCTTGCAGTGTATAAAAGTCATGCTTAAATTAGAAATCATTTAATCAAAAGTATGATATTTAATAATTAATAAATGAGATTAAATGTTTTAAAAAAAATAAGTACCTAAAAATGAACAAAAGCCAGAAGGGCATATAGTATTAATCAATACTATATCAGATCTGATAAAGTTTACAGTTATAAGAATATTGAAATAAAAGAGTTTAAAAATATGAAATATTGCTTTCAAAAGTTTTCAGAAAGAGTACTTAGCTGGTTTCTGCAAAATCCATGAGGTATGAATTCCATCGTCTCCATCTGTGCAAGTCTCCCCTATGCTGATGAATTCATTTCTCAAATGAAAGAAGAAAAAAATAAGCTGTCCCATCTACTTTGGAAAAATCATCTTCCAGGATAAAATGTACGATTGAAAATGTTGTCCGGGATTAAATATGCTTTTGAAAATTATGTCCAATATAAAATTGTCTGCTAGACGGTCATATAGAATTTATCTATGCCGAAAAATACAGAACCATGTTCCAACAGAACATCACTCCATGCGGAGAACTTGTATATCAAATATACCAAAATAAACTTCAACTTAAATTAATGTAATTCCATATTAATGGTATAGAAATGGTAATTAATTAATGGTCTAGTGATTGTGCTTAATTAATGGTGCTAAAACAATAATTATATCTCAGAAATATTCTAAGAAACAGAAAAACTTAACTTACGTCTCATTCTAAGTCTTCGATGTCCATCGAAACGTTATAAGTGCGTAATTGTATAAAATAACAGTTACAATATCTTCCGCATTGTTTAAATATTCATTTTCACTAACTTTAAATAAAAATACATGAAGGATTACTTCGATGATTACAGAAAATAAACACTCGTCAAAATGAGACCACCATTGTACAGAGTTCATCAAGAAAGAGCGAAAATCGACCTTATCAACCGGTATGAACCCTTCAGGTGAATAAAATCCTATTTCTGAACTATTAGCGACATCTATGCAAGTCATTATCAACTACAGTTTTACCGTATAGGATTCCTAATAAAGGTAACTGAAACGACATCAAAAATAATAACTAATTAAAAGAATGTTTCCTAATAAATCCGTATTAGTGATGATAGATATCTAACCTCAAAATATTACTCTAAGAAACAAATATAAACAATACTTATTGTTTATCAGCAAAACTAATAAAAATACGAACAGAATACTAAGTGTCCTGTGAACTAAGTATAAACAAAATACTGAATCTAAGTGAGCAGTTCCAGCAAACTATTTTCAACAAATTCTGGATTATCCCGAAGGGATAATCATACACAACTTTCCACAAGAGAGACAAGCTACAGGTGAAAGCCAGTGAAATCCAACCCTCAATAGACTCTGAAACATATAAAAACCAGGTAAGTCCATAGACAAATGCACTATAGAGAAATAAGTCATATGATTCTTTATTATTAAAAATCATATTCTAATTATGTTTTCTTTATGTTATTTTCAGGTAGAACTATGGAATAGAGACTTATATGGTTAGAATTCAGTTCCTGCTACAAAATAGTCCCAGATACAAAATAGTTCTGTACGTACGTAACTATTTATATACAAAATAAACATAAATTATAACGTAAGTAAACGAATAGTTTAATTAACCCTTGCTATATTACAAAGTGACGGTTTATGTCGTTACACATGCCCCCTCCAAAAATAATAAAAATATTTAATATACAAAAAATATTTTTATACCAAACTCTATAACTATTTAACTTAAATAGCTAAAATATATACTATATTTTATTTAATAAATCAACAAAAAATACAATACTTTATGTAAATCATTTGAAATACTACTTGATAATTAACAATAGCTAAGCTTGATAACTACGTGTATCATCCGCCTACTCTTATGTAGAACATAATTTTGGGACTTTATCGGTGTGTGTCATAAACAGGTAATTGTCATAATCAGGTAATTGTCATAATTAATTTTGTTTTTCTTTTTAGCTAAGTTTTATCAAGATAAAAAAATAGAAATAAGACTTGACTACGCGCATCAGAATCCTCTTCTACAAAAAATATATTTATATATTTTTTTTTTTACTATATACAAAAGTTTTGGGTACCCTTTAAATATTTTCAATACATTGATATTTTTTTAAATATCATTCCGAATGATACTAAGAAAATATTCTTATTTAATCAAATCTAGCCAACTGAAATGTCACTATTCGATCACAAATATTTCTTTAGATCTTTAACATGCCAGTCGCCTCTATGACCATCTGCATTTTCCAAAATATACACTAACTTTGACTTTTTCGCAACAACTTTGCAAAGTATGTACTTTGGAGCAAGTTTTGCAGCAAAACTTTTACTAGCATCTGAGAGTACTTTGTTTCGTCTCCAAACTTTTTCACCTATATCAAAACTTACTTCACGCTTGCGCAAATCATAAGTACGCTTATTACGTTCATAAGCTTCATGTAAATATTTCTTTACATCAACAAAAATCTCTTTAAGATTTCCCAAATCTTGGCTATACGAGTCTCTGTCACAAGGTTCTAATTTAACACCATCAGTTGATGTCATTTTGCCATAATAAGTTCCTGTGATAGGTACATTCCTCCCAAAATTAAGAAATGCCGGCGTATACCCCGTAACTTCATTTACAGACGTTCGTAAAGCTAGACCTATTTTTGCTAAATTTTTACACCATTCTTTTTGATTATCTTTTATATATGATCTTATAGCAGTAGAAATTGTGCGATGTTGCCTTTCCGTCGGATTATTTTGACTATGGTAAAGTGCATTAAACCAAATTTTCTGTACATTATATTCATCTGCTAATTTTTTAAAAACTTTACCAGCAAATTGTTTTCCATTATCGACAATTAAAAATTGACAGACTCCGTAAACTAAAAAAACTTCATTCTCAATGAATTTACATATTGCATTTGCAGTAGCTTCCCTTAAAGGATGTAATAATGTATACTTTGTAAACCAGTCTGACACAACTAAAAGATAACAAAAACCTTTAGAACTTCTGGGAAATGGTCCCTGCAAATCGCATGAAATAACTTGCCACGGATAATTTACTTCTTTTTCACGACCCATCAATCCAAAACGTGCAGAATTACTAACTTTTTGTGATTGACAAATATTACAACATCTTACATACTTTAAAATATCTTTACGCATTTTTGGCCAAAAATATGTTTCTGAAATTCTATGAAAAGTTTTAAAAAATCCCATATGAGAAGCTAATACATCGTCATGACATTCTTTTAGTACTTGTTTACGACATTTTTGAGGCACTAACAATTTCCACTCTATAATATTACTTTTTACTTTTGTCTTGGTCGGTATGAACTTATAAATATTATCATCAATAACTTTAAATTGCGGATATGAATCTGGACTCTTAATAATTTTTTCCCTCAACTGAATATAATATTTATCACTATTATAATCATTTACATTAAAATTAATTAAATTTACATCTGGAAAAATTGATTTTTCTGGTTCTATTCTATCAAAAGCTCTGGATAACCCATCAGCTACTACATTTAATTTACCTCTACGATATACAATATCCATATCATATTGCTGTAATTTTAATGACCATCTAGCCAAGCGACCAGAGGGATCTTTCATATTACTCAAATATTTTAATGAAGAATGATCTGTAATTACTGTGAATTTAACACCTTCAATATATGGTCTAAACCTATCTATAGCAAACAAAACAGCTAAACATTCCTTTTCACCTACAGAATATTTTATTTCACTACGTGTTAAAGCTCTACTAGCATAAGCTATTACTTTTTCTTGACCATCTTGCGTTTGTGTTAATATGGAACCGAGGCCAACTAAAGAAGCATCACATTGTATAACAAATGGTAAAGAAAAATTTGGACTTGCTAAAGCTGGAGCATTTATTAAAGATTCCTTCAACAATAAAAAAGCTTTTTCTGCATCAGTATTCCAACTAATGGCTTGTTTTTTACCTTTGCCCTTCAAAAGTGAATTTAATGGACTAACAATTGTTGAAAAATTCCTAACAAATCTACGATACCACGAAGCTACACCTAAAAATCGTTTTATCTCTGTACTATTTGTTGGTCTAGGATAGTTTATTATTGCTTCTACTTTTTGCGGATCGGTTCTTAAACCAAAATTATCAATTACAAAACCTAAATACTTAAGTGATTTTCTAAAAAAATTACTTTTTTCAAAATTTATTGTAAGATTAGCAGATTTTAATTTTTCATGTACTATTTGAAGTAATTTAATATGTTCCTCAAAAGTTTTTGATACTATTATAATGTCGTCAATATAAACAAATATATTTGGATAAAAGGAGAAAGGAAAAAGTTTATCCATTAATCTTTGCTGACTTTGTGTTCCATTTTTGAGTCCATAACACATTACATTAAATTCAAATAGTCCCCTACCAGGTACGGAAAATGCAGTTTTTTCTTTAGCAGTTTTTGTAAGTGGAATCTGCCAAAAAGCATTTTTTAAATCTATACTTGATATATATTTTGCATCGCCTAATAAACTTAAAATGGAGTCTATCCTTGGTAAAGGATGTGAATCACCTTTTGTAATAGAATTTAATTTACGTCCATCAAAACAAAAACGGTATGTACCATTAGCTTTTTTTACTAATAAAACTGGTGAATTAAAATCAGAATAAGATGGTGAAATTATATCATCTTTTAACATTTTATCTAACTCTTTATGTAAAATTTCTATTAAATAAGGTGACAAAGGATATTGACGCATTTTAAAAGGTTTATTATTTCCTGTATCTATATCATGTTCTATTAAATTTGTTCTACCTATTTTTTCGCTATATAATTCTTTAAATAAACTAACAAATTTATCTGCTATCTTTTTCTGTTCGTCTGTCAAGTCACATAAGCCTACTGAATTATCTTTATTTATATCCTGACTATCACTGTTATTACTGATCACATTCAAATTATTAATTTTATTATTCCAAGATTCATCAGAAAAATCCAGAGTCATAGAAAACAATTGTAAAAAATTCACACCAAAAATAAAATTTGTTTCCAAAGAAGGAACAACCAAGACTTGTAAAATCTTAACTTCATTATCTACTTTAATAGGTAAATAAACAACACCAGTTACTAACTGTTTAGATTTATCAGCTGTAGTAACATGCGGTATAAGACATTTATCAATTTTTAAATTAAATTTCTCTAAAATTTTAATCGCGTGACCACCAGCCACTGAACAATTTGCACCTGTATCAATCAAAGCTGTTATATTTTTATCAAAAATATTTACTTTAATATATGGACGGTTATCTTTAGGTAATTTAATAAAAGAACTTTTATTAATTACAGACAAACTATACGGTTTATAAAAAATTTTAACTTTATCCAACCAATCTTTCCATTCATTCAAATAAAATCGTTTATTTGTTTCTGTTACACTTGATTTTTGTAAAGAATTGATATTACTTTTATTATAATAAATGTTTTTACAAAAAGTAGTTTTGTTATCCTTTTTTACCTGACTGTCATTATTATTTTTAGCCTTTTTATTAAGTGAATGCCGACTAAAATCATCCACTTTCCTATTTAGTTTTTTTATACAGGAAGGGCAATTTTTAAAAACTACATCTTTATATCCACATTTATAACAAAACTTAGTTCTTTTAGCTAAACATTTGCTAAAAATATGATTTGGTTGGTTACAGTTATAACAAATTACTTGTATACTTTTATTATTACTACTATTCTGTGTATTATTAAAGCTTTGATTGGTACTTTGACTAATTTGAGAAACTTGACTACTATTACATACTGAACTTTGACGAGTAGAGGAAGATGGGGTAAGTTTGGACACTGTGGTATTATGACTACAATTACATTTACTACTAAAATTTTGATTTATATCCGAACTTAGGACATTTACTTTATTAACTGCTTTATTTTTTGCCACACTTTTACCTGCTATGCTCTTTTGTTTTAATTGATAAGCTTCATCTATTCTTTTACAACTGTCTTTTAAATCTTCTAAATCATTTATTTCTATAAGTGATAATGGTGTAAAATAATGTGGTAATATTCTTTCTCTAATCGTCTTAAGTCTAGTATATAAACTTGCAGCATGAATTAAACGTTTAAACAAGGTTTCCATAGCACCTATAAAAATTGCGATAGATTCATCGGGATTTTGATATCTAGAACGGATATCATCCCATGTTCTATCATCTATGTTAGCTGGAAGAAAATCTTTTTTTAATGCTTGAATTATTTGAGACCACGAATTTAAATTATCTTTAATTGAGAGAAACCATGACAATGCTGGTTCTTTGAATAAGTCATATGCGGATTTAAATAACATTTCGTCTGTAACATTTCTACTTATTTTCATATATTCAACTTGCTCAATAAAATTTAAAACATTAGACTTTCCATCAAAATTAATATTCCATTTATAAACTGGTACTGATTTTAAATAATCATTATCTTTTTTACTAGAAACATTAGGACTAAACTGTGTACTATTATGTAATGAAATATTATTATTTACTTGAGTAAGTTCTGAATTTTTACCAGATTTTTCATAAAGATCTAAAATATCTGCTTCTATTTCTAAACAAGTTGCTTTAGTTATTTCTAAAAATTGAATACGTCTAACTTTATTTTCTTCTACTTCAGGAAAACGTTGCAGACGATTTGTTACATGTACTAAATAAGTTTTTAATTTTCTTAAATCGGCTAAACTATAATCACCATGATATTCTACAATTTCTGAAGATATACTATCTAAAATTCTATTAATATTTTCCACTTCACTGTTAAAATTAAAAGTCGGATCTACATATTTTACTTTAGGATCTTCCCTAGCTATGGCTCTACCTAAAACTTTAATTCTAGATGCTCTATTATTTTTTGCTGTTAAATGTCTTATACGAAGTTCATAATTTACCATTTCTGCAGTCAAAAATCTAATTTCCATTTTATCTAAATCTTCCATTTTGAATATTTATTTTAAAAATTTAAATTTAATTTACTCAAAATATTTATTTTATTAATAAAATATTTATACTGTACCACAAATTATTTTTTTTTTGTGTACACTGTTCAACAAAGTTTTTGCATACTTTGGAAAATTTCCCAAATATGTCAAAAAAATACTAAATTATTATTTATCTCAATTGGACAAATTAATAATTATAAATAGTCTCCAAAACTACAAAATTAGCTAATATTTATTCATATCCTTCGCATAAATAAATACCCTATTATCCATTTATTTCTATTGAATCAACGATAATTTCTAGAAAAACTGAACCCACGCCAAAATTTCTCTATTCCATGTTATTCCATAAAATTCAGAATAAACATAAAAAAACACATATCTGATATATCTTATCAGATTAACTCTAATTTGACTTAATTTTCAACAAAAAATATTTTATTCAACAGTTATATGTAGTTTTTCTCAAAATGAACTTTAAGTTACACTGAAAAAAATAAGCTTTAGATTTTTATAAAAAATACACTGAGAAAAATGGAGTAAAATTTAAAAAAAACAAGTGTTCTATCTATCCAAATACCACGTTCTTGGGCGCCAATATTAGTGTACCGTAATTAATACGTTCACTGCCAACGGCTAGTTTTTTTTTTATTATAATAATAATATTTATTTCAAAATAGGTAACCTAATACATTCTTGCTAATATATCACAATATAATATACTATTTTAAATATACATATCACAATTTAAAATTCAATATACATATCACAAATTAAAATTAAGTAACCAATGTATTTTTCAGTTTATGTTTGAATGAATTCAGAGATACAGAGCTTTTAATTTCTAGTGGTAACTTGTTATATTCATTGAGTGCTTTGAAAAATAGGTTATTCATAGTTCTATTATTATTTGTTCTAACAATGTGAATATTTGCATTTGATCTGGTATAATGATCATGAATTTCATTATTAAAAGTTATAAATTTATTAAAATACGTAGGCGTCAAGCCATTTAATACTTTATATATGAATACCATTGAACAGTAGTATGTTTTTACATTTATATTAAACCACTGTAGAGTATTAAGCATTACACTGATTGGCGTTAACATACTACATCTGAGAATGATTCGCATGCCGCGATTCTGAAGCCTCTGCAATTCAGCCCTACTGCTAATATCCAAAAGGTACAAAATCGTAGCACAGAAATCAAAATGCGGTAATATTATTGCATTGTAAACGTTAATCCTAGTTTTTAAATCTAAATTTGCGGAAATCCTTGAGAAACAAAATAATTTTTTTGAAATTTTTTTCTTGATGTATTCAAAATGTTTTTTAAATGCTAAAGAATTATCTACTACCACGCCTAAGTACTTTATTTCTGAAACAATTTCAATTTTTTCATTTTCAACATACAGATTGATATTTTCAGTGTTGATATTTTTGACCACACGCGGACCAGCAATTACCATGGCCTTTGTTTTATTAGGGTTAAGTTTTAACTTATTTATTTTAAAATAGCCCTCTAGTGCTTTTAATAATTCATTCATTCTGTTTATTGCATCAATCAGGTTGGAAGAGCATATTGCGATCAGTGTGTCATCGGCATACAGGTTCAAAAAGTCGTATAATAGTTTGGAATTAATATCATTAATGTATATGATGAACAACAGTGGTCCCAATATGCTCCCCTGTGGTACACCTAGTTCGATGTCAATATCAGAGGATTCAGCTCCATCCACCCTTGTAAACTGCTGTCTATCACTAAGGTAATTTATAATCCACTCTATTACATCACCAGTAACGCCATAATATTTTAATTTCTTTATTAAAATTTTACGATCTATTGTTTCAAATGCTCTCTTTAGGTCAATGAAGACAGCTATAATAAATTTATGTTTATCTAACATTTTAAAAAACTCAGTGATAGTCAGTTGTAGGGAGGTCTCACAAGAGTGTCTGGCCCTGAATCCAGACTGATTTTCGAAAAATAATTTATTTTTTTCAAAATACTCAACTAATTGTTTATAAACAACTCTCTCTAATAATTTTTCCACAGTGGGAAGGGTATTTATGGGTCTAAAATTAATAGCTTCGTTTGTATTAACAATTTTTGGAATTGGTGTTATACAGCTACGTTTAAGCACTTTGGGGACAACACCTTTTTTTAATGACATATTGATAAAGGTTAATAGGGGTCCACCTATTGTATCAAATATATTTTTTAGAAGTTTTCCACCAAGAACATCATGTGTACTACATTTGTTGTCCAGAGCCCTAACCATACTTTTAAGCTCATCCATGTTTAATAATTTAAATTTACTTATATTAGAATCTATAACTGGAAGATCATGATGTGACCAATTTTGTGCAACTTCAATAGAATTTGCTATTTCACAAACACTTTCAACAAAATATTTATTAAAATTATTTGCTATATCAATAGAATTCTTAGAAACAATAGTACAGTCATTTATTTTAAATTTGACATAGGATGATGTTTTAGTTGCATTTTTTGATGGTACAAGAGCTTTAAGAGTTTTCCATAATGCTTTGGAATCATTACGGTTTCTATCAATTTTATTTTGAAAATATCTTTGTTTTTTAGCTTTCAGAAGATTAACAATCTCATTTCTTAAAATTTTATAATTACGCCAATCATTTTCAGAATTCGTATTCCTAAAACTCTTGTAAGCATCATCTCTTTGTTTTGCTTTATTTTTTATCTCGTTATCATACCATGGAATGATACCTGGCTTCAAATGCATAGTTTTTAGTGGAGAAACTTCATTTACTATGTCCAAGCAAGTATTAAAAAAAAGACTCGTATAACACATCAACATTACTTTCAGTAGTTGACCACCTAATATCCAATAATTTGTTATTTATTTCTTGGAGTTTGTGTTCACAAAAGTTTCTGTTTTTTTTTTATTAATTTATTAGATACTTCATATTGATTACAAAAATTTAAAGAAATAATACTGTGATCAGATATTTTTGGTGTATCATGAACACAAACTTCAATATTTGGTTGATTGGTTAGGACATGGTCTATTAATGTGCTAGAGTTATTAGTAATTCTTGTTGGTTCTGTGACCAACTGATCAATTCCAAAACTTGTTAGTATATTTTTTAATTTTTTTGGATAAAAACCATTAACATTAAGCATATCTATATTAAAATCTCCTACCAGTAAAAAACGTTCATTAAATTTGATGTTCTCACATATATTTTCAATTTTATTTAAAAAGACTGCATCACTGGCACTCGGTGAGTGATATACAACTCCCAACTTCCACTTCACATTTTGTAATTTAACTGTTATAAACTGTATCCAGTAGTTAGAGTCCAATACTATGGTGTCATTTATTTTAAAGTCCGTATCATTTTTTATAAAAATAAGTACCCCTCCAGTGTGCCTACTCTTTGAGTCTACTCTTACAGTATGATATGAGTTGATACTTATTTCACTGTCCTGGAAGTCATCAGTTATACATGTTTCACTCAGCATAATTATTTTAGGGTTAAATGGTACTACACATTGTGTTATTAAATCTTTATGGGGATAAAAACTTTCAGTATTAACATATATAATATCTGTGTTATATATAATTTGCTTTGAATGGGGTTTAATTCATATTCTCCCACTGTTTGAACTTTTGTTTACTATAGTTGGTTTATTATTTATGAATTTTATGGTTTTTGAGTTATCGCCATGTGCAATTATTGCATTTAGTTCTTCCTTTATGGATTTTAAGTATTGCCTTTGTTTGATGGTCATATCACTAACAATTATAATTCCAGGTGCATTTTTTATGATATTATTCTTAGTCTTGAGTACTTTAACTGCTTCTTCCTTAGAGTTAAGTATAACTTTCATTGGTCGATTAGTAGCTTGGTTATATTTACCCAACCGCACAATTTTTAAATTATCCTTATGTATTTCTACATCTCTTAATATGTTATTTACCATATCATGCTCCTTTCTTATTCTCTCAGCTTTATTGATTCCTCCAGATTCCTTTATATTATAGATTATTATATTCGATGCTCTATCTTGCCGTTCCATCATTTCACGTATTAGATCTTCATTGCTATTTGAATTATTATTGTCGACTTTAGCAGGCACAACAGATTCCTTTTCAAGTTGACTGATTCGGGTTTCGAGGACCTCCACATTTTTGTTTGGAAGTGCTGAGGCCACCATTTCTGCATAGGTAGGAGATTCGACTCTCGTTTTAAGGTCTTGTAATTCAGTGTTTACTGCATTGAGATCAGCTGATGTTGCATATTGTGGTTGAGTATCCAATTTACCTTTTAGATCGGAAAAATCATTTTTAAGTTTGTCGATTTCATTGCACATTTTGGGTAGATTCTTTAAATGTTCCTTGCAATCGGTACAGAAAAAGAAAAGAGTGCGAGATTTAGTCATAAGAGCTCGGACTTCGGACGAAGTGAGTTTAGTGCAGTCTCTGCAAAAAACAAGCCTGCAGAAGTCACAGGGCCCTCCAAATAATCGTTTATCATCTCTATTTTTGGTGACATCTTCTTGAATACAGCTATTTTTGCACTTATAGCATTCTTGTGAAGTCATTTTGAGGTTATGTTACTTCACATTCGGATTTTGTATGCAGACACGATAAATTATTGTTGCATGTACTCACAGTGTTATAAATTATCGATTTTAGGTACAATTAACAAATAATTAAGCGTAAATATATAAAAAAAAACATGAAAATTTGCGACTCAACTTGCGCTTCTTCTTCTTTGACAGCGGAGCAATGGGTATGGGCAAGGGAAAAATAGAAAGAATTGATTAATGTTGTTAGGGGCGCCAGTTACTTTAGCTTTTACTCCTTTAGGTAAGTAACAACCTAGTGTAAATACTTAAGCTTTTCAGTTTGAGAAAATATAACCCCTAAATAAAATAAGATAATTCATTTGAGAAATTTATTATAAATAAACTTAATGAAAGCACATCAAGTAATGTATTAATATATATAAAAAATATGTGTAATTATATTAAGATATAATTAAAGAAATCTTAATAAAAATTACTAAATTCAGAAATCATTCGACTTAAATGTATAAAGAAAACATGAAGTTCAGCAAGCACCAAGAAATGTATGTAAACAACAATCATTTCTTGCAGTGTATAAAAGTCATGCTTAAATTAGAAATCATTTAATCAAAAGTATGATATTTAATAATTAATAAATGAGATTAAATGTTTTAAAAAAAATAAGTACCTAAAAATAAACAAAAGCCAGAAGGGCATATAGTATTAATCAATACTATATCAGATCTGATAAAGTTTACAGTTATAAGAATATTGAAATAAAAGAATTTAAAAATATGAAATATTGCTTTCAAAAGTTTTCAGAATGAGTACTTAGCTGGTTTCTGCAAAATCCATGAGGTATGAATTCCATCGTCTCCATCTGTGCAAGTCTCCCCTATGCTGATGAATTCATTTCTCAAATGAAAGAAAAAAAATATAGGCTGTCCCATCTACTTTGGAAAAATTATCTTCCAGGATAAAATGTACGATTGAAAATGTTGTCCGGGATTAAATATGCTTTTGAAAATTATGTCCAATATAAAATTGTCTGCTAGACGGTCATATAGAATTTATCTATGCCGAAAAATACAGAACCATGTTCCAACAGAACATCACTCCATGCGGAGAACTTGTATATCAAATATACCAAAATAAACTTCAACTTAAATTAATGTAATTCCATATTAATGGTATAGAAATGGTAATTAATTAATGGTCTAGTGATTGTGCTTAATTAATGGTGCTAAAACAATAATTATATCTCAGAAATATTCTAAGAAACAGAAAAACTTAACTTACGTCTCATTCTAAGTCTTCGATGTCCATCGAAACGTTATAAGTGCGTAATTGTATAAAATAACAGTTACAATATCTTCCGCATTGTTTAAATATTCATTTTCACTAACTTTAAATAAAAATACATGAAGGATTACTTCGATGATTACAGAAAATAAACACTCGTCAAAATGAGACCACCATTGTACAGAGTTCATTAAGAAAGAGCGAAAATCGACCTTATCAACCGGTATGAACCCTTCAGGTGAATAAAATCCTATTTCTGAACTATTAGCGACATCTATGCAAGTCATTATCAACTACAGTTTTACCGTATAGGATTCCTAATAAAGGTAACTGAAACGACATCAAAAATAATAACTAATTAAAAGAATGTTTCCTAATAAATCCGTATTAGTGATGATAGATATCTAACCTCAAAATATTACTCTAAGAAACAAATATAAACAATACTTATTGTTTATCAGCAAAACTAATAAAAATACGAACAGAATACTAAGTGTCCTGTGAACTAAGTATAAACAAAATACTGAATCTAAGTGAGCAGTTCCAACAAACTATTTTCAACAAATTCTGGATTATCCCGAAGGGATAATCATACACAACTTTCCACAAGAGAGACAAGCTACAGGTGAAAGCCAGTGAAATCCAACCCTCAATAGACTCTGAAACATATAAAAACCAGGTAAGTCCATAGACAAATGCACTATAGAGAAATAAGTCATATGATTCTTTATTATTAAAAATCATATTCTAATTATGTTTTCTTTATGTTATTTTCAGGTAGAACTATGGAATAGAGACTTATATGGTTAGAATTCAGTTCCTGCTACAAAATAGTCCCAGATACAAAATAGTTCTGTACGTACGTAACTATTTATATACAAAATAAACATAAATTATAACGTAAGTAAACGAATAGTTTAATTAACCCTTGCTATATTACAAAGTGACGATTTATGTCGTTACAGTACGTATGTTCATGGACGACTGTATGTAAGTAAAAAGTCCATAGGATGCCTATTTTTTCCCTATGGACGTCCCTTGGACATCCTTTCAGAGTCCAGATGACACAGCTGTGGACATCCATAAGGTGTCCGTTCAAACCATCCATCCAGCATCCATAGGACTTGCTTTTTTGCTTACTTAACTGGTTTTTGCGACTGTGGAAAACTGTTATTTAACTTGCAATGTTTGTTGTTGTTTGTTTGTTTGTTTGTTTAGGGCAAATCTGCCAAAGGATTTTTTGACCACTTAGAATATACTTAGTAAGTTAAAATTTGGTACACATAAAACTTACCCCCCAACCCCCCACCCCTAAAATTTATAAAATCCATTTATTACCCATAAGATAATTTAAAACTAAAATTAGCTTACATACTCATCCACACGGAAAAAAAAAATTATAGCTAGGAGCGCTATAACACACATACCAAGCAAATTATAATCGCTTATTATATAAATACAAGGCTTTCTCTTACAATTATGGCAGTCAGTGTAAAAATTTATATGAAATACTTTTATTGTTTAGTGAATAATAAAATATAACAAATAGTATGGCATTTATAGCTTAAATAGATTTAATTATTGTCCGTGCTAATAATTTTTATAATATAATAAAATTTCTGTAAATTTATAATAGTACCTGTAATAAATATATTCGTGTCTGTAATATATATAATCGTTTCCAATTTATTTTTAACATTATTAGTTATTGTGTCCCTTATAATCTATAGCTTAAATCACTATAATTTGCCACTGTTACCAAATATCTTATAATGTATAGCGCAGAGCCCACTAATTTCTTTCCGTGCAGTGATAATCAAATTTTAAAATAAATTTTACATCCCCCCTTATCTTCCTACCACCCCCTAAGCCGTATAAGGCTAAGTTTACCCTCTATCTGTTTCACCCACTTAGAATAAACGTAGAGCGCTGAAATTATGAACGTAAAATGGACACTGAATGGACGTTCACTAATAATCGTACAAAGGATGTTAATATATGGACGTACACAGTACATCCATTATTAGTCCGTGAACCAATGTACTTAAAAGGGATCTAAAATGGACGTCCATTGGACGTCCGGTGCTATATGGGTTACATCGGGTTACATATATCTTTTTTTTTGTGAAAATTAATGTTTACTTTAAAAGTAATTCCCGCAGAAAGTTTTACGCAAGTACAGAAGAAGTAAAGAAGAAGAAATTCCCAAAAAAAAGTCTTGAGTAAGTAAAAAAAATTGTCGATGTTTTTAATGAAAAACGTTTTGAAGAGGATCTGTTTATCGAGAAAAAAATGTGTCTACTGTAACTTGAGAACGCTTTGAGCCTCGCTTTGAGCTAATGACTTTAAATTTGTAAGAAGAAAGCTATTTGCTATTATGCATAGGGTTTTTCCAAAGTTCTTGGTTGGGATTGATTAAAAAAAAAACGGTGTAAACTATTTTGGCGATTTTTGGTGTAAAATGTTTTGATTTTTTTTTGATTTTTATTATTTTCTAAATGGTTACAATTGTTTCAGGCGCCAGTGGATTACTGCAACAAATATCGGATATGGTCGGCGTGAGCAAAAACCAAGGGAACATGTTCAAAAACTCGAGCTGCGTGGTTCCGATCAACGACATCCGTGGCATCGAAGCCATGGGCTACGCCAAGGGCGAAAAAATCCTGAGATGCAAACTGTCTTCCGTTTACAGGCTGATTGACCTGTATGGCTGGACGCAAGGCTCACAGACACTCATTACTGCCAGGTTGAACCAAGATGAAGAACAGGTTAGGTTTATTTATGAATTTTTGCATAAAAATTGGAAGTTTGAATTTTATTACAATGGGTTAGAGTCAACGAACTAACTAACTCTTCTATCTAGAATACGCATAACGTTAATATAAAGTATCGCCAACATCTCGGTTTGTTTGTAAACAAATAGTAGTTATATTCAGGCCTGAACAATAACAATTACCAGTAACTGTTATTGTTGTCTCTGTTAGAACAAAGCTGTGCGAGTAAGACAGACAAATGTATATGTTGGCTACGTTTTTTTCAGTTTTTACAAATGAAATGCCTATTCTAAAGAGAAGAGTTATTAGTTCGTTGGTTAGAGAACATAAATTTGTGTTTTCAATACCAACCCGAAACAAAAATTCCCTAATAATATTAAATGCCCCCTCCTGGTGGGCGTAATACCCCTTTATTCTCTCTTTTTGCGCTTTTTTCTTCAAAACCATTAATCTGATAAAAAAAATTAACTAAACCAAAAATATTTCTTTTAAAATTCTGCACAAATCTGCTGTTTTTAATATTGCACAAAAGCCAAATTTACCTTTTTTTGCACTGGTTCGCAAAAAAAAATGTATTTTGTAGATAATTATCTATAGTCCGTCCAATTATGCAAGATAGTAGTTTAAAATTCCCGCGATTTTTAAGCTACATCATTGGTTAAAAACTCGTACCTTTTAACATATAAAATATTGTGACATTTTTTGTCTATGACAATGATTGACGGCCGTTAAAGCTAATAAAAGAAGAGAAACTTACATAAAAAAATGGTTATACTTAATTTTATTTTGTATGGTATTTAAAAAGGTACTTTTTTGGTTTATTCCTCATACACTCACACTAAATTATATTATATTATATTATATATTATATTGAACACAAGGAAAACGTCAAATTTTTAGGTTACAATTACAACTTAAGGCCTATCCACAGGCTCACATAACAACCATTACAAGATACATGACGACACATCAAGCCAATCCTGGCATCGCATTCTTATGTACTATGCTTGTTGTGCGAGTCTTTGGATACGCCCTTTCCAGGAAAACAGTAACTACCGACATCTGTTAAATTTTTGATACACTACATTTATGCATAATTATGCTATTTATGCGCTCTGTGGTGTAAAACGGGCCGCGTCCCTTACTATCTTGCATAACTGGACGGAGTATAGAATTATAATTATTCACTATATAAAATCGTTCGTGTGTATTTTTTTCGTGAAAATAACTAGTTTGGAGATATTCCGAGATATTCCTGGTGCAATACCACTTTTTTATAAAAAGTTCATAAAGCTAACCTTATCTTTCGGCGTTAATATCGACACTCCCAAGCAACAAGGATGTAACTCAAGTTAGACCCATTTTGAGTTATACTCGTAGGTAAACGCCTTGAAAAAAGACACACATGGTGGTACTACTCAGGTTTCTCCACAGTCCACTTTAAGCAAAAGTTTACTTAAAATCACTAAAGTAAGAAATTCTAAACTTGAATATTATCAGAAACAAACAGTAAATAAACAATAAATACTTAAACAGTTAAATAGAGAATTTTATAAGCTTTCAAATGATGTATCACATGACTTCCTTTTCCACTTCAATCATTTACCCATCCTTAAATAACAAAAAAAAAATATTTTAGAAATTTAGCTGTCGTGAAAAATGACAATATATGAGTTACGGCTTTGTTGCTTGGGGGTATCGATATGGGTTATTAGCAGTATTAAAAGTAACGTATTTGTTCAAAACTTTATAATGAATATTTTGAGTCCTGTGACTTTTTTTGTCGGATCTGCGGCTTTGAAGAAAAAGGCGTTAAACCGGCGTCTATAGTGGTAGTGTTTTGAGAAAAAAGGAGTTATGTGCCGACCGCTCAGGAGGGGAAGCTACGGGCCTTTATAATAAAGGCATAAGGGGACGTTCAAGTATTACGTAACGCAAATTTTGATCATTTTGGACCCCCCCCTGTAACGCTATTTTCCTATACCATTAACATGGGCGTAACACTCAAAAATTACCCCCCCCCCTAGGAGCGTTACGTAATACTTGAACGTTCCCTAACACCAAAATATAAAAACTTTATTAATTTTTTCCGCTATTTTTCCTAATTTGCCTGATCGAAAATTGGTAAAATTTATTTTGTTAACCTCACTTTACTGTTTTTTTTGCAAAAAACTGTACAAACATGATCAATATATTTTTTTTTGCACGACCAAGACTAAAACCTAATTTTACGCTTTCATTTTCGGGACTAAACTTGCCGTTTTTCTCCCTAGGGAATAAAAATTACGGCAACTTTGATAATATTAAAATATTATACTTACTATGTGCTTTGCTGGTTAAAAAATTAGGTTTGGTGGTGTTTTGTAAAAAATTAGCGATTCAAACCAATTTATTTGATTTTAACAAAGAAAACCTTATAACAATTTATACATAACTTAAAATTTATCATTTTCGTCCATTTTTTTGACGTTTGTGTCAACCATATTAAAAAACAATTGAAATCGCGATAGCCATGAAACTGACTTTTCGCAATTTACAGGCATCTTGATTAAATTACGAAAATAAAACAACCGATTTTAGACGCGTGGTTTTCAATTTTAATTTTACTACCTACCTAAAGTATGTTTGGTCCTGCAAAAAATAGTGTATATACCTCAGGACTAAACTTGGCTGTTTTAGTCCCTTGCATTTCTGTTTCCCTCGCTCGCTACGCTTGCTCAGGAACAATTAATACAGCGGGACTAAAACAGCCAGTTTAGTCCCTTGGTATATAAATAACTATTTTTATTATTTCAGTTCTTGGTCAATCCATATGGAATGTTATTCCACGAAGTAACTGCCTCAAGTCTGATCAAAGTAGACATGCAAGGTGCCGTAGTGGAACAAGGTACCACGAATTTTTCCGTCAACATCGCAGCTTTTTCGCTGCACGCGGCAGTGCACGCAGCCAGGCCGGATATTAAGTGCATAATACACGTGCACACACCTTCCGTTGTTGCCATTTCCGCCCTAAAACAGGGGCTGTTGCCCCTTAGCCAGGAGTCAGTAGTTGTGGGTGAAGTCAGCAGCCATACTTGCCTAGGCGGGATGCTGGATTCAGAAGAGAAGGACAAATTGGCTAGGAACCTAGGGCCTATCAACAAGGTTAGTAAAATTTTAAAAATACACTGCTCAGTAATAGTTATTTATGGTACTAGTGGGTAAAGTAAGATATTGCCCATGATAAAATTAACCTGTGAGGCGTCAGCCAAGCAGGTTAATTTTCGAGAGGGCAATATCGGTTTACCCATGAGTGCCATACAAGGTTTTATCCAATAAATAGCTTAGAAATTCATATTTTTATTAAAAACTTTAATGACATTTACAAGAAAATAATTTGACAAGTGACAGTTGAGTGGGTAAAATAAATAATTTTCCACTCAATAAAGTAAAAGCCACGCGGGGGTTATTATTGAGTTTATCTATTTAAAATAAAGCTGGTAATTGTCTCATTATCTGTATGTATTGGATAAAAAAGGTTTTCGATTTTTCACCTCCACACGTGAAATGGATTTTCTATTATCAGATTCACTTTCAGCAACCTCAAAAGCCCCAGTATACTAATTTTCACGAAAACTACCCCTCAACCCTCGAGGTGGATTTAGGAAAATTTTATTCAAAGATTCAAGTTTAGCGACCTCAAAAACCCCAATATACCAATTTTCAAGAAAACTACCCCCCGCCCCTCAGAGGGTGGAGTTAAATTTTTTTATTACCAAATTTAGTTTTAGCTACCTCAATAAAACCCAATATACCAATTTTCACCCGCCCTTCAGGGGGTGGATTTAGAAAAATTTTATTCTAAGATTCAGTTTTAGCGATCTCAAAAACGTTGTCTAACTTAAGATCTGTGTCTCTATGTTTCATATACAAGAAACTGAATTTCATGAAAAAAAACCTGTCATTATCTGTCCATGAATACTGATAACTATGGAACGCTTTAAGCTAAAGACTTAAAATTTGGACCATTTGTTTTTTTTTTGTAATTCTCGGTTGGGTTGTTGGTAAAAAGTGATAAAAGCTTATTAAAATTATTATTGGTCGTACAATTTTTTTATTATTATTTTTTCTTGTTCTAGGTGCTTTTACTGACGAATCAAGGTGCTCTATGCTGTGGAGAGACAATAGAAGAGGCCTTCTTCAATGCCAGAAACACAGTTCTCGCGTCCGAGTCCCAGCTAAAGTTACTACCCCTGGGGCTAGAGAATTTAGTGATACTAAACGACGAAATTCGAAAAAAAATGTACGACGTGGCGCATAGAGCCCCAGAAAGCTCCCCCAGACCGGACCAGCCCTCGATTTTGGAGGCCAAAGTCGAGAGGAAGTGGAGGGTAGGAGGTGTGGAGTTTGAGGCGCTGATGAGGATGTTGGACAACGCGGGATTCAGGACCGGATACATTTACAGGCATCCTCTGGTGAAGGGGGATCCCCCGAAGCCGAAGAACGACGTCGAGCTACCACCGGCTGTTTCTTCTTTGGGGTATCTTTTGGAGGAGGAGGAACTATACCGCCAAGGGTGAGTTATAAGGGGGAGATAGTTGTAGAATAGTATATTTTAAACCTAATAAGAAAATTTGGCCGAGGCCCTCAAAAACAGAAAAGTTATGGGGGGTTAAACTTTTAAAAAAATCGAAAAAAGCTGAGAGAAAATTCCGATTAAAGTAACTTTTTTAGGACAAAAAAAACCTTTAATTTATTATAAGGATCAATTCTACCAATTTTAAGTTTTTTTTTTTAATTTTTTTTTAGATTTTTTTTTTAATTTTTCGTTTTTTCTTCTTAAAAAAAATTATGTATTTTTTATTTTTTTTATAATTAAATTTTTGATTTTATTTGATTTTTTTTTGTTTTTCAAAAAAAAACTAGATGAAACGTTGCAAGCACCCTGTCAAAACATCGGCACTATTGTACACTAGAGCCATCTAGTTTGCCAATTTCAAACTAGGTGTTTTGTTTGATTTTAAATTCTTTATCTTTAAAACATTATATTCTAGCAAAAAACTGTATATAACATTTTTTATAGGGCTTAAAAAGAGCTTTTATTTAAAATATGATTTTTTGAAATCGGGTTATAAATATGTGAGATATGCTAAATAAACCTTTTACTGCTTTAAACGCCAATATCTCGAAAACAATGCGTTTTAGGAAAACGTTGTTTATAACATTTTTTGACCAATTTAAAATTATCTTTTATATAAGTGCTAAATTAACCAAATACAATAATAATTGCCTTAATTATAAACAAAAAACGCTAAAATAGGAGTTTTACCCTATTTTTACCCCCTTACCCCCAATCGTTTACCCCCAAAATCTAATCAGCTCTTCGGAATACGATAAGAAACAATATGCAAAAAACCGCAAGTCGATATCTCATGTAGAAATAGAGTTATAGAGTTTACACCCAGACAGACAGACAGACGGACGCAAAATTTTTTTTACTGATTTCGACTCAGAATGGTCTAAAACGTCGAGAAATGTGAAAAAAACGTGGTCAAAGATTTTGACTTTTCGGCGAAGATTTCAATACATCGGCACTCTTAGTAGCACTAAGTGCCGATGTAATTAAAAAAAATATATATTCTTTTTGGAACTATTTTTTTTAATATACCATTTACTGTGAATAGTATATAATGGAATGCGTAGCATTACATATCTTCACCGCGTTTTCTACAAAAAATATTTAGTCATTTTGTCATAGGACTTTTTAAAAATATTGCCCATTTAGATAGTTATTTTTTTTTTCAGGCTT
The DNA here is from genome assembly GCA_958510825.1 of Brachypterus glaber. Taxonomy (NCBI): domain Eukaryota; kingdom Metazoa; phylum Arthropoda; class Insecta; order Coleoptera; family Kateretidae; genus Brachypterus; species Brachypterus glaber. Next base: position 2,884,462 of record OY294046.1, on the reverse strand, counting down.
TGGAGGAAGCTCGAAGGAGGTAAAAAGGGACAGGACAGAAGCCGCTGGCTGAATTCCCCCAACGTCTACCAAAAAGTGGAAATTCTAGAAACCGGAACGCCAGATCCCAAAAAAATCACTAAGGTAGAAATAATTACATTTGAAGATAAAAATTAACCATTTTTTGAATAACACTGGCCGACAATTTTTTTTCTCATTTGAGTAAATAGGGAAAAATTACGTTTTTGCACGACCAAGACTAAAACCTAATTTTACGCTTTCATTTTCGGGACTAAACTTGCCGTTTTTCTCCCAAGGGAATAAAAATCACGACAACCTTAATAATATTAAAATATTATACTTACTATGTGCTTTGCTGGTTCAAAAATTAGGTTTGGTTATGTTTTGTAATAAATTAGCGATTTAAACCAATGTATTTGATTTTAACAAAGAAAACCTTTAACAATAACATTGTTATAACAATTTATACATAACTTAAAATTTATCATCTTCGTTCATTTTTTGACGTTTGTGTCACCCATATTAAAAAACAATTGAAATCGCGATAGCCATGAAACTGACTTTTCGCAATTTACAGGCATCTTGATTAAATTACGAAAATAAAACAACCGATTTTAGACGCGTGGTTTTTAATTTTAATTTTATCTACCTACCTAAATTATGTTTGGTCCTGCAAAAAATAGTGTATATACCTCAGGACTAAACGTGGCTGTTTTAGTCCCTTGCATTTCATGCAGCGGGACTAAAACAGCCAGTTTAGCCCCTTGGTATATAAATAACTATATATGGTGCCATATCTTCTACTTATAAGTCCCAAAAATAGTCAACAAATCTTTTTTTCCAATAAAAATAGTTACAAATGTTAAGTCTACATACAAAAATAAGAAAAAAACTCGGAAAAAAGTTCCAATGAACTTAAGCTGGGCCGAAAAAACAAGTTTTTCGATTTTGATAATGGCGATACCCGCAAAAGTTTTCACTTAGTATCTTTACGTGGTTATTTTTTTTTAATATTTTTGGTGTATAGAAATAGCTAACTTTGGAAGTTCTTTTTTTACACGCGCTCCAATTTGATACAAATTATATAAATAAGAATTAAAAACTCACAACTTCTAGACTGTCTAGAAGTTGTGAGTTTTTAATGTCCAAGACGAGAACGTGCGGTGAAACCGTACCATATTAATTTTTTTTTCATGTAGTAAACTAGGGACACTAAATCTAGTGTCCCTAGAGTCACCTTTAATTTTGAATCGCCCGGTATATTTATACAGTTTAATTTAGAGTCACACTATATAGTGTCTAAAGCCGACACTTGATAGTGACTCTAGTTTAATTATACTGTAATTAATTGGTTTTGGCACAAAATGGTGCCCCACTTTTAATTTTAATAGTTTCTCATTAAATTTGTCGACCAGTGTAATTATTCATATTCACAATGAAATATAGTACATTCCTACATAGGTTTTTAGATTTAAGGCTTTTTTTTTCAAAAGGCAGCTATAGCTCTTCTATATAATATATCGATAAGTTTAGATAAGACTTTTTAAGACTAAATTTTTCCAAAGATTTTACATTAGAATTTTTCAGTAATATTGTCTGCAGAATAACACATCTACTCTCGATATCTCTACTCCATATTACCTTTACTCCAAAACATCTCAACTCCAAAATATCTTAAGTTGATAGAATTTTTCGGAATTTCTCACACTTTTCCCCATCAAAATTTAGATAAACAAAATTGGCAAAGGAATTCTCGGACATTACAGGCCAAACATTTTTACTTCTTCTTCTTCTTCTTCTTTTTTTTTGGCCTTTTCTCAGTGAGATCATTAGCCAGATCCTCTTAGTTACTCAATTCACCAAGAGTGGTTCTTATCTGGCTACAAACATTTTTGAAATAAAATAAAAGAAAAAAATATATATTTTTTATGGATTATTCAAGTCAAAAGACGTATCATAAAGTTTTTTCGTTGTAAAATAAAATTATGTGCAATATTGGATCAAGCATTATCTCCCAAAAATGAGCCTCTGGAATTTTAACTGTGAATGGTTCTGTACCCTGTTACAAAAAAACAAGTAGAGTCCAGTAGGATCCAGTAGATTTTTTCTTTGTCAATTTGGTTCAATTGAATTTAGCTTGGGAACAGTGTGTTTTATTAGTCTAACAATGTGAAGATAATATCTTATTTTTTTAGCTTTTTGATTTTTGGGGAATAGGGCTTTGGATCTGACTAAAATTGTTATCCAATTTTGCTGTGACGTTTCGACGATGATTTTCGTCGTTTTCGAACAGAAAATCCATCGTCGAAACGTCACAGCAAAATTAGATAACAATTTTAGTCAGATCCAAAGCCCTATTCCCCAAAAATTTAAAAGCTAAATTATACAAATCGGGCAAAAACTTTCAATTTGATAATATCTTATGTTATGAAGTAAATATTATTTATGGAGTAAAGTTTTTATAGAGATATGAAGAGTAGAAATGTTCTGCCATATTTTATCATAGAATTTTTACATCGTTGTAAACTTTTCAATTTAAAGCGGTCAGTTTAATTTTACAAATAACTAATGCAATAACTTAAAAATCGTTGGGGCTCTCCACAAATGACGTTCGTGTCGTGACACTAGGTAGGTGTCACGTCATTTTTATGAGGTATTTGATAGTGTAACCAAGATGCTTGAGTGAGGAGGGGCATAAAAGTAGGAAAAATCAGCGTGCGTAATTTTTGGATAGCCCCTTTACTAAGTTTACAGTGCAATTATAGGTTTTTAGCTTGGTGCCATTTTAGTAGATATATTTTGTATAGGTACTCAATTTTAATTACTCTAGAGAACGTCTATTTTATTTTACATATTCCCATTTTGACAGTTAAAATGTATTTTTTTAAAGGACACTAAATTTAAAGGGCCTACTTTAATATGAAATAAATTTCTAGTGCATTATTTATTTACTATACAAAACATAAATAGTATATTACATAACTAGTGTGGAAAGTGACAAAGTCCAAACGAAATACACTTTCCGACGAGTTATGTACACTATTTTTCCTACGATCCTGAAAAATTATAAAGTTTTTTAATTTAATATTTTCTGATTGTTATTACTTATTCAAAGAATTATTGAGAAAAGCAAAGCATACAAAGCAAAAAATAGCATACAAATTTATGTATGTTAAACAGGAAACATGATTTTCTTTTATTTTTAGTTTACTTGGTTTTTAAATTTAATACAATATTATACAATAGAATACCTAGCTGTTTAATGGGTTGCCTATAAGGCAAGCCTCTTATGTAAATCAAGGCAAGACAGTTTGCTAATTAAATTAGATTTTTTAGATATGTTACCATATAAAACAGTAAAATTGTACTGTTTTACGATTTCATAAGAAAAAGACCGTGTATTTTGATGTTTTTTATAAAATGTAAGGTAACTAAATCAAAAATTATAATTTTTATAAAATCTAGACATAAATAAAAAATCACAAGTTATATCTTGGTCAGTCTAGTAAGGTTATAACTATAGTTTCTATTTTTGAAATAAAAAAAAAACAGAAATATTTGGATTGAAAAACATAAAAGATATAAAATTCTGTGGAAAATGGCATATAAAACGAGGTGAGCTAAATTCGTAGAACCTACAACGTAAATTAAGGCAAACCCACATACGTGAAATTAGGCAAACCTTTATACATAAATATCAAACTAGGGTGATATAAGAATATCAAACTAGTGTGATATAAGGCGTTTTCTGAAGAACAAAATAGTGTGTTAAATGTCATTTTCATAAGGGATCGTAGGAAAACGTTATTAAATAAATTACAAACAAAACTTTTGTTAATGAAACATAAAAATAAAAATATTACCAATACGGCTTTACTAATATTAAATAGTATAATTTTAGACCGCAGTTAATGCTAGACAGTATTTTACGCCTAGACATTAACAATAAAGTTTGCGGTTTAAAAGCAATTATTTTAAAACAAGACTTTGTGCTTATTTAAAATAGACATGATTCTACAACGTTAAAAATTTTGATCATAAGATGTCGATTATTTTTACCTGTTTATTAAAAATTAAGATTTGTAAATTCGACGATGCACTGGAATAAGTGAACAAAAATACCTATTTTCCTAACAAGTGCGGAAAAGCCTCTTTACGCTTGCGTTAGGAACAATATTTTTCCTACGAGCAGGGTTAAAATAAAATATAGTTTTATATTTTATCAAATCAAAAAATATTTTTATAATTAATAAGAAAATCAATTAACCGTTAAGAAATTTAAACATTTTTTTTTCACTACTAGCTTTAGAACATACTATTATTTATCATGCTTTCAATTGTGAATTCAATTTTCTTCACCTGTAGCAATAATAATTTTTTCTCTCCTAGTAGGAGTAAATTTATATATCGTCCACTAAAGGCTCTAGTTGTCTAACTCCAAATTTTTCAAAAATGATATTTTTATCAAATTTGCTTCATTATCTGATTACCAACATACTTCAAAAAAAAAAGTTGCATTAAACCAATATCAGCCTCAAAAAATGCAAAAATGTAAATATTTTAAGTCGCTAAGTGTCTAACTCCATCATATGATTGTGAGAAAACAATTAAATGAGAACTGTCACTAATGTCAAACTATTTCTCGACAACAGGGGATCCCGTTTCAAATATTTGTTAATTTACTGTTTGATGATAATTATAATTATTGCCATTAATAATTATATATTATGCCTACCTAGTAGTAATATTATATATTAAATATAAAAATATAAATTTTTTGTAATAATATTACGCGATATAATACGATAGGTATCCTCTTTTATCTTCCCTTGGAGTTAGACCATTAGTGAATTTAGATTCTGTGGTTAAAATTTAATTTTCAAATAATTTATATAAAATAGATAACAATGAAAAGTTTTAAATAGATTAACACATTTCAAACATTTTTACCTGTTAACAAGCTAGTTTTAAAGTTCTAAATTGCTATAATTAAGTTTTAAATCGTTTTTTACGTCTCCTGAAAAATATGACGTTTTGGAGTTAGACCGTTAAACAATTGATCTCTGTCACTTTAGATGTTTCAGTTCTTTTTGCAATTTTTACTAATTAAACCCAAGAAGATAGCTTTAAATAACTTTTTATTTATTAAATATAATTAATTACAATTATTACCAATTAATACAATCAATAATTAGCTAAATATTATGAAAAAATGAAAAAAAAAACTAAATTTTTAAACGTCAGTTCAAAGTATTTATTTGAGCAAATGTCATTGATCAAGGCTACTTGATTTTTATGAAAATTTCAAGGAATATCATTTCTGTTAATAATTTATTCTATTATTTGAATAAAAATAGTTAAATAGTGCTAGTAGTGAAAAAACTAATATATAAACCACGGTAGAGAAGACTATTATACCCCCGCACTCTTAAATCCCTCGCTGCTACGCAGCTCGGTATTTAATACGCTCGGCTATAAAAAATGTATTCTCTACCTTGGTATATAATTACTATTATAATATTATGGATAAATATAACAAGAATAACACTACGCAATTAAGAAATTAAACAATATTTCTGCGTGCGGAAAAGGCCTTCTTCCACACGCATATGCGTGCGGAAAGAGTGATATTTCCACACGCTCATAGGAAAAATTAGTTTCGTTCTTGAGTTATCCCAAAATTCAGTTTAAGTATAACCTAAATCTTGACGTTTTTAAAAAATAAGAGAGTACATTATGATACAAGAACGAAAAATACTGTTTTTAGGGCGGTTACGGAGATTTCGAGGTTGGCAGCCATAATCGCAGTGACAGTTTTCGTCTGGGTATTATACACTATATATTATTCGTTTGTAATTTGTTTTTTGACAAAAAATTGACGTTTGAGTTTGAATGCCATGTTTCAATATCAATCAACCCATCAACGTAGACTTTTTTACTTATCGCACTAGGGCGAAAATGGTGCTTTTCGATACAATGCCGATTTCTCCCGTTAGATTAGACAGGGACAAAAGTTCTACCCAAAAAGGATAGAAGACATACATACACTCCCATTTCCATCCAACCAAATTCTGTATTTGTTCTTTGTTGAACAAATGCAATATTTACTTGGCCGGGCGAAAAGTGTATTTATATTATTTTTATTAAAGAAATTACTGGCGCCATCTAAATTTTAGTAGAATTATCTTATTCTACAGATTCACATTAGCTATGTTCGTTCGTGCCGCTCAGTGCTACACTTTCCGGCCAACCAAATAAATACTGTATTTGTTGTATGAAAAACAAATACAGTATTTATTTGGTTGGCTGGAAAGTGTAGCACAAATGAGATAGAGATAGGGTAGACGTCTTTTGTTTCATAATTCTAGTTGTAGAGAGCTTCATTGATTAAAAATTGTTTATTTCTTCCGTTTTTGTTCCTTTGTTGTCTTTGGAATACAAACTGTCGATGCGGAATTTGTTAAAATAAAATAGACTTTATATTATTGTCTACATTTTATATTATTGTCTACATTTTAGCCATATATATTCAGATTCTATATAATTTTATTTACCAAGATATATTTTTATTAATATTTACAAATGATACTGCTGCAATTATTCCTATTTATCGATGGCTGAGTACTAATAAGTGTATCACAAACTGACAGTTTGACGTTTCTTGATTCATTCAAACAAACTTTTTGTTTTAATTTTGTTGCGAGACCACCTACCCGAACAAACACAGCGGTCTAAAGGTTGTTGTACCCAATAATAAACACTAAACTAAGCACGGTTTGCCTTTATTCACTTTTAGCTCGACTTAGGAAAACACTTAGTTTTCGTGTATAACTTTTTTATTTATAATTTATAATATAAATATCGATTTAAACCCAAAACTAAAATAATCCATCGAGCGAAACGTTTTTAATCGCAAAAAAGGGTCACGTGACCTCCATAACTTTTGAATAAGTAGGTCAATTTGAACAAAAGTTACATTCCCTTATTTATTAATTGAAAACAAAAGATGGCTTAATAAAAAATAAAAAAAAATAAAAATCAAAAAACAAAAATAAATTTCTAAAAATATTTTAAAAAATATTTTTTAATTGTTTTCAATTTTTTTTTGTATTTTAGACTAAAGTGTCTTTTAATTTCAATTATTATTTAGTGGTAATTGTTCAGTAAATCAGCCTTAATTAGTTTCCATTCTAGAAATTTTAAAAATTGAGAACTGTCAAAGTGATGTTAGGTGTGACAGGACCTATTAGAACTTAGCCATCATCATATTTATTTTTTAACAATGTTAGATTTTATTAAATTGCATGAAACTAAGTTTTAATAGATAGGACTACGGACTAGATCCGTTTTTAAAATTTTATTTAATGGTGAATTTTGAAAGATTTGAGCAAAAAGGAACCAACCCAGAATAATTAATAATTAATAAAAAAAATAACTTGTAATTAATTCTTTATACAAGTTTATTCCATAAAAATATTTATATAAATAGTATTTTTCTGGAATCTTCTTCGTTTACATATTGTTGTTAGTGTTTTTCACTAGGATGTTTACTTGACGATGTTTTTTAATATAAATTCTTAAGCGATGACTTTCTTTTTTAACGCAACGTCACGACTTCATGACGTCAGGGTTGTTTACAAAAGCCCACCATTAGAAAACCCTCCGGGTTCTATTAGGGAGCCTTAACATGACGTTTCCTGTCAAGGAAGACAGAAAACGTCAAATACAGGCACTCTAGGTTCTATGGGTGGATTTTTTCGCATTTTTATAATGAAATATTGGTAGTGGATAGTAAAAAACGTTTATCCAATACATACAGATAATAAGACAATTACCAGCTTTATTTTAAATAGATAAACTCAATAATAACCCCCGCGTGGCTTTTACTTTATTGAGTAGATAATTATTTATTTTACCCACTCAACTGTCACTTGTCAAATTATTTTCTTGTAAATGTCATTAAAATTTTTAATAAAAATATGAATTTCTAAACTATTTATTGGATAAAACCTTGTATGGCACTCATGGGTAAACCGATATTGCCCACGAGAAAATTAACCTGCGAGGCGTCAGCCAAGCAGGTTTATTTTACCCACTAGTACCATAAATAACTATTATTTTCATTGAAAAGGACAAACCTGTTTAAAAAGTTTGGACTTTATGACCCTTTGGTTGTAGATAAAGAATATATATACACAATTCGTCTGCGATACGTTTAAAGTGAACTCGAAGTCTCAGTCTTTTAAGCTTATAAGTGAGAAAAAAAATATCAAACCCGATTTAAGATCCCATGCGCGTTGCAAATTTTGCTATATTTTTCTTTTGTAACTTATGGGTTGGTTTCTTTTAGCAAAACTTTATTAAATGCTACGTGTTTACGCTTAGATAAATAAATGCGATATAAAACATAGTTTATTTTCATTTTCAACCTCATTTGGACCCCATGCATGTTAAAATAATACGTAAAAGGGCCACTAATTATATTAAAGAAAACTGATTTTTGTTTTAAATTTATGTTTTTTTTTATTAGGTGTATATTTGGTAATTGGAATTCAAATACGCAAATTAAATTTTATTTTTCAATACAGTCTTATATTCCAATTTATGGGAGATTTAGCTCAGTGGCCAATGGCATCGATATAGCCTGACACTGATCTAATGATCGTGAGTTCAAACCTCACTGGCGCCGATTGCCTTTTTCAGTTAATTAATAATTGAAATTTGGCGAAGGCGTACTCCCTAGATATATTGGTTCGAAAGTCAATTAAAGCCGGTGGTTCCCTCTACTACTAGCCCACACAAGTCCTGGACTTAGGGGATGCTTAATTAAGTAGAATAGTACGAGGTTAAAAAAAACAATCAAACATATTCCAATTGCTTTTGACATTTTTCTTAGTAAAGGTCGATTCAGGCATAATTATCACTAACTACACTAAACTGAATTAAGAAATTAATAAATTAAGAAAATTAATAACATAACCTCAAATTCTAAAATAAATTTTCCGTGGTATGCTACAATTAAGATAAAAGATAAAATATAGCATAAAATAATTATAGAATCTTAAAATACACCATAGAAAAAGAAGAATTTCTGAAATACACAAACTTTAGTGCAAAACTTTATAAACAATCCTTATCCAAGTATCAAAATAAAAATGAAGATGGCGACACCTCTGTATTTTAAAAATTAGTACATTTTCAGTGTTAAGGAAAAACAGTAGTTACATAAGAAAATAAAAGGTACTTTTGGAGATAAGTTGGTCTGAAAACACGATTTTTAGACCCGACAACTGCAAATATACTTATAATCGTCCTACGCAATAGATATTTGTTTTTTTTTTACTTATTCAGTCGTATTTACACATACTTATTATCTATTTGGCAGTTACCTTATTGTTGCATACCACGGAAAATTTATTATAGAATTTTAGGTTATGTTCCTTAATTTTCTTAATTTCGAAATTTCTTAATTCAGTTGAGTGTAGTTAGTGATAATTATGCCTGAATCGACCTTAAGATAGTAAATTAAAAATCGCACAGTGATTATTTTTACAACAGGTTTGAATAGTATATGTTTGTGTATAGAATATAGTTATGTTTTATAAAATAAACTAAGCAGTATATTCGCACATCCAATATTCGAATCTATTTTAAAAATATTCGCTGTGCGATTTTTAATTTACTAGGTTGCTTGAAAAAACAGACCATAGTATTATTATTATGGCGTTATTTTTCAATCTAAAAATCACGGCATTTCATCATTAAATCAAACTGTATTTTTATTTAAAAATTTGATTTGATTAGCTTTTTTCGTTTTATCCGAGGGGTATGTCACTCTTCATTTTCGGGACGAAATATCGCCTTTTACAATAATCAATATCGCCCATATCGCCTCGAGATCGCCCAATATCGCCTTGAGATCGCCCGATATCGCCTCGATATCGCCCGATATCGCCTCGATATCGCCCGATATCGCCTCGATATCGCCCGATATCGCCTCGATATTGCCCCCGATATCGCCTATCGAAGGGACGAAATACCGCCCCTGTGACATGTCCCTCGGTTTTATCTATTTGGTAACTTTTATTTTTTTTATTTTCGTTAATATCTCTCCCTCTCTTTTTATTTACAACCGACATAAAAAGATATGGTCCGGAAGCCCTCGCCCAGTAGATTTTTTTTTGTATATGTGTTCTTTATGTCCAGTCAAACAACTTCTTACATAAGAAAATTCTCAGTAGCGGGGCGTTTTTTCTTTGGGATCAACCCTTAACTTAAGGGCGTCTGACGACGGTATTGCCCGAAAATTTTTGTCGGCCCAGGTTACCACTTGATTTTAAATATTTTTATTAAACGATCCTGAAATAAACAGCTGTGATGTGCTAAATGTTATGACGTCATTACTTTATCATGTTAGGTTAGTTATGACGTCATAACATTTAGCACCTCACAGCTGTTTTTTCAGGATCGTTTAATAAATATATTTAAAATCAAGTGGTAACCTTTTCCGACAAAAATTTTCGGGCAATACCGTTGTCGGACGCCCTAAAGTTAAGGTTTGATCCCAAAAAAAAAAAACGCCTCGCTACCGAGAATTTTCTTATGTAAGAAGTTGTTTGACTGGACATAAAGAACACATATACAAGGTCTCAACGGTGAGGTAATAAAAAATTTCTACTGGGCGTGGCCTCCAGGACTAATATAAAATCTAGTTGGATAGAAAAAAAATTGTAAATTAGTGTGCCCGAAATTTGTGGTATCTGTCGGCATTTTATAGGCAAAACCAGTACATTAGTACGTTAGAATGTAGGCATTTGCACAAGAGTCAGGCACACTATTTTTTCTACGACTCGAAAAAAAAAATAAAAATACTAATTTTTTTCCAAAAATTGACATGTGACTAATGTGCTGGTTTTGTCTTTTTCAGTGGGTCACGGATGGGTCTCCCACGCATGCCAGCACGCCCGTCAAAATCGACTCTGCCCTGCAATTTGTACCCAGGGGTACGACCAACAAAGAGTTTAAGTTGAAGCAACAACAGGTAAGTTATTTTACTTTTTTCACGTCTAAAAAAATAATAATAAAAAAGGGAAAATGTGGGAGTCACACGAATGCAAGACACTTTCCTGCGAGTTTTTATACCATTTCATATCAGGTTCATTATAAATTTTGAATATTAAAAAAAAATGACTAAAAAATCGGGGAACTTTGAGTTTGGATCAGTGCTGGAAAAGTTTTACTCAGCACTATAGTTACTATAGTTTTAGCCGAACAATCAGATTTTAGCCGAAAAAACATAGTCAAAAAATGAAAATCATTGTAAAAAAGTGAAAAATCTAAAAACTTGGCTTTAACCTGTTGAAAGTGAAAACCCATTATTTTTATCGGCTGAAACAGGAAAATCGTGCTTCAAAGTGGAAAAGCTCTGACCAGATCTGGTCTTAGCAAAAAAAAAATCTTTATCCAACACCTTCACAGAAACACTTGTTTTGAGCACTGTTTTAAATGGCAAGTGATTTTTTTTTCCACTAGTGACTAAAAAATTTTTCACCTACTCTTTTACGTACAGCTTTTGATCTCACCCAAAATTAGTTACATACCCTATTAATTAAGTATTATAACTATTCTATAAATAGAAGCGCGTTAACTAAACCATAAAAATTAAAGAAAACCCCAAATTATTCTTTAGTTTTTGAATAAAATACTGTTTTTATTAAAAATTCTGTCATCACCGCGTCCATTTTGACGTTTGTAAGAAATGTAAAACTAGCAATTGTTTATTTTTAATAGGCATACTTAGGCCATGGCTACCTATTATTTTAGTATTAAGAAAACTTAATCTTAATATTTTTGACATAATTTTTCGCAAAATTATAGATTTTTATTTAAAAATAAAAGGTGTCGGATAAAATTAAATTCTCAACTCGTGTATTAAGTGATTTTATCCACTTAAGTTTAACTTTTCGTCCGTGTAAAAAATAACATATAGTTCAAAAACCGAACCAAAAGTGACCAAAAGGTCATAACAAGTTTGAACCTCCAAAACATGAATAAAAAGTGACAAATAACAGTTTTTTTCGGTCTGTTGCTAAAAATCCGAGTTATGGTCACTGGAAACATGAATTTTACCGCTTAAAAGCGGAAAACTCGTGGTTTTAACCGGTTAAAACAAAAAATAGTGTTAACCAATTGCGAAAAAAACTGGTTAAAAAATGCTAGTCCTGGTTTGGTAATTTGTGGAAAATATCTTATCCTTTTCGTGTCCCACCCTGTAGATCAAAGATTACCGAAGGGCCGACAAGATATCCGCGGGCCCCCAGTCACACATCCTCGAGGGCGTGACCTGGGAGGAGGCGAAGAAAATGCAGGACGCCACCGTGACGCAGACGGGCGACCACGTCGTCCTGATGGGCGCCGCCTCCAAGGGCATCATCCAGAGGGGCCACCAGCACAACGCCACCGTGTACAAATCGCCGTACGCGAAGAACCCTTTCGACTCCGTCACAGACGAAGAATTAGACGAATATAAGAAAGTTGTGGAGAAGAAGCATAAAGGAGACTGTAAGTACCAACTTAACAAAAAAATACTGCTGTCAACAAAATAATACTTTTCTATACAGGGTGTATTTGAAATAGCGTAGGAAATTTTAACAGGTGATTCTACATAATAAAATATGAAAAAAAGTTCTTATAAACATATGTCTAAAAATGCGTCATAAGGGAGCTACGCCCCTTTGAAATTGGCTAAAAAATCGGTTTTTATTTATTAACTCAGGAACCCTTTGAGATATATTAACGAGGTTTTGCACGTGAATTAATCCTAATAAGGCCCATCTTTGTATGTAATTTTCACGTACTTATTTAAACCAGGGGTGTGCGAAACGGGGGGGCCTTATTAGTTTTTTGTCCCAAACTTTATTCTGTGTAACTTTTTTGCAATTTTATTTTTGAAATATGATTCCTCAGGTCAAAATACATAAAAAAGGTACTCTTGTTGTAATACTGTAGGATTAACCGTTTTCGAGAAAAGTTCATTTGAAGGTGAAATTTCACGGTTCGAGGACGAAAAATTAAATACTAAAATGTCGAAAACCAAAATTTTAATGATGCAATGTTATTCTACATCAAAAACTAAGAAAAAAAGTTTCCATACATGTAGGTCGAAAAAACGCTTTTAAAGCTACCATAGCCCTTTAAAAATGGTGCATATTTAGGAGACCATAGCTCCATTAGGATTGGTTTTTGGAAGTATCTGTATATGAGGTTTTTTTCTTAGTTTTTAATGTACATTCGCCCTGCATCATTAAAATGTTGGTTTACAACATTTTAGTATTTAATTTTTCGTCCTCAAACCGTGGAATTTCACCTTCAAATGAATTTTTCTCGAAAACCGTTAATTCTACAATATTACAACAAGAGTACCTTTTTTATGTATTTTGACCTGAGGAATCATATTTCAAAAATAAAATTGCAAAAAAGTTACACAGAAAAAAGTTTGGGACAAAAAACTGATAAGCCCCCCCCCCCCGTTTCGCACACCCCTGGTTGAAATAAGTACATGAAAATAACACATAAAAACGGGCCTTGGTATGATTAGTTGACGTGCAAAACCTCGTTGATATATCTCAAAGGGTTCCTGAGTTATTAAATAAAAACCGATTTTTTTAGCCACTTTCAAAGGGGCGTAGCTCCCCTATCACGCATTTTTAGACATATATTTATAGGAACTTTTTGTCATATTTTATTATGTTTTTAGTTTAGTTTAGTTGTTTCAATGCGGGGTTCATAGCCCTCAACACCTGGTCCCTAGGGACCTTTGTGTTTACCGCACAGACCTCCTCAGAGCATCCCTGTTTCTTTTAAAAAGTCCAGGTATGGTTTCAGGGGAGTGTTCATGATCTCGTTTGGTTCCAGAGAGTCGTTCCCAAAGTACTTCCATCTTAGGCCTATTAGCGATGGACATTCACATATGAGGTGGTAGGGTTCTTCATCCCCTTCCCCACATCTCCTGCACACGGGGCTCGTAATCTGTCCCATTACGTGTCGGTGCTTGTTCAGTAAGCAGTGTCCAGTTATTATACCCGTTATTGTTCTCAGTTGACTCCTGGACATGCCTAGAAGTAAGCTGGTTCTTTTCTTGGTAGGTCCTCCTAGGAAGAGTTTGGAGTGCCTCATTCTAGGAGCATCTATCCAGTGTTGCTGGTGTTAATCCCGCAACATTCTCCTGACCTCGTGTCTGGCCGTGGAATATGATACCCCACAGCACGGTTCTGGTCCTGTGAGTACAGCTTCACTTCCCTTTCTCGCAAGGTCGTCTGCCTTCTCATTACCATCTATACCTTGATGTCCTGGAACCCATATCAAATTTACTTTGTATTTTATTATGTAGAATCACCTGTTAAAATTTCCTACGCTATCAAATACACCGTGTATATATACATATACTCGAGTTTTTGATTTCAATCAATCTAGGCGTATATATACGCCTAGATTGATTAAAATCAAAAAGTAAAATTAAAAAAAAAGTGAAAAAATACTTGGGGTACGCACAAGGGTACTCACAGCGTTGACCGATTGTCTTCGATTCTGGCGTAGGTCTTAGGATAAATAATTATAACTACTATATTTATATTTATGCTTATTTCTTATTTTTCAGATTCAGACACTGATTATAGTGAATCGGAAGGACTTTCTTCATCTCATATTAATAGAAGAATCGAAGGTCTGCAAATCAGGTCACCCACTAGCGAAACAGAAGAAGAAAGTAGAGATGGTAAGTAATAGTCCAAAATCAAACTTTCCAGGGTTTGATTTCCGTAGGATACAGTTAAATATTGTTTTTCATAAATTTTCAAAATACGTAACGAGGGGGAGGGGCTAGTGATTAGCGTTACTAGAGGAAGGAGGACTGGTGTATCGTTACGTAACGCTCTTAATTATTTTTAAAGACATATAAAATGCTTTGGTTTTTTTATCTTAAAATTTTCAGAGGGTCTTTGCTGCTAGCGTTACATTTTTTTGGGGAGGGGGGTAAGTCTTAGCGTGCCGAAACGTTACTTACAAGGGGGGAGAGGGGGTTCAAATTGAAATTACGTACATAAAGTATGACCCAAAATCGCAGAAATTTTAAACACTTGCTGTTACTGACAATTAAATATAATCCCGTTATAGTAAGTTACTAGTCGCGAAGTCCGTAAAAATGCACGTAATAAATTAAATGATTGTTATTGTTTTCAGAACCCCAAATCTTACGGATAGAAACCAAGCATGCTCCCAGACCAAGTCAACCCGAAGTAGTTCTCAGTGATGGTAAGTGTTTCAGCAAATATATTTTTTCGTTTTGTAGTTAGTGTGGCTTTTTAATGGATTTTGATTACGATAAATAGCGACATTTTATGCAGAAAGTCATTTGTTCAAAAATATAAGCACCATACTGAGAAAAATGTATGGAATTTTCATAAGTGGATTACATTTACATTACATTTTTGTTTAACCTCGTACTATTCTACTTAATTAAGCATTCCCTAAGTCCAGGACTTGTGTGGGCTAGAGGTAGAGGGAACCACCGGCTTTAATTGACTTTCGAACCAATTTGTAGGGAGTGTCCGCTTCACTTACGCCTTCGCCAAATTTCAATTATTAATTAACTGAAAAAGGCAAATCGGCGCCAGTGAGAATCGAACTCACGCTATTTGGGTGGTCAACTCTTCAAGTACGACGCGGTAGTCCACTAAACCAATCCTTCCACTTGGAAAAAAAACTGTTAAATGTTAAATTATGGAGTTTTAGGCTTAGGTAAATTTATAACTTTCTTTTACAAAAAACTGTTACATGCAAGTTAATTAATAACTTAAGATTAAATCTAATTAACATGAAACCTGTTTTTTTTTTCTCAGTGTATGTTTAAATTGAACGTTTGTAGTTCCCTTTCTGCGTAGGTCGTCACGTATCGATTGATTTCTTTGAAAATGTCGTATTTTAAATATGATAATCTTACATGATTAAGAAATAAAATACATTTATCCAATACATACAGATAATAAGACAATTACCAGCTTTATTTTAAATAGATAAACTCAATAATAACCCCCGCGTGGCTTTTACTTTATTGAGTGGATAATTATTTATTTTACCCACTCAACTGTCACTTGTCAAATTATTTTCTTGTAAATGTCATTAAAATTTTTAATAAAAATATGAATTCCTAAGCTATTTATTGGATAAAACCTTGTATGGCACTCATGGGTAAACCGATATTGCCCTCTCGAAAATTAACCTGCTTGGCTGACGCCTCGCAATTTTCTCATGGGCAATATCTTACTTTACCCACTAGTACCATAAATAACTATTCCATGCATATACATACAGGGTGCCCACAGATCATGGAAATCAGGGAAAAGTCGGGGAATTTTATCAACTAAAAAATCGGGAAAAAATCAGGGAAATTAAAAAAAACTTAGCTTCACATAATAAATTATTACTGGTATTCATTCATAAAGTTCTACCAATCCATCGACCTGTTTTACAAAAAAAAAAAGTTAAAAAAATCATAACTCAGAAACGAAACAGCATGATTAATTTTTTGCGCATATTGGTGTGAATCAGGGACAAAATCGATTTTCATGTTTTTATTTTTCTCAGTGTATGTTTAATTTTTATTGAAGATATCGAAAGTTTATTTTTCTTAGCAAAATATACTATTTTAATTTTCATTTTTTTCTTAGAAATTTAAAATCAAAGTTGGCAAATTGCATGTTTTTCGTAAAGCTCCCTTATGAAGCGTAGTTGGAGGATGTCAATCGAAATGGAACCAAGCGCCATATACGGTATTCGTGCTTGGTTCTTTTTCCAATAACGCCCTCCAGTTTATAGTAAAGTGAATACTATACCCTAGTAGAAATTTAACGTTAGAATAACGTTTTTCTAATGTTAGAAAACTGTATAAAAGTACGTTATAAAATATGTGCAAATGTACCGATTTTTAACGTTAGTTACAAACGTTAATCTAACGTTAGATTTTTCAGTTGGAAATACGTTATAAGTACGTTTAATTTCTAACTTTCGGAGGGGGCGTGGCCAACTAGGAAATTTCTACCTGCATCATAAAATGGCAGCTGGAGACAAATTTATTCATATAAATAAATCTTAATATATTTTAGCAATCATAATACTTTTAAACATAATTTCGTTACATTTATTAATAAAATAGCCATCTTTTTAGGTGCCCCTAAATATTTTTCGTGTAATATGCTGTTATACTTCGATAAATACGTTTACCTCTCAGAAAAACTTTATATTTAATTAGTTAATATTTATTTACACATTCAGAATCTTAAAATATTTTTTCAATTGTAGTACAGCGTTGACAGACTTACTATAATTTTGACTTTTGGGGGATATTTTTTTAAACTAATTATAGAAATAATAAATAATTATCAAACGTAGGCACATATCTGTCTAAAATGAATATTTTCTACTATATCTTACGTATTAATAATGGAAATTTAAAAAATATTTAAAGTTAGAGTAAGGTCAGAAAAAGGTTAGAATTTAGTTAGGAAACTAACGTTAGATTTATGTATTTTATAACGTTTTTGTATAACGTTTGAGACTAAACATAAAAATGTCACTAATCTAATGTTATGTTAAGTTATATTTATGTACTTTTCTACCAGAGTAGTTCATACTAAACTATAAACAAAAAATCAGGAAAATCTAAGATACGACGTTTTTAAAAAAATTAGTCGATATACATAAATTTTAATACATATATATTTTATCAGTTTATTATATACGAAAGTGATGGATACGGGGTAAGTGTTGATCACTACAGATTCAGTCTCATCAATAGAGAACCAATCTTAGAGATAGACACTAACCAAACTTTCTAACGAGGCTGTTGCGTGATATTTTAAAAATAGTGGCAACGTTGTAAGGGGAATTACAGCGTTGCCACTATTCCTTCAAATTTGCAACGTTGCATGACATTTATAAAATAAGGAATTACGTTAAAAATTTATTTTAAAATTTGTGCAAAATTATGAGGTTGTGGATTTTTTATTTTGGAGCGAAGAAAGAATGACTCAGAAAATTGCTTAATATTGGCCTACAGTTGGCCGTTGCATGAAATTTGGATTTGTTATAGATCTTGTCCTAAACCAATTTCTTTTAAGGCAAGAAATCACCTAAAATTATACAAAAAATGTTATTACCATTTTTTCTCCATGTCTGTTCCTCAAAATGTAAAAAAAATTTTTTGGACATAATTTTGTTTTATAAAAGAAAAGTTTAAAAACCACTTAAAAGGTCAACAAAATTATTATAATTTTTTTTCCATGATGGGATGGGGGAGGGTGCCCCAAAATGTAAAAGATATTTAAAGCGATATCCATAGAAAATAAAACCAAACATTACACAGGCCCACAAAAAAATGTCTGTGCTGGGGAAGACCCACCTATTCTTATGTATTTTGGGATGCTGAACAGGAATCTGCCATAAAAAAGGCAACTCATGGGCTCATTTTTTTGCTACACTGAAAAAACTGTCTAAAATGGTGAAAATCAGTCTGCAACTTCAGTGTAGCAAAAAAATGAGCCCATGAAGTGCCTTTTTTATGATAGATTCGTGTTCAGCATCCCAATAGTATATTAAAGTACTAGTTTCATAACATACGTTTTTAGCGCACGAGTACAAGTTTAGAAAACGAGCCGCTTGCGGCGAGTTTTCTAAAGTACTAGTGCGCTAAAAACGTGTTATGAAACGAGTCCTTTATACATTTTTTTCTATTTTGCTCTAAAATTTAAAAAAACTTTTAAATTGATGACTGATTTAGGGATTTTTGTTTTGGATTGGCATTACAGTTTACACCATGTTTAAAATTCTAAGAACAAATGATATTTTGATATATTTTATAGTCATCTCTTCTCTTTTTTACTGCAATTAACCAAGCCACCATTTTAACATGGTAAAAATAACTTAAACGCAAAATTTTGTAGAAAACTCAACTTTAAAGCGACATTGACATTTGCACGGAAAACGTCAAGCGATAGGCCAGGTCTGTTGCCAACCCAAAAGAACAAAAAGTACAGACCTCTTATGGGCCTATAAGAACACGCAAAATGCGTGTGATTATGACCTTATAAGAGTCGCAAAATAGAAAAAATACATAAAAATATGGGTATGAACCTCAGCACAGTTAACTTTTTTTGTGTGCCGGTGTTATTAATCATATTAATCAATCATATTATTGGATATTTATTTTTTATGAGCAAGTACTCTAGCTCAGTCTAAACGGATTTCTTTATTTTTTTATTCCATCCTAAATTATACAAGTGTTATACTTCTATGAACCGTTACGAAGTAATAAAATTTCGTACTAAAGCGAATAAGTACTTTTTTATCGATTATAAGATTTACGGCTGTTTTAACAGTCATTTTATAGCGTAGGGATGGGCATTTGGGGTAAGGAGGTCAACATAACACTCCCATATGTCCAAAGTATCATTTGTATTAAATTAAAAGGTATACTTTTAATTTATTTATTTTTATTAAAGATATACCATGTATCCTCATAATTTTTTTAAAAAATTGTCAATTTTTAAAATATTAAATGTCACATGCATGCAACAGCCATACAGTGCGGTCCAAAGGCACCCCCCCCCTTTTAACTTTTGAACGAGTTGAGATATCGACTTTAAATTTAGAACTCTTAAATAAGACAACTTAAACTATCTTTTAGCATATATTTGATATTTTCAGCTCTTAAAATGTGGGCAGGGGGGCATGGGGGACATTTTTTTAAATGGTAAGGGGAGTCGTGTGATACATCATTTTAAAGCTTATAAAAATTCTCTATTTAAACTGACATTTTTAAATTTTTTAAAAATATTTTTTAAGGTTTTGATTTTTTAATTTTTTGTGTTTTATAAAACTAAACAACTAAAATTAGTTTAAAAGTATAATTAACATTTTTTATGATGAAATTAGGCATTTTAAAAAAATTATTTGTTTTTTTTTTAGAAGAATTTTGACATTAATACCCATTTTCAACCCAAAAAGTCCAAACCCAATTTTTTTTTTTAATTTAAAAATATGGAGTTAAATGGAGAATTTTATAAGCTTTAAAATGATGTATTACACGACCCCCCTTACCATTTAAAAAAATGTGCCTCCAATCCCCCCTGCCCACATTTTAAGAGCTGAAAGTATTAAATATATGCTTAAAGATAGTTTAAGTTGTCTTATTTAAAAGTTATAAATTTGAAGTCGATATCTCAACTGGTTCAATAGTTAAGAGGGGGGGGGTGACTTTTGGACCGCTCTGTATAACACAAAATAGTTTTCATTTCACCCATATAAACAAAAAATATAGAATATAGTCATGTTTTTGCATTATGTGTAGCTATGATGAAAGAATTTAAACTAGTTAATAGTATTTAAAGTACTAGTTTCATAACATACGTTTTTAGCGCACGAGTACAAGTTTAGAAAACAAGCCGCTTGCGGCGAGTTTTCTAAAGTACTAGTGCTCTAAAAACGTGTTATGAAACGAGTGCTTTATACAACTTTTTCTATTTTGCTCTAAAATTTAAAAAAAACTTACATTTAAATTGATGACTGATTTAGGGATTTTTGTTTTGGATTGGCATTACAGTTTACACCATGTTTAAAATTCTAAGAACAAATGATATTTTGATATATTTTATTATTATTTTGATAAAAAAATTTAAATTAACTTTTTGAGTTTTTTTTGTAAAAACAACGTAAATAGAAAAAATGTACAAAATACTCATTTCTTTATATTACTGGCACACGTGTCGATTAAAAAACTTGGACGCGTGCGCCAAAAACATCTATATTAAAACTATTATTTTTATCGTGGCCTTGTAAAAAATATTGTGTACTTGGGTCAAAACTACTATTTTTGCTGAACTTAAATTTTTTGTCAGGGGTGTAAAGCTTTTTTAATTTTTTTTTTCAGGGGCAAAGCTTATTTCTGCAGGGTAAAAAGTTGGGAAATAACTTTGTATTAGGTTAAAAAAAAATTGACCTGCCCCTCCCCCAAAAAATCTGCGCCTGCACTCAAAAAAATGACGTTCTTGGCTCAAAGTAGTCAAGACTCTTGGCAGTTATTCTTTTAGCTTAAAAGATGTGAATCTTCAAACAAAAGTATTTATCTTGTCCCAAGAAAAGTGTCGCTTTTGAAATATTTTTAAAATTCTCTTGGACCTGTCGCATTTGAGGCAAAAACCATTTATCTTGTCATTAGATTGTTAAAAATTAAATAATTTTAAATACTTTGGCCCAAGAATTTTTTTTTGAAACAAGACCACTTGCATTTCACACAAAATCAAAGAATTTTAAGTTAAAGAATCAGAAAAATCTTGGCAAGTGAATTATATTTTCATGTTAAGAGAAGGCGCTTTTAGACGTATTCAAGAGTGCGAAGCAGTTGGCCTAATTTCATATGCCATTACCTCAAAGGATCCTTTTTTTCAGTGTGCGTTTCGCAAAATAGACACGTCCAGCAAAGCCATTATTTTTGACCGTGGCACACGAAATATTGTTTGATTTAGTTTTTTGTTAGATTAGAGCATGACAGGCATGTATTTTTTTTTGTTTTGTTTTTGCATGTGTAGCCGAATTTTCGCCAACTGAAAATTTCCTTAGAGCTGAAAGGGTTTCGGCAAATAGCTACAAAAGTAAGTATAAAATGGGTTATTATTATTACTACTACCGCTTATTAGTAACAAAATGCACTATAGTCCGTCCAATTATGCAAGATAGTAGTTTAAAATTCCCGCGATTTTTAAGCTACATCATTGGTTAAAAACTCGTACCTTTTAACATATAAAATATTGTGACATTTTTTGTCTATGACAATGATTGACGGTCGTGAAAGCTAATAAAAAAAGAGAAAGTTACATAAAAAATGGTTATACTTAATGTTATTTTGTATGGTATTGAAAAAGATACTTTTTTGGTTTATTCTTCATACTCTCACACTAAATTAGCATATTCTACATATTGTACAAACGTAAATTATATTGAACACAAGAAAAACGTCAAATTTTTAGGTTACAATTACAACTTAAGGCCTATCCAGAGGCTCGCATAAACACCATTACAAGATGCATGACGACACATCAAGCCAATCCTGGCATCACATTATTATGTTTTATGCTTGTTATGCGAGTCTTTGGATAGGACCTTTCCAGGAAAACAGTACCGACATCTGTTAAATTTTTGATACACTACGATTTATGCATAATTATGTTATATATGTGCTTTGTGGTGTAAAACGGGCCGCATCCCTTACTATCTTGCATAACTGGACGGAGTATAGAAACAAAAATCTTAGAAGCACTACTCTGGTGACCTGACCGACTTAATTTTAGGTGAATGATAGATGCCTATCGTTGGGGTCTAACGTTAGACTGACGTTTGTCTAACGTTAGGTGTTTTACCAAACGTTAAATAAACGTTATTTAAATGTTAGTCACCTAACGTTAGGATTTCTAACTACAGAAATCGGGATATTTATAAATTAAACACGGGTTTTGTAAGGTTAAGTTTCTTCTAGGGTACTTGTACAATCTAAACCAGCAAATCTGTGTAATCTGAGACATACCAAAAACCCAATTTTTGGGTATTTTGGCCCAGAATACACAAGGGCATTTCTAACTAAAGTAATCACTCATAATTAATTGCGGTTTTCTGCATAATGTTTCTTATCGTATTCCGAAGAGCTGATTAGATTTTGGGGGTAAACGATTGGAGGTAAGGGGGTAAAAATAGGGTAAAACTCCTATTTTTAGCGTTTTTTGTTTATAATTAAGGCAATTATTATTGTATTTGGTTAATTTAGCACTTATATAAAAGATAATTTTAAATTGGTCAAAAAATGTTATAAACAACGTTTTCCTAAAACGCATTGTTTTCGAGATATTGGCGTTTAAAGCCGTAAAAGGTTTTTTTAGCATATCTCACATATTTATAACCCGATTTCAAAAAATTATATTTTAAATAAAAGCTCTTTTTAAGCCCTATAAAAAATGTTATATACAGTTTTTTGCTAGAATATAATGTTTTAAAGATACAGAATTTAAAATCAAACAAAACACCTAGTTTGAAACTTTGCAAACTAGATGGCTCTAGTGTACAATAGTGCCGATGTTTTGACAGGGTGCTTGCAACGTTTCATCTAGTTTTGTTTTTAAATTATAACAAAAAGTGGTAGTAAATAGGTTAAAAAAGTAATAAAATACTTTGTAGAGGTTTTAAGTAATGACTTTTTATAGACCTTATGTTTTTTATTTATATATTTTACCATAAAGTTTCAACAATAAATTTTTAATAGCAATCGCGTGTTTATACCGGTAATTTATTTCATGTACAGTTCATTTCAGCAAAACTGGAAAAGTGGGGTTATAAAAAAAAATTACATTGTGAACTATCTTTCATTTGACAAATATTTGTTTACTTGTTAATAAATTTAGTGTCAATATTGTTATTGCCACATCAATGTCAAAGTCAAAAAATGTTGGTGTATTTTTTTAAAATTGGGAGAGATAAAGCAGAAAAACAAGAATACTCGAAGAATACTGGTGTAAAACTCATAATTATAATTTTTAAATTAAGGAACGATTAGGAATGCCTACTTGTAGGAGACCAATATACTA
Source organism: Brachypterus glaber (assembly GCA_958510825.1). NCBI lineage: Eukaryota > Metazoa > Arthropoda > Insecta > Coleoptera > Kateretidae > Brachypterus > Brachypterus glaber. Next base: position 2,860,781 of record OY294046.1, on the reverse strand, counting down.
GTAGTGTTTTAAAAAAAAAAGGTATTTAAAACAAGTTTATTAGATACAAAATATATTGATAAGGGGATTTAATAATAGACATTTTAGAATAGGGATATTTTAGAGCAGAAATACAGTAACAATAGAGATACGCTTCAAAATCCAAATAGTATTTACTAAACACAAATGCATAGAATAACATATAATTTTTGACATGGTTAAACTAACCTTATTTTTCAAACAGGCATAACCCCATTTAAATAATCCACATTCACACAACTAAATTTTATGGAAAACATGAAATTTTACTTAACCCCACTTTTCCAGTTTTGTTGAAATCAACTGTACTTAAAAATATTATTACCAACCTAAAAGTAGTATTTTTACATAAATGCAACTTTTGAAAAAATAAAGGTCTTTCAAAACAAATCCAACAACAGGTTTCATCATGAGCTTTTGATATCATTCTATTTATTCCTGCTTACAGTTTTCTGCTTTTTGTTAATTTGCTTTATAGATATTATATTTTTTCTGGGATCTAATAGAAAAATTTGTTTTTCAAAATTAAAAAAAAAACTTTAGGCCAAAAATAAATCTGCACCTTTTTTTATTAAAATTACTTCCAGTTATTTTAGGCTTTTATTTTGAGATCGCAGAAAAAATATTGTAGATAGCTCAACTAGAAAGTGATTTTACTGACCTTCAGTAAAGAACAACTTTCTTACCCCGCTTCGTAAATATCTATCACCCGCAAACTATCCCCGAATCGATTATTACAGATGCCGTATGGTACATTAACAAATGATCATTCATTTTTCCTAACTTTTGGGGTTCCTTTCCAGGTTATAGTAGCGTGGTCCAAACTTCAAGCAGTTCTGGAAGTTACAGTTCCCAAAATAATTCCACGTACAGAACAAACTCCCACGCGGGACTCCCAAAAGGTTCCTACGTGGTTCCCAACCCCAGACATTATCATATCGCACGAAACGGTGTTGTAGCTCAAGTCATGAGACCCACACTCATCTCTATAATAGCTCATAATCACTCTAATTTCTCTTACACTCCTTTCAATATTCGATACAATCATAGACAGCCTAGAATAACGTTGAATTTAAACGATTCGCATTCTGTAGCCCTGGATATATCCCTAGCAACCTTTAGAGGGTTTATTCAGCCTTTAGCTAACGCCTTAAATTTGATCCATATGCCTTCATTGACTAATCAAGAGAGTCAAACTACTTATTTGAACAACGTAGATCAAAACGAATATAGTAACGTCGATATAACGCCTTTAAATCTTTCGGAAACTCAACAAAATGACGTTATTAGCAGTTCTAGCAGCGACAAATCAATATCAGAGTTCGAACAAGAAATTCTTGATAACCTACACAAAAATTTGGTTAACGATGGTTGCGATATTAGCGACAGTTGTGACGTTATCGATGCTTCTAATTCAAACGTTACAGATTTCGATGAAAACGATTATATAACTGCTAACGAGAGTTTGGTTGAACTAACTCCCGAAGTTATTTCGATGTTACCTGATAGTTCTAACGATTCTGCTGATTCTAAAAGGTTATTATTCGAGGAGTTACCCTTTTATAATAGAAAAATCGAAAATGAGGTTAAAGTTATTGATGATTCTGTAACTGTACTAATTAATTGTTTATTAGAATCAGTTCGACATGGAAACTGTTTGGAAATCGAGAACCGTTTTAATATCAATAATGAAAACGGTTTAGAACTTCAGAACGACTTTAATATCAATTATGAAAACGGTTTAGAACTCGAGAATCGTTTTAATAGTGTTAAAGAAAACGATTTGGAACTCGAGAATCGTTTTAATATCAATAATGAAAGCGGTTCAGAGCTCCAGAACGACTTTAATATCAATTATGAAAACGGTTTAGAACTCGATAATCGTTTTAACAATGTTAATAAAAACGGTTTAGAACTCGGGAACTGCTTTTATATCAATAATGAAAACGGTTTAGAACTTCCTAACCGTTTCATTATCAATAATGAAAATGGTTTAGAACTCAAAAACCGTTTCAATATCAATAATGAAAATGGTTTAGAACATTTTAATTCAAATGACGCACATTTTGATAAAAACGATTGTATTAATGCTAACGAGAGTTTAGTTGAACTAACTCCCGAAGTTATTTCTATGTTGCCAGATAGTTCAAATGATTCTGCTGATTCTAGAAAGTTATTATTCGAAGAGTTACCGTTTAACAACAATCTAGAAAAAGATGATAAAGTTATTTATGATTCTTTAGCGTTATTAATAAATTCTTTATTAGAAAGAATTGATGACAAGTACAACTTGGAATCAAAACGTTGTAACTCCCCTGCAACTAAAGAATCTTCGATGGAATCTTTGGAATATGTTATAGAATCTGAAAATTCCGGATTTGGTATCGTTCCTCAAAATCAAAAACAATTTTTAGGACTTAGTAACTCCTTGCTAGATGACATTTCAGAAATGTATAACACGAATATTTACTATGCTACTGATATCGTTATTAAAATGTCAAAACTAATACACGACTATGTAGCCAAACAGAGTTACGAAGTTAAGGAGCTAATATTGTTCCCTGAAGTTTTACACGATACCAACATGATAAAACTGCTATCAAATCTTAAATTCGTATATAAAGAAGCTTACGAATCATCTTTCGTAACCGACGAACAGAAAAACGAGTTACGAATTTCTGTTTCTTCTTACATTTTAAGAATGTTGGAAATAGATGAAATAAACTGCTCAACTGAAAGTAGTTTTAATGTTTTCACAGATAAACTATATACCATTTCGGAATTTATAGCCGATGTACTAGACACGTTTTTCGAAGTTTTGAGCGAGAATGGCAGTATTGTTAACTACGATATTGAAACTGTTGATAAAAATGAAAGTAATGAAGATTTTTATATTGATGATGATATTCTGTTTAGCATGGACGGTATTTTCAATAACAACATTGAAAATGGTTTAGAACTTGAGAACCGTTTTAATGTAAATAATGAAAATGGTTTAGAACTCGAGAACCGTTTTAATGTAAATAATGAAAATGGTTTAGAACTCGAGAGCCGTTTTAATGTAAATAATGAAAATGGTTTAGAACTCGAGAACCGTTTTAATGTAAATAATGAAAATGGTTTAGAACTCGAGAACCGTTTTAATGTAAATAATGAAAATGGTTTAGAACTCGAGAACCGTTTTAATGTAAACAATGAAAATGGTTTAGAACTCGAGAACCGTTTTAATATCAATCATGAAAACGGTTTAGAACTAGAAAACCGTTTTAACGTATCTCCACCCAATAACCATGATCTACCTCAAGTTCATTCTTTTAATCCAAATGGCAGTCGCAAAAATTCAGAAAAATATTGGTTTACCATAAACAAAGATGAACAGTTTAAGCCCGAACTCTTGGAGCAGCGACGGCCAACCATTAACGTGGATGAAATACCCTTAAACCCCCCTGAAGATGATGACGATTATCGTAATAGTTCTTTGAGGGTTTTATCACCTATTTTGGAAGAAGTTAGTTGTAACTTATTTGACAGCAATATTTCTGATGATGGGAATAACGGATTTGATGATTCTTTTCTGTACCATAACGACTACGAAGTAATATTTGAAGACGCTGATAAAAAGAATAAAAAAAGAAAAGTTCTAGGGGAGTTAAAGGTTGAGGATAATACTTTGGATAATACTTATGTAGCATTTGAAAAACCAGATGATACTTTTATGGATAACATTACGTTTGTGCGCACAAGCCATTTTGATAGTAACGGATTTATTAAGTATAATAGTATCACATATAAACACGCTAATGGGTCTGTGGAGGATACGTTCTATAGCGCAAAGAGTTCTTTGAATAATTCCGAAAATAAGGAAAACGAGGGCGAAGGGAATTGGATGGGTTTGGATAAGGCCAGATTTTAAATGCGGTTGTTTTTTGGTTTATACACTTTTTGTATTTTCTTAACTTTAAGTTAATGGTTACTGAGTTACTATATTTTACTAATCATTTAAATAAACTACCTTTTCAATTTTATTTTTTTATAATTTTTTTTGTTATTCCTTCCTTTGAAATGCGTTGTATTGTACAGTTTTTAAAAAAGATGTTGCCGACCCCGGTGGCGCAATGGTTAGCGCGTTTGATTACGGATCCCGGTGTTGTGGGTTCGAGCCCCACATAGAGCATGGATGTATAGTGGTTTGGACTTTTTTGAGGACCGTGCTTCGGAGGGCACATAAAGATGGCGGTCCCGTCAATTAGGCCATAGCAGCGAAAAACGACGTTAAACAGTATAAAACAAACAAACAAAAAAGATGTTAGAATAATTTGACATTGAAATAATGATTAGTTGACGTAATTTAAGCTATTTTTTAGTACAATCAATACATTTTGTTGTCAAAAAGTTTAAAAGTTTAAAGTCGAATTTTTAAAATTGCGTTTATTTTATCCAACTACCTAGACTTTAAACTGTGTATGGTCACGGTAGGATTTATTGTAGTCGCCGCCCTAGGCGCATGCCGCCGCGACCCAAATGGAGCCATTATCTGAAGACTGCAGTATAAAAGTTTCAAAAATATTTAGTCACTTCATCTAGTGACTCTAAAAATATGACGTGGTTCACTCATTATTTCTAGAATACGCATACCGTTAATATAAAGTATCGCCAACATCTCGGTTTGTTTGTAAACAAATAGTAGGTATATTCAGGCCTGAACAATAACAATTACCAGTAACTGGTATTGTTGTCTCTGTTAGAACAAAGATGTGCTAGTAAGACAGACAAATGTTTATGTTACCGACGTTTTTGTCAGTTTTAACGAATGAAATGCCAATTCTAGAGAGAAGAGTTATTAGTTCGTTGTTATTTCTTGATGTGTTTTATTTTGCATCTAGAATAGATATCTAGATTTCAATTAGTAAAAAGAAACGAACGCTACCCAGGTAGCAAAATAACATGACATTCACGTGAAAGTCACGTTAATATGTGACATGTGATGTTAAGATAGTAGTCTCATTTAACAAGAATGTAGCATGGTGGGGATGTCCTAAGTCCACCCCTAATAACATCACACAATGACATCCCGAAAATAACGTGTTTGTGACATCATAAATCCACATTCCTGTTATATCTAATATCTTATGGATGCCGTTACTGGTACTTTAATATTTAAATAATATTCTAGAATATTAGCTTTTTCTAAATTAAAACCATTAAAAACGATATAACCCTATAAAAAATCGGGTTTAAAATCAATCAGTAATTGAAACAATCACAGATTGAAACAGATAGATTCTAAATACGAAATTGCAGATTAAGCGGAGAATAAATTCCTTTAATCCGTGTCAGTGGTCTTGAGAAGCCCGGCAGAGCCCCCTATCCATTGTAAATCGTATAATGTGTATACAATTTCCTTATAATAATTTACTCTATCAACATCATCTTATATCGATTTTTTTGCTTCGAACGTCGGTAAGAAGCAAAATAACATGACATTCACGTGAAAGCCACGTTAATATGTGACATGCGATATATTCACAGCGTTGCTAAATATTTGTTATTAAATAACATGGTTGTCATGTCACACGTGTTACGTTGCAAATGTGATGTTAAATACATGTTATTTTTCAATATTATGTGATGTTATGATTTAGTTTAAAAATACACCCAAAAGTGATGTTAATTTCTTGTAATATAACATCCCTTGCTACCTGGGTATCGTTTTCTTCACGGTTTAGCAAATGTTTTATAGTTAATACTTATAAATAACCTAATTTTTGTCATGGAAACAGAAATAACATTTACTAACTTGTATGGAAGGAACAAATCTAACAGGTGGAAAGGTAATATAAAAGGTTGTCCACAAATTTTGTCACTTTAAGTTTGATCCAGTCAAATAATGAGAAATTCTTGTGTTAAATTACAATAAATGTACACGGGCTGATATTTTAAAGGGTAGTAGTGGATAGTAACAGAACACTCCTGTTAGTTTTTCACCGGGTGATTTGCGTAAGGGTGGTCCGCTATCTTGAATTTTAGGGGTGAGTACGCTTAATATGCATCTTACGATAAAAATGCATATAACCAATTTTCTTAAGGAAAGGATTTCCAACAATTTTTGTTTGGATATTTTTTTTTAATATATTAATAACAATCGAGTTATAAATATTCAAAAATGGCTATGTTGGGGGTGAAATTGTTTTTTTCGGTTTTTCAGCCAGTTATTCATCGGAGGATAAAAGTGGTTATGGGAAAACTTGTAGCTCTTGAAATTCTCTATAAGTTTTATATACCATCATTTTCATAGAAAACGCTCACATCACAGAACCCTGAGGTCCCCAACATTTTAAATTTTTAGTTGTGGTATATGTACTTTACTAAGATTGACACTGACATTTTCCGTAATAATTAAGTAAGGTTAAAGTACAGTCTATATTATATAGTGCAAGTCCTATAACTGTCTTTAAGCATATATGCTTATAAGCAAAAAGGTTAACAAATTTTATTATGAATGATATTTATACGGTATGTCTCCAGAGTTACAAAGAGGAATTTATTTTTTATTTTTGATTTGATCTCAAAAAAAGTCACTCTTTTTAACTTGCCCTGCTTGATTTTAAACTCCCAAAACACTAAGCGCTTTTTGTACAACTCTTACGGTTCTTGGGATAATGTTTTTTTCTTCAAAATAGTGTCTTCAAAAATATAAAGAAAAAAAACAACATCAAGAGTGACTTATTTTAAGATATCAAAAGTAAAAAAATCTTCTTTGTAATTCTAACAGTTGGTTTGTGTAATTTGGTGTAATTTTTGCGTGCCAAGCCTCAATGATGGCCTGTCGTAATTCTTCAGGAAAGTTAGTTTCTTCCCTCGCTCTGACTCCGGTATGGAAAGGGTTTTCTCGCAGATAATTCATTAATTGCATATCTTCTTCTGCACTACTCATTCTACTTCGAACAGAACCCCGCTTTCTGCTAATCTGTCCAGTTTCCTCAAGTTTTTTCTTTGCTCGCATTATAGTGCTGTTTGCAACATTTAATTCAGTAGCTATTTCACGTACACTTATCCCGTCATTTATTCTTGCTGTTATAATACATTTTTGATAATTTGTAAGCTGCGGCATAACTAATGTGAATTATTTTGACAAGTAATGTCATAATAATATTTGACAAATAAATGTCAAAGAGATCTTGATAAAGTTCAATATAATCTGTAACATTTTTAGGTTAAGAGTTTATTATGAAAACGATGGTACTATGCAAAAGTATTTTGTTAGTGGGCAGTGGGCTCTGAAAGTCGAGTTGCGTCCTCTGTAACCGTACCAAAGTACCTATATAAATCTATAATATATGAAACTTATAGAAAATTTCAAGATCTACAAGCTTGCTCATAACCACTTTTATCGTCCGATGAATAATTTGGCTGAAAAATTGAAAAAAACAATTTCACCTCCAAAATGGCTATTTTTGAATTAACTCGATTGTTATTAATATATTAAAAAAATGATCCAAACAAAAATTGTTGGAAATTTCCTCCTTAACAAAATTGGTTATATGCATTTTTATCGTAAGATGCATATTAAGCGAGATAACCGCACTCACCCCTAAAATTCAAGATAGCGGACACCCCTTACGCAAATCACCCACCCACGTAATTTTTAATAAAATTTTATTGTTATTTTACTGTAGATTTTTGTCAGTGTAGATTGGCGTTCTATGCAGGGGCGTAGAAAATGATAAAAATTGGCGTGACATCATTTATGGACTACCCCTAATTTAAATTTAATGTTTTAAGTGCTTTAAATTATGTTTGTGTGTGCATGTGTTTTCACTATTAACTCACTTAAAATAAAAAAGGCACAAATCAACATGGATGATTGATTGATAATAACACAGGTTTACAAAAAAAAAGTCAGGACTATTTGACCGGACCATGGTATTCGTAGGTATTTTGGCGCCCTGAATCAGATCCCGGGGTCAGTTTTGCCCCATTACGTCAGGAAAACGAGATTTCAAGGTCATTTGGAGGTCAAAATGGTGATTTTTTGGGAGCGGCCCCGGGACAACATCTCAACGTTCAGAAAGTATTCAAGACCTACACAGTTACCCGTGAAGTTAACAGGTCGCTTGAGATATTGTCCCGGGGCCGCTCTCAAAAAAAGACCATTTTGACCTCAAATGACCTGAAATCTCGTTTTCCTGACGTGATGGGGCAAAACTGACCCCGGGATCTGATTCAGGGCGCCAAAATACCTAGGAATACCACGGTCCGGTCAAATAGTCCTGACTTTTTTTTTTGTAAACCTGTATAATCAAAGAACTTTTACCTAAAAGTAAAAGTTCTTTGATAATAATACAATAAGTACTATAATATGGTTCATTTTTTAAGGCATTGTTTTGTTTGCTTGTTAATAACTGTTATATGTTATAGTTTCTTAGTTAATAAATGTTTTAATTGCATTAAAAATAGTTAACTTTTTTTTCCGTATAACAAGAAAAATAAAAATTCTATTAAAATTGTTAAAAATAAAAACGAACCATACAGGGTGATCCATAACTGGCATGCCAAAATTTAAGAGGTGATTCTAGATCCAAAAATATAAAAAAAGTTCCTATAAAGGTTGGTCCGGAAATGAGCCCTAAGGGATCTAGGGCCCTTTAAAATTGTAATAAAAATAAGGTTTTTAATTAATAACTCGGGTACCGTTTAAGCTAGAGCGGCGAGCTTTTGCATGTATACTAGTATTAATAAGGGCAATAAGTTTATGTTAATTTATTTTTTTAATTTATCCAGAGGCGTGCCCAGACGGACAAAATATATGAGGCTTAAAACATTTTTGCTCCAAACTTTTCTATGTGTATGTTTTTTGGATTTGTTGTAAAAAATATAGATTTCTAGAGTAAAAATACATATAAAATATCATATAGTGTAACACTGTAGGAGCAACCATTATCAAAAAAAAAATGCAATTAAGAGGAAGTAACATTTTCTGCCACCAAACACGTTACTTTTTAAAAGGCTATTACTCCTTTAATATTAAATTTAGGTGTTTTGGTGTATAATACTTTTTGGTCAGTTTTAAATGAAGAATCACCCTGCAGCATTAAAATTTTATTGGTGCTTTTTTTTGTTCCCCATTCAATACGTCATCTTCGAAGGGCCGTAGCTCCCTTAGGGCTCATTTCCGGACCAACCTTTATAGTAACTTTTTTTCATATTTTTGGATGTAGAATCACCTCTAAAATTTCGGTACGCGAGTTCTGGAACAGGCTGTATGTAGGTGCCAGAACTCTAACAAAAAAAAAAACATAAAAACAAATTAAATTGAAGCTAGTCCATAGAAAAAGACAGAATTTAAAAAGCTTTTAATTAATACAATGAAATATGGAAGAAAAAAAGGTCTTGACCAAATTAGGATTTTTTTCCAAATTTCCTTTAGTCATGAAATAAATACTGTTCGTTCTGGCACCAATATACCTCACTGAAAACATACGATGAAAAAGTATTAAATTTTGAATAATTTAAATTAATTTTAAAGCAATTTTGCAATAATATTATTCTTATGTTAACAAACGTTGCTTAATTAAAACAAATTGAATATTCTTTCATCAGTTTTATTTTGCAGTATCTATAAACTAGGTTTATTAATGGAAATATTTTAATTTCTAGGAGAAAATACCGTAAATGGAGATCAATCAGATGCTCACATGAGTACACTGTCCCAAAGTAGTAAAGAGGTAAGTATTTTTACAGAAGAAGAGTGTCATATGCAAAAAGTGCTAAGGGGCTGTCCATATATTACGTAACGCGCCTAGGGGAGGGGAGGGGGTCTTGAAATTGTTACAGTTTGTGACAGGGGGTAGGGGGGGGGGGTCTAGGTAAACGTTACGTAACGGAATTTAATAAATTAAATGTTTATTTCCTAAGCTTGGCAGATATATTTTTATTTCAACATAAATTACTATTTAGTGGCCCATAATTCCCTTTTTCACACAAAAATTGACGAAACTATGCATATTTAAATAATATTGTAATCAGTAAAAAAAAAACTGTTGACATTGATATTAAAAAAAAAATCTTACGGCCCTGTTCTTGCGTGATCTTGCTGATGAATCATCGGCGATGATACATTTTCGCACGGAATGTGTACTCACAGAACACCAATGTGTGTACTATTTTGTGTACCTGTGCATAAACAATATACGTGTTATATGTGACAGTATAAAAAGAGGTACCTAGTATTTTTTCCCTGTGTGATATTGATTATGAATATTTTTTTAAAGTTTGAGTGATTTTTTCGTTTAAGTACATTAAGTGCTATATGTATTATTATAATAAATATGTATCATTTTTACACTGTCTTTTTACCGTCTTGCATTATGTATCAAGATATGTGAGAAAAAAAATACAAATTTTTATATTGTTACGCGTTACACAGGGGGGAGGGGGGGTGTTGGTAAATGTGACAGTTTGTTACACAGGGGGGGAGGTGGTCAATTTTTTTGAAAAATTGCGTTACGTAATATATGGACAGCCCCTAAGCACTGCCTTAAAAAATAAAAAATATCCGGTAGATAATGATTTCAGGGTGCCCACAGATGAGGTAAAACAGGGAAAAATCAGGAAATTTGATCAACTCTAAAAAATTCAGGAAAAATCAGGGAAATAAAAAGTACTAAAACAGTCCATTGAACCTTATTTACAGAAAAAAACAAAACAGCATGTTTAAATTTTTTGCGCATATTGGTTTTAAAACTTTTTTGTGTCAGGGAAAATTCTAAATTTTGTTCAGGGAAATTTAAGGGAATTTAATGGAATCTTGATTGGCAAACCCTTGGTCGCCCTGGATTTAAATATGTTAATTATGAAGCTCTATCTAACGGACCGTTATTAACGCGTTTATAACGTTTGTTATAATTTTTTCATAATTATTATATATATATATATACACTTCTGCTCAAAAATATCGGCCCACCTAAAAAAATACACATTTTCAAATGCTAATAACTCCAAAACTATTCAATAGATTTATTTGACCTTTTTTTTATTTTAAAGCTTGAACTTTTAGCTCTTAATTACTGGAATAAAAATTATCAAAAATCTTTTTTTAAACCGGCAGCAATGAAAATTACACAGCTATGTTTTTTTACTGCTTCTTTCGATATGCGCACGGTTTGCCACTGCATATTTTTTTACAATTTAATTAATTGATTTTATAGGCCAATTAAATGGGAGTTATTTCTTTTTTAACTTTTTAATTTTCCTCGTTTAGGAGATATACGGTTTTTTCTGAAAATAAACATTTTTGCAAATAACAAAAAAACTACACAGTGGATTTAATTGATTTATTTTTTAATTTGAAGCTTAAGTCCTTAACTTTTATTTATTTAATTTAAGTTTCTGGTGCAAACATGTTTAAACTGGGTTTACATTGCTTAAATAGTCATGTTTTTTTTACCCAATCTTTTTTGATGCAATTTAACCACAAACTCAAATGTTTCCATAAGTTTTAAAACTTATTCTAAAAGCCACACTTATTGTGACTGATTCCTTCTTTTATTTTTTATCATAAGTCTTCTCATTTAGGAGAAATTAAAGTTTTTCGGAAAAAGTGACTTTTTAATCAGTGGGCTAGTGCCACCCCTGTAAAACTGTATATGACGGAAAAGCGTCGATAGAATATAAAGATCTATTGCACTTCTATAACTTTAGCTTAAATAAATACATTTAATTAACACGTTTTCTGCGTTAGCAACTTTTTGGTTCCCAGCTCAGACTGCGTTTTGAGGCATATATGTCGAACGAACTTTGTACAGACTGTTTAAATCTCTAATGGTACTCCAAAAACAAGTTCTAACGTCTTTTTAAGGACTTTTTGCTTTTTAATTTTTTTTAAACAAAATATTTTATCAAATAAAATAACAATAAACAAATTTTAAATTTTATTAAAATTATTTAATAACAATTATAAACACAACCACCTTAACTAACTTTTTCTGCAATGCAGGCCTGTGCATAACGTTCTCCAGGACGTCGGTAGACACGTTGTCTTGCATCATTCCCAAATAGACATATCCTGGTTTCATCAGAAAACATAACCTTTGCCCATTGGTTTCTGTCCCAGTTTAAATGTCTTCTTGCAAACTGCAGCCTGGCACGACGATGGTTAGCAGTGAGTTTAGGTCCAGTTGCGGCCTTATAAGAGCAAAGGTTTCTTTCAAAAAGCCTTCGACCAATAGTGGACCTACTTACTGCTACACCTCTTGTTTCTTGAAGCCGTGATCTCAAATTAACTGAATTTAGACGACGATTCCGCAGGGAATTAAGCTCGATAAATCGGTCATCCCGAGCGGACGTGCACCCATGTCTGCCAGCTCCTTGGCGTCGACTAAAGGAACCGGTCTCCTCAAAACGTTGGATACTCTTCTTACCGCTGCTCTCGTAATATTTAACTGTTGAGCAACATAACGCTGACTGTGCCCTTCTTGTAGCAGAGCTACAGCTTGGGCAGCTACTTCCGGACTTGTTTCCATTTAAATAATACAATTAAATAAAATTTTAACGAGTTAAAAAAGTATTTTCACATAAGTGACAAGTCTTGTCAATCATAAAAAAGTTAGTTACAGGGGTGGCACTAGCCCACCACTTAAAAAGTCCTTATTTACCAAAAAAACATAATTTCTCCTAAATGAGAAGACTTATGATAAAAAATAAAAGACGGAATCAGTCACAATAAGTGTGGCTATTAGAATAAGTTTTAAAACTTATGGAAAGATTTGAGTTTGTGTTTAAATTGCAACAAAAAAGATCGAGTAAAAAAAACATGACTATTTAAGCAATGTAAACTCAGTTTAAACATGTTTCCAACAGAAACCTAAATTAAATAAATAAAAGTTTACGATTTAAGCTTCAAATTAAAAAAAAATCAATTAAATCCATTGCGTAGTTTTTTTGTTACTTGCAAAAATGTAAATTTTTAGAAAAAACCTTATATCTCCTAAACGAGAAAAGGAAAATTAAAAAATTTAAAAAGAGATTACTTCCATTTAATTAGGCTATAAAATCAATTAATTAAATTGTAAAAAAATATGCAGTGGCGAACCATGCGCATATCGAAAGGTGCAGTAAAAAAACATAGCTGTGCACTTTTCATTGCTGCCGGTATAAAAAAAGATGTTTGATAATTTTTATTCCAGTAAGTAAGAGCTAAAAGTTCAAGCTTCAAAATAAAAAAAAGATCGAATAAATCCATTAAATAGTTTTGGAGATATTTGCATTCAAAAATGTGTATTTTTTTAGGTGGGCCGATATTTTTGAGCAGAAGTGTATATTATTAAGAATAATAGGCACTTTTCACACTATAATAATTTTAATTATTTAAATGAAAATATATCTATTTTTTATGTTTTTTTTAAGCAGGATCGCTCCATTTCTGAAGGATCTCCAAAGAAAGACAAGAAAAAGAAGAAGGGCTTAAGAACTCCATCATTCTTAAAGAAAAAGAAAGAAAAGAAAATCCGTGAAGCGTAAGGTGAGTTATTTACACTTTATTATAGAGACAAACACAAGATTTTTTCTTCCAAAACAAAAATAAATAAAACAGGCCCACAAAAAAAAGTTCAATTACTATTCTGCCCTGCTAAGACAAGTTGTCCTATCTGCAAATTAGATATTTTGAGATATGACCAGTTTTTGTTTGCACTTTTTGAAAACATGTTTAAATAAATATGGCGTTGGGTTTTGCTTTATTTTAAATCAAAAATACGTGATTTCCTTTGAAAATATTTATATTTAATTTTAGTACATATTTACAAATTATAATGCAAAAATTGAATGTTATGTCGGATTGTTGTGACAGATATTAGGTTTAAATATTTAACAATAGATGGAGCAGTTTTATTTTTTTGAACTAAAGTGATAAAAAACTGGTCAAATATTAAGAAAAACTAATAAACTTTATATAATTTTAACGCAAAACTTTAAATTGCATTAAATTATTCAATATTTCATGGTAAAATAAATATATTTTTGCTAATTTTGCTACAGTTTTCTTTACTTTTATAAACAAGAGATGGCACTACATGTGCTCATTCTAACACTTGATACGGAATATTCATACCGTATCTAGAGCTAGAATGGATTCATTCTATGTTTAAAAAATGTGTGTATTTGCTTACATTCTAAAGCAGTCGTAGGAAAAAGTTATTCTGGCTTAATGGGCTTTATTTGTTTTTGTGTGTAATAAAAATGGGAAGAAAAATTCACTTTCCGTAAAAGTAGGAAAACTTATTTAATTTTTCCTTTACAGAAAACCCATGTTAATTGTAAAGCAACCGTTCAACCATCGAGACTGCCAGCGACTCGTATTTAGCTAGATTTTAGGGCGCAGCAGCTAAAAAACTGCACGTTATTAATTCATGCATTGCACGGTGTATGACTACCAACTTTTACTTAAAAAAAAACTTTTTTTTCATATACATTATTATGTATATTGATCAGAGATGACTTTAAGACCAAAAATCTACTCTTTCCCAAAGAGAAAGTATCAACCTAATTTTTTTACTTAAATACTCATAATTCACGGAAAAAAATATATAACTTTTTTCCCCTCTGTCTTAAGACAAATTTTGACAAAATTTTCGACCCTTTTGTTCCATTTGGTTAATTTTTGATTTATACGAATATTTTAAGCTCCTTGTTGTGTTTTTTAAAATGTATTTTTTATGTAGTTAAAAGCTTTATGGGTGCAGTTGGGGGGCTTAGCCCCCCGGAAGAATATGCAGCATAAAAACTTAATCAAAATAAACATCTGTGAACAAGCCTAATAACCAAAATGGCGAAAAAAAGGTACCTTATTTATTTAAAAACTAACATATGCCCTAAAAAATAAAAGAGGCCCCAGGGGCAACCCCTAAGATGTAAAATCAGAGATACTTCTACCTATCTTATTACTTAAAATCGATTTTGACTTTTTAATTTTTTTTTAAGATCCCTGGAAACAAAGTTTTGTTATTTTTAACTGAAATTTGGCAGATACACACCGTGATTGTGACAATGGACTCTATTGGTCTAATTTAAATTATATTTTAGCTTTATCTGTACAGGATATCATAAAGATTTATTATAATTAACTTTTAAAGTGCGAAATATATATGTGAAAAGTATATATAATATATTGTAATATTTGCAAAATAAACAATTTCTATGCGGATGTTTTTTAATATTATTTTAATTATAATTAGAAAAATAGTTTGGCGACATAGCTGTATAATACATATATATATATATATATGTTATTTTATGTAAGTAAAACGTTATACATTTTACCCAATACATACAGATAATAAGACAATTACCTGCTTTATTTTAAATAGATAAACTCAATAATAACCCCCGCGTGGCTTTTACTTTATTGAGAGGATAGTTATTTACTTTACCCACTCAACTGTCACTTGTCAAATTATTTTCTTGTAAATGTCATTAAAATTTTTAATAAAAATATGAATTCCTAAGCTATTTATTGGATAATTAAAAATTAATTATTTAAAATTACCCATCTATAAATTTATTTATTGTTAAAAACAAAATGGCAGCTAAAAAAATAATCACTCTTAAATTTTAGGATTTCAGGCATGTCCAATTAATTACACATTTTTTCCCAGCAAAATTTAGATGAACAAAATTGACCAAGAAAATGGACGATGGATAAACCACTCACAGTTCTATTTTGCTTAAGATTTCTTCAGGAGCTATTGTCAGGGGTAATATCATAAGTGATACTAGGTTAGGTATCGGTGGTTTTTTACATACATTTTACAAATATTAATACCAATGACGAAAATGCAACGACTGCTTTAGCAGGAGTTGCATTTTCCAAAAATTGGGATTAATATGAGTAAAATTTGAAAAAAAGGCACCTGTAACTAACCTAGTATCACGAATTGATATTTAGGGAGAGAATATAATTTATATTTAATACACATACCTCTTAATTATAACGTATTAATCCACAAATAAATTATATTTTATAAATTAAAAAGCAAACAATAAGCACGATTTTAGATTAGAGAAAAGAGGGGTAAAAAAAAACATCGTAGGGGTAAGGTATTTTCACTTATTAGTACAACATACTACATATATAAAAATTGTATTCTCAATTTAGTTCATCTAAATTTTGCTGGGGAACAGTGTGAATAAGACAAACAATATTTATAACTTTTTACTTAAAATAAGCAATTATTGTTACTTTTTTGAAGCTATTTCGCTGGCATATAATGTAATTTAAAATTTAAAAACATCACCTATACCTATAACTATATTTTAAGATAAAAATCAAGGATGAGATCCTTATTTTTCGTTCTTCTGGTTTTTTATTTTTACAATTAATACAAGTAATGTCATATTTTTTGGAAAAAAATAATTATTTAAATATTTGTAAAATTTTCCCAAAAATAAAAAAACCAAGAACAAAAAATGAAGTTGTGAGTAGTCCCCGATAAAAATTGTTTGTTAGGCAAGTGCATCTTATTTATGTAAATTTTTAGTTTATATGCTTTTTATCATAAAATTAAAAAATGTTATATTCATAGAAAGTTATTTTTTGGCATATCGGACATTTTCAGAAGTATTATCCCTTCAAACGGCGTCTCACACTTTAAATTTGATGCTTTGTTAACCGAGATATTTAAATTCAAAAACTCTGCTAGGTACCTACAATTATTAATCTGAAAATTTAATTATCCCAATTTAGCATTAAATTTAAAGAGACTATACAGGGTGTATTTGAAATAGGGTCCTAAATTTTAAGGTGTGATTCTACATCATAAAATATGACAAAAAGTTCCTATATACATGTCTAAACATGCGTCGTAAGGGAGCTATGCCCTTTTGGAAGTGGTTAAAAATTTCAGTTTTTATTTAATAACAGAAAAACCCTTTGAGATATAGCAATGAGGTTTTGTACGTGAACTAATCTTAATAAAACCCATCTTCATATGTTATTTTCATGTACTTATTTTAACGAGGCCTTATCAGTTTTTCATCCCAAACTTTTTTTGTGTAACTTTTTTGTAATTTTATTTTTGGCAAAAGGTACTCTTGTTGTACTCTTGATGCGGGGTGATTCTACATCAAAAACTAAGAAAAAATGTTCGTATACCTGTAGGTCAAATAGCTACTATGGCGCTTTAAAAATGGCGCATTTTTAGGAGGGCATAGCTCCCTTAGGAGGAAGTACCTGTATATGAGGTTTTTTCTTAGTTTTTGATGTAGAATAACATTGCATCATTAAAATTTTGCTTTTCAACATTTTAGTATTTAATTTTTCGTCCTCGAACCGTGAAATTTCACCTTCAAATGATTTATTCTCAAAAACGGTTAACCTTACAATATTACATCAGGAGTACCTTTTTCATGTATTTTGATCTGAGGAATCATATTCTAAAAATAAAATTACAAAAAAGTTACATAGAAAAAAAATTGAGACAAAAAACTGATAAGGCATCCCTGTTTCGCACACCCCTGGTTAAAATACGCACATGAAAGTAACATATGAAGATGGGCCTTATTATGATTAGTTCACGTGCAAAACCTCGTTGCTATATCTCAAAGGGTTCCCGAGTTATTAATAAAAACCGAATTTTTGAGCCAGTTTCAAAGGTGCTTAGCTCCCTTACGATGCATTTTTAGACATGTTTATAGGAACTTTTTGTCATATTTTCTGATGTAAAACCACCCCTTAAAATTTCGAACCCTATTTCAAATACACCGTGTAGATAGGCTCCACAAAAATGACTTAACGTTCAATTTTTCATTTTTGATGTTTTTAAAATATCCCGATATGCCGAAAAATATGTTTTATAATTAATTGGAAAAATTGTTATATTGTTTAGTTTATGTCTCAAAATGTGCAAATAGATTTTATCTTTGTACAGCCATATTTTTATTTTCTTAGGTTGGGAGTGGGAGCACAGACATTTCTGCTATTTTGATTCTACATTTTTATTATAATAAATAATTATAATTAATTGCACAAAGTACTCTTTTTTATATGTTTTCTTAATATTTAAGAAATAAACAGCTTTTCCTTGCTAGTTAGTTTTTTCTCATATACTGTATACAGTACATGTAGTTCATATAAGAAAAAGAAAAAATCAAATTTTTCGAAAAAGAAAAAAACATCAAAAATATCCTTAGTAGAAATTTAACGTTAGAATAACGTTTTTTTAATGTTAGAAAACTGTATAAAAGTACGTTATAATAAATATGTGCAAATTTGCCGCTTATTAACGTTAGAATCAAACGTTTATTATAAACGTTAGTCTAACGTTAGATTTTTAAGTTGGAAATACGTTATAAGTACGTTTCATTTTTAACTTTCGGAGGGGGCGTGGCCAACTAGGAAATTTCTACCTGCATCATAAAATGGCAGCTGGAGGCAAATTTATTCATATAAATAAATCTTAATATATTTTAACAATCATAACATAATTTCGTTACATTTATTTATAAAATAACCATCTTTTTAGGTGGCCCTAAATATTTTTCGTGTAATATCCTGTTATACTTCGATAAATACGTTTACCTCTCAGAAAAATTTTATATTTAGTTAGTTAATATTTATTTATACATTCAGAATCTTAAAATATTTTTTCAATTCTAGTACAGCGTTGCCAGACTTACTATAATTTTGACTCTTGGGGGGGGGGGGGATATTTTTTTAAACTTATTATAGAAATAATAAATAATTATCAAACCTAGGCACATAGCTGTCTCCAGCTGCCATTTTGTGATGCAGGTAGAAATTTCCTAGTTGGCCACGCCCCCTACTAAAGTTAGAAATTAAACTTACTCATAAAGTATTTATAACTTAAAAATCTAACGTTAGATTAACGTTTGTAACTAACGTTTGACTCTAACGTTAAAAAGCGGGACATTTGCACATATTTTACAACGTACTTTTATACAGTTTTTTAACATTAGAAAAACGTTATTCTAACGTTAAATTTCTACTAGGGGTAATAATAAAAATATGCGTTTGGTAGTTGAAAATAAAAGTAATTTATTAAAATACAAAAATATAAAAAAAATACAAATAAAACAAGTTACTGCGGCCATACAGTATCCTCGATCCATTTGATGTAGTTGGATACCCTAGTGTAAACACCAGGTATATTTTTTCCGAGTCCACAGGCCTTTCCAAATGAAGTGATGCCCACGATGTCGTACATACAAGAAGCGTTTGCTTTGGGGTCAGTTAACCTGTCTTGAGATTCGTCGTGGAAGATTTGCAGGGGGCCCCCAGAGTCGCCCTGAAATTAAGCAAAAGTTAGAGCCTGAATAAGTTTTGGAGACTAAATTATTTTCTATATGTTTTAAATTACATTCCTTTCGGTGCTAGAAGCCCCAAAAAGATGGTAAAATGAGGTAGGTACCCTAAAAATCAATTTTTAACTTACCAAGTCAAGTACATTACATTTATTACGTTCGAATAAGGTTATTTTTACAGTTATACACAACTGTTTTACAGGCCAAGGGGGTAAAAACATTCTTTAAAAAGTTTATTTGACATCTGTCAATTATAAAAAAATTCTTGAATGAAAAAGTCATTTCATAAATATGAATAAACTCTTGTTTTTTACATTGGAAGACGACATATGTCAAGGGCACTTTTTATACGGTTTTTACCCCCCCCCCCCTTGGTCCTAAATTTTTTTGTGTATAACCAAGACTATAGTCTGTAGTGATAGATACAATTTTTTAATCTTTGGTATAACTATAAAAATAACTTAATCTGAATAAAATAAATGTTAAGCATATGACATGAAAAGTTAAAAATAGATTGTTTCTGCGATCTAATAGAAAAGTTAACATTTCTACAAAAACAAATGAAGTTTTCAGACTTTAAATTAACCTATTTCTTAGTATTTTACTTTTCTGCTCGTTACCATGACAGCAAGCAGAAAAGTGATTTTTTTCGCGCGCACTGTGTAGGCAACCGGCATGTCCATCGTAAAACATCTGTCAGTTATATGCGACGAGATGTTGGTCCGACATTTTTTTAATATGAAATTATTATTTATTTTGAATCAAATCTCAATTTCGTGTGCTAAATATATTTGTGCTATATATTTGTTGTTACACAGGAATTATGGAGAGTTACTGTGATTAGGACTTTACTTTTACACCAACAGATTTGCAGAATATTTTACTCAAGTGCTGCGACCTTATAAGGTAACTTACTGTCTGAAATTTATTTATTTTAGATCGTAGAAAAAAAATTTGTATTACGAGCGCACAATGTGATTTCTGCGTGATTGCTCATCTCGGCTAGACGTCACAACTAACTAGGTAAGTTGACATTACAATCAAAAAGTCAACAGTAATGGAAAGTACTATATCGAGCACACTTAGTGATAAATGAAATCAATACAAACAAAACCGTAACTAAAGACAGAAAAAACGATTTACCGCTCAAGGACACTAAGTGTCCGAGGCTTACCGCAGTGGCACATCTAGACAGAAGACTACTATTTTTATTTTATAGAGTGACTCCATTAAAAAATGATTTCTTCGGTCGTTTTTACAAAATACGACCTCGCACAGAAAACTTCACTTACCTCTACTAGGAGCGCAAATGACTATTGTGAGCGTGTTTGCAACGAACCTGGCAATCGGAAAATCATTGCTTAATAGATTTTTTTTCTGTGAACTCCCAAATACAAATGGAGATAGTTAAAAAAACACACCGCACCTGGGGCGTAAATGTCCGTTATGAGTCGCAGTGAATAACTTATAGCACAAACATTCTAAGAATATTCTTTCCGTCTTAGAATGTTCTAAGAATATTTGTAGAACAAAGTGTGCTATTAGGGTATTATGCACCGAGTACGCGAAGCACTCGATGTGCACTGAAATGGTTTGTGTATACTATTTATCTTACGACCTAACATCTAAACATCAAAAAAAACGCTAAAATTATCTTAAAATTAGTTTGTCAATTTGAGTTTATGTGTTTCTTCTTCCTTTTTTTTTGGCCTTTTCTCAGTGAGATAATTAGCCAGATCCCTCTTAGTTACTCAATTCACCAAGAGTGGTTCCTGTCTGGCTTGGCACCATGCCCACTCACGTTTTGATTATAGAAAATTTCCAGTCTTCTGTAAGACCTTTTCTTTTTCTTTTCCTTCTTCCATTTTCGTGTTTGCTGTTGGTTGTGTTAGCTGTTAAAAAGGCTGTTTTTTCTAATTTGTAATTTGCGCATGCGCTAATATATAAAAAAATTATGTACGTATAAAAACTTCTTCAGGTGTTAGTTGCTTCCAAATCAAAATTTATCAGCATTATAAATGATTAAAAAACATAACATTCCCTTCTTACTTCAATATAATCACATGTTCGTCATTTTACTGCACATCTTCCATAAAATCACTATAAAATATATAAAATCGAATCCGGGGCATATCTAAGATAGCAAATAAATAAATAAATAAATAAATAACTAATACTAAAACACTTGATGCTAAAAATTAAACGCGATTAACGGATTACTAATTCTTGCCAAAAGTCATGTTCCTCGTTTCACGGGTGAAAAGCAACTGTAGGCACTAACTACTAACTAAGTCATAGGAAAAGGTTCATATCTCACCTGACATGTGTCTTTATGGTCAGCAGATCCTGCGCATATCTGTGACTCATCCAAAATACCATTTAGCAGTTTTTTGGTCCCCGTTTCACTTCGGTAAGTGTAACTGCAGTTAGGCTGACTGTAGAAATCCAATTTGACTTTCATAAGAACATTACTAGCCTCGGCAGTAAAGCCTGTTTTGCCCCATCCGGTAGCTATAGCCCCTCTAGTTTGGAAGTCATACTTCGTGTTCAGACATAAAGGCCGCGTAAAGGTGTTAAGTTCGACCCTGGATATTTTGAAAAGGGCAATATCGTGGTAATTGGACTGGAAGTTGTATTGTGGATGGTATATTCTGTCGATGATTTGTACCTCTTGTTTGGTGTAGTCGTCTGAGTCGGCCTTTAGAACTCCAAGTTTGGCCCAAGTTGCGTCACCACTGAAAAATAAAACAAGCCGTGAAGATATGTAGGGGAGAGTGGGTATGTTTCGACCAGTGGGAGGATTCAACCATTTGATTTTATTTAAAAACTATTTAAATTTTGCGTGCTTCCAGTAGCACCAACTAATAAGTTTAGTGGCTATAGTGCCTAGTTAAAGTTTGGTCATATTCGGAAAGGTCTAAGAAAATTTACGATAAAATCAATTTTTTGTGAAAAACGGGTAAGGTTTTGGTTCTACATTTTTTTATTGATATTTTTCTAGTAGTAAAATCTATTCAAAATATGTTTTATACGCTTAAACAAGTGTTTTATTGGCTTCATTTTCATGCACTGAACCTAACCTAATTCGTTTATTTTACCGGCTATCATCATATTATTTAAAATATGAGCATATAGGGATGATTCGACCACCGGATGGAACATTAAAAAAATTAAAATAATATTAAAAATCCGTTTTTTAGTTTTCCAATATACTTTTAATACTGGTTCGTATTTTTAGATTACCTGCTACTTACTAGGTAGTTTTGTATTGTTTTTTTTTATATTAGTTAAATAGTTTCTGGTTCCTTTCAATATTAGTCTAATATTATTTGTTCATGTTCTAGTTATTTTTAATAATACATTAATAATTTTTGGTTCATTTTAATGTTGGTTCTATATTTTTATAACTACATTAGAACTATATTATAAAGTTTTAATAGTAAATTTTAAATATTTTAATAAAATTTATAATTTTATTTACCCTGGTTTAATCCTCCCCACCATCTGGTTGAAACCTCCCACCCTAGAGGGATGTTTCAACCAAATGTAACTATTTTTTTTAATTTATGAAACTAATTATTCTTTAAATTAATACAACTTATATTATATTATTTAATAGAAAGCATATTAAACTATAGATTGGTATAATAAAATAAAATAAAATAATTTATTAAATATTTTATAAAACGATTTAAACATTAAGAGGTCGAAACATCCCCTCTCCCCTAATGCCACCCAAATACTTGAAAAATTTTCTTTTTGCGAAAAGCAAAAAAAAAATTGAAATTTTTTTTCAAAATAAACAAAAAAAAATTAACCATTAAAGAAAATATCTTTTTTTGAAAAACGAAAAATTAATAAAAAAAAAATTCAAAAAAAATATATTTTTTTTTATTTTCTTCTTGCGAAAAATGAAAAAATTTTGAAAAAATTTCTTTTAAAAATTATAGTTTTTTTGTTTAAAAAAAGTTTAACCCTCCATAACTTTTTTGTTTTTTGGGGGATTACTTTCAAAATTAGTTTAGACTTTTTCTTGTACTGCCGTGCTAAGCTGAAAGGTCCTATCTACATATGTTTAACCAACGAACTAATAACTCTTCTTTCTAGAATACGCATACCGTTAAAATAAAGTATCGCCAACATCTCGGTTTGTTTGTAAACAAATAGTAGGTATATTCAGGCCTGAACAATAAGTTACTGTTGTTGTTGTCTCTGTTAGAACAAAGATGTGCGAGTAAGACAGACGAATGTTTATGTTGCCGACGTTTTTGTCAGTTTTTACGAATGAAATGCCTATTCTAGAGAGAAGAGTTATTAGTTCGTTGGGTTTAACCACATATCTATAACTCTATATTGGCCTTTCAACGTTTTCGTAGGTAGAATAACTGGGAAGGTAACAAAAGACAGAAGATATGACGAGTAAGTCAAAATGGCGTAAGCCACGTTGTCAGTTTACACAATTTTACTATAAAATAATAGAATAAAATTAATTTAAACATTTAAGTTGTATTTCACATTTGAAATAAAGAAAAAATATTCAAAACGATTTACAATTAACTAATTATTATTTTGAAATTAGTTAATAACATAAAGAAATTAGTTACTTTAAGTTTATTAAGCATACTATTAAAGATTTCTAAAATAAGATCCGGCAACATTGCACTTGGACAGATTTTTCTTGCCTTTGAGGTTAGTTTCGTTTGTTTCTATATCTTGCTGTTTCTATATATTGCTGTTTTTAACTTTTATCTTGTTTCTTTGAGTATCTTTTTGATTCTTTTGAGCTTGTGATTGTGGATAGTGACATTATTCTATAAAAGATGACTTGCTTTGTGAAAGACTGTAAGAACGTAAGAAGGCTTTTAGCCCCTAATAGCAATGTTACTTTTCACAGGTAAGCAATAAAATAAGAAGCTTAATTGTAGCATTTACATGGTTAAATACAGGTTGTACTTTTTCTAAAAGGCTTTTCGTGATACTCTGGTTACAGATTATTATATGTTTACACTGTATACAATTCCAAATATTGGGCCTTTGTTAAATGCAATAAATTGACAGTTTTTTTTTAAAACTACAATCATAATAATGAGTAAGGTATTTCGTGGCATGTTGGACATTGAACATCATAATAATATTCGTAACCTAACTTTTTTTTGATGACGTGTAAGTCAAAATGGCGGCGAGACTTTACGCTGTGTCTTCCCAGTTAGTCTCTTTCTAATGACCGATATAGAGTGTATAGATATGTGGGTTTAACATACACAGATAGGACCTTTCAGCTTAGCAAGGCAGTGTAATAAATCATATCATTAATTGATTAATTTGAATTTCTATAATGATTTTTTAACGCACGTAATAGTTTAACAGAAATATGTTAATATTAAAATTTATTTGCAATTGGTTTTACCAACGGTAAAATTTGAAATTCAGTAATATTAAATTAATTAATTCAAATTTTATTCCTAGTAATAACCCTGGTAGAAGAGTACATAAATCTAACTTAACATAACATTAGTGACATTTTTATGTTATAAAATATATAAATCTAACCTTAAAAACTAACGTTTGACAAAAACGTTATAAAATGTATAAATCTAACCTTAAAAAATAACGTTTGACAAAAACGTTAAAAAATACATAAATCTAACGTTAGTTTCCCAACTAAATTCTACCCTTTTTCTAACCTTATTCTAACTTTTAATATTTTTTTAAATTTCCATTATTAATACGTAGGCTATAGTAGAAAATATTCATTTCAGACAGCTATGTGCCTAGGTTTGATAATTATTTATTATTTCTATAATAAGTTTAAAAAAATATCCCCCAAAAGTCAAAATTATAGTAAGTCTGGCAACGCTGTACTAGAATTGAAAAAATATTTTAAGATTCTGAATGTATAAATAAATATTAACTAACTGAATATAAAGTTTTTCTGAGAGGTAAACGTATGTATTGAAGTATAACAGCATATTACACGAAAAATATTTAGGGCCACCTAAAAAGATGGCTATTTTATAAATAAATGTAACGAAATTATGTTTAAAAATATCATGATTACTAAAATATATTAAGATTTATTGATATGAATAAATTTGTCTCCAGCTGCCATTTTATGATGCAGGTAGAAATTTCCTAGTTGGCCAGGCCCCCTCCGAAAGTTAGAAATTAAACTTACTTATAACGTATTTCTAACTTGAAAATCTAAAGTTAGATTAATGTTTGTAACTAACGTCAGATTCTAACGTTAAAAAGCGGGACATTTGCACATATTTTATAACTTACTTTTATATCGTTTTCTAATGTTAGAAAAACGTTATTCTAACGTTAAATTTCTACTAGGGTTTCTTAATAATTTGATTTTCAAGACTTATTAGCAGAGCTGACAAGCCGCAGGATTTTTCAGGATCAACCTTTATAGAATTTTTTTTTTCATATTTTTGGATTTGGGACTTTTTGGATGATCAAAATTTGCGTTACGTAATACTTGAACGTTCCCGAATTAACTTATTTTTTTTGTGGGCCTGTGTAATCTACAAAATATTTAGAGATATGATCATCATATGATCAAGCAAGAAACTTTGTAGATTAAAATTAAATTTCTAAAAAAAAAAACTTTTTAATAATATGTATGTCCTAAGGACAATGGACATTGTCCTTGAAAATTGGAATTATCCAACCATTATAAATTGTTATTAAAATTGCATGAATTATGATGATTTTAATAAAATAATTATTTTAAGTTTATAAGTTATAACTTGTACGATTTTGCAGCTCATTAGCACCGAGGTTATTACGTTAATCTGTAATTGTTTTCTTTAAAAACAAATACGTTAAAAAAATAAACTTTTTTTTTTTCAAAAAAAACTAGAAATAAAAAAAAATTAAAAAATGATAAAAAAAGCTTCCAAAAAAGGTTTATTTCAAAGAACGATTTTTTTTAAAAAGTTTCCGCGATATAGGCATTTTAATAAATGCTGATATATTTTTACGTTTTTAATTAGATCTCACACTAGTAAAATTTCAATCATACAGGGTGGCCCAAAAAAAACCGGACATTTTTTAAACCTTCATAACTTTTTTGCCTTTTGAGCCATCTTTACTTAAATTGAAATGAATAGGCTCAAAACATGTAAGATTCGGTTGATAATATTATTTATTTAAATTATTATCAATTTTGTTAGTAAGAAACCTTTATCTAAAGGGGTTATTTTAAGGCCATGGGGATTAGAGCAAAATGTACAAAATGATAACTTTTCGTCTGCATTACGTTAAATGGTTTTTCCTCAATAGTTGTATGTGTTTAACTTTTAATTTAAAATTGTAATTTATTTTTTATAATTATTATTCCGAAAGGCTACAGATAGCGTTAAATGGAATTTTAGCTTGAAAAAATTGATTAAGTAGGCGGTTATCTAAAAGTATTATTTTTTGAGAGATGTCTAGAAAAGGTACACGTTTTACATTTTTTTCATTGCTAACGCAATACTTTCCTCTGGGGAAATAATATTTGTCCTATAATACCCATGCGAGTTCCAAACAATAATTAGTAACCCCCGGCCCCACCCGTTTTAACCATAAAAGAATACTTACTAGGTTCTCTCTGATACACAATGCGCTGCAGATAAAATAAAATTTTCACTAATTAAGGAGCCCCCACACAGCCACTGGACATCTGGCCTGTCACCATATCCAATTAAGGCCTAAAACAAAACACTCATTTTTGTGGGGCCAACAGCGAAAAAATATGTGAAATTTTCTTTAAGGGGTTATATACCTACTGGCTCGGGAAAATTAAGGATTTTTAATTTTTTGCAAAATTCGGAAAATTGTGGAAACCATGGACTTTTAAACAAGAAAACTTTTTTTTAATGGAAAGAGTAACTAAGACTTAAGACTTTCCTAAATTAAAGAATGTAAAATAATTTTTCTGCATACCATATGAGGAAATTCTTTAATTTTGGCTTCTACTCCTCCAACCACTAAAGTCACAACCTCAATGGCGCAGTCGTAGTACCTGTGGACAACGCTCCCTCCAACTGGCGATAGTTCTTCATCAAAAACGTATTTTGCATACTCAATACATTCTAAAAATTAAATATATATATATATATATACATAAGTAATAAAAACTGGTAGGTATACCTATAGGTATACCGTCTTCCGGGGATATATCGAACAGCAGGGGTTATATGGAACGACATGTAATTATTTAATTTTTCACGCCATTGCAACGGGTTTTTAGTCATCTGTTGATATTTTAGAGGTTTTGATGTTATAAGGCCCTTAAAACATCAAAATTCTTAAAATATCAACATCAGCGTAAAAAAATAAATAATCATATGTCGTTCGATATAAAAATAATGGGTCTGTCATACCGACGTTGTTATTGATTGGAATATAAAAAAAAATGAGAAAAAAATAATGTTTAAAAAAAAATGAAAACTCTTTTTTTTTTGTGTAGTATGGGAGGGGTAATTGATTTTTTGTCGCATTCACCAAAGATTAAAAAATTCAAGAGAAAATTATAATATATATTATCTAAAAATCTTTTACCAATGACACTAAGCAAGAAAAGCGCTGCAAGTTAAAAAAAAAAAAAAAAAAAAAAACAACTTTATCTGTGATTAAATTAAATTAATTATGTAAATTAAAATGTAATATATTAAGAAATTAAGAAAATCAAACCTAATGTAAAATATTTAAGCTATTAATTAGAGGTGTCCCTCCATAAACTGTATTTAGTTTCTTGTGGACGAATAAATATTATTTTATTATTATTATTAATTAAAAATCTAATAAAATAATAATAAAGTTGTTTAAATTCTTGCATTTCATACTATTTCTCGTAAAATTATGTCCATATGGGGGCAATTACCCCACTACCCCATCTAAATCCGCCACTGGCGAGGTATAGGATATATCTATCTAAGAGGTCATTCTACGTTAAAAAATATGAAAACAAGTTCCTATAAAGGTTGGTCCGGAATTAAGCCCTAAGGGAGATACGGCCCTTCGAAGATGACATATTGAATGGGAAACCTATTAAAGCATCAATAAAATTTTAATGCTGTAGGGTGATTCTTCATTTAAAACTGAGCAAAAAAGTATTCTTCACCAAAACACCTAAATTTAATATTAAAGGAGTAATAGCCTTTTAAAAAGTAACGTTTTTGGTGGCACAAAATGTTACTTCCTCTTAATTGCATTTTTTTTTAAACGGTTGCTCCTATAGCGTTACACTATATGACATTTTTTATGTATTTTTACTCAAGGAATCTATATTTTTTTATCAAAAGTCCAAATAAAATTTACATAAAAAAGTTTGGGGCAAAAATGTGTTAAGCCTTACATATTTCGTCCGTCTAGGCACGCCTCTGGATAAATTAAAAAAAAATAAATTAACATAAACTTATTGCCCTTATTAATACTAGTACACATGCAAAGGCTCGTTGCTCTAGCTTAAAGGGTACAAAAGTTATTAATTAAAAACCTTATTTTTATTGCAATTTTAAAGAGCCGTAGCTCCCTTAGGACTCATTTCCGGACCAACCTTTATAGGAATTTTTTTTCATATTTTTTAACCTCTTAAATTTGTCGAACTTATTTCTAAATAACCCTGTATATGCATAAGTATACTTAAGTATATATACTTACTTCTTTTGCTAATATCTCCTGGTTTTCGTTGTTTACTAGGTGGTGGTGTTGTAGATTTACAACACACAATAGGAACTGTACCTTCGTAACCACAATTCTGGGGTTGTTTGCCCTGGCTGAAAGCGTTCAGGGCTGATTTGCATTTACTTATTGGGGTGCAGACCCCTTGTGACCTATCTTCACGTAGTGTGCACCTATCACCTTAAATTAATAATAAAAAACACAGATATAAATATAGAAAAAAAAATAGAAGAAAAAAAAGAAACAAAACATGTTTCAAATTTGTATTTTTAGTCCCAAACCGTTCTTAAATTATTCAACCTGTTTGAATCCGTTTTGGCGAATTGAAAAGTCATTTCCAATTAGCATTTGCGAATTGATTCAGATTCAAACAGATTAAAATAAAATATTTTTAATCCGTTTTAATTCGAAAATAAGATTCCAAAAACGGATTGAAACAAATTCAAACAGATTTTATTTATCTGTTTGAATCCGACATTTTTTATAGGGAGGTATACCTGTACTAGCCCGTTCCAACCTATATAAATATTTAATAATATATTTTAATATATTTAATTAATAAATTATTATTAATAACAAGTTGATATTATTGTTGATACTAAAACGTATTATCTCTCAGATAACTGACCTTAACCATTTTTCTACAAAATTTTTTTGAAGAAGTGATAAAATTGTTTTATATATTTTTAAATAAACTTTTTTAATGATGTGCAGTCCAAAAGTCACCCTCCCCATCTTAACTTTTGAACGAGTTGAGATATCTTCTTTAAATGTATAATTCGTAAATAAGACAACTTAAACTATCTTTCTGGATATATTTGATATTTTTAGCTTTTGAGGGCCACTTGCACCAACTCTTAAACTGGGATTATCTCAACAAAACTGAGTTTAAGTTTAAAATACTGCATTCTGATTGGTTGACCATCCATTTAATCCAAGTTTAAATTTAAACCATCTTTGGTGCAAGTGGCCCTAAAATGTAGGCAGGGGGACAGGGGGGATAGTTTTTTTTAAATGGAAAAAGAGGTTGTGTGATACATAATTTTAAAGGCTTTAAAATTCCATATTTGACCACGTTTTTTTATTTTTTTCGAGACAATTTTTGGGGAGTTTAAAATAGGTTTCATAAAAATTTCTTTAAAAAAATCAAGCAATTTTTGAAAAATGGTTTATTTTATGATCCAAATAAGTCAGTTATACTTTTATTTTTATTAATTAAATTTGGCGCCCACCTTGACGCCTTTACCAAAAGAAAAACACCTTCCGAAAAAAAAGCTTTGACCCTGAGCGTTTCTACAAAATTTGGCGCCCCTACCAAAACAAAAAATCACCCTAAAAAAAAAGCTTTGTCTGGACCGCACTGCACACAGAAAAAAAGGATATCTTGAATCAAAGCAAAACGATCTTGAACCAAGGCTTTTGATATGTTCAACGCCATGACTGCTGATTCAAGATCATATTATCTTTATCCAATATTATATTCTTACACCAAGTCTTGGTTTAAGATAATATAATCTTGAATGAAGAGAATTATAATCTTGATTTAAGATTATGATTCTCTTGATTCAAGATCATATTATCTTAAACCAAGACTTGGTGTAAGATAAAGACCCCACAATCAGGTTCAGGGTTAATAGAATGGTAAATATTTTGAAAGAATTTCCTACACATGTATAATATTATTTCGCACGCCTATGAAATATGATACTTTCTTACACTGTTAATCGTGTGAAATTTGGTTTCATAGGTGGTCGTAGGAAAAAGCACTTGTTTTTCAAGGGCGGATTTATTTCACTTTAAGGGGGGGGGCATCCATAAGGAAAAAAATTGCGCTTTGGCCAAATCTGCCTATATCCGCCCGTGTTGTTGTTGAAGAAAAACTTGTTGCAACGCCATTGCAAAATGGCGCTTATAGGTATAAATTATTTAAAGCTACTTACCCGTGAATTTTTTAAGTAAATTTGAAAATCCCCATCGTTTGAGGGTAACAGATACAAATTCGTCCATTTTAAAGCAGATAAAAACCATTATACACCTTTAAAGACAACTGAAGGCAAAAAAACAAACCTAACTTATCTTCCGCGCATATCTTGAACCACTGCGCAAATTGTCTGCCAGCCAACAATAACAACGAGTCTACTGTATATCTACGTGGGGTGAGGCCGGCAAACTCTTTACCGTAAGACAACAGGGGCTTTGAGTCAAGATAATAACTCTTGATTCTCTGTTACTATTTTAAATGTCATGCATTTAAGGAAAAAATCCTTGACACAATTTTTCTACGAAGAGAATAATTAAAGGAAACCAAAGTCACAGATAATCTTAAACCGAGGATAAATGATCTTAAAAGAAGAATATTATCTCGATTTAAGATAATATAAATCCAAGATAATTTATTATCTTCTGCCAAGATAACTTTTTTTTTTCTGTGCAGTACTGTATATAAACCAGAATATATTTAACAACAGTACCCGGACTTAAAACCGAAAACGTTGAATGTCTACGGAATAGGCTTCTCGAATCGACGTTGTCAAATTGACGCGGTAAAAGGCGTTGCCGCTGTAACTAATAATTCCCTTTCAAGTGAGAAATTAAAACAAGGTAATAGATTTTTTTGATTAATCGTTTATTCTCTTTATCAGTATTAAAAAAAAAACTACAGCTACAGCTTTTAAGTGGTCAGGGCAGCAGGTGATTTGTTTTAATGGAAAGAGGTTCGTGTTATACTATTATATTTTTTACATTTTTTTAAACATGTTGATTTTTCATTTTGCTAAAAAATGCGTTTTGAGTTTTTTTTTTTAATACTACTTTTTCAAAATTTGGTTTTTGCCCAAATCATCTTATTTTTTCCGGAAACGTCGAGAAAAATCAAAATAAGCAAAAAAAATCGTCTGTCTGTCTGTATCCACGATAACTTCAGAACACTTCAAGCTAGAGACTTGAAATTTGGTAAGCAGATGTATTTTTACATTATCTTGAACAAGTTCGTATTTGAGCAAGATCGGTTATGGGGGAAAGTGTAAAAGACTGAAAAAATATTTGTTTTGGCTTTTTTTCTTATTCACTTTATGACAAAAATTTAATAAACCAGCTAAAAGGTAAATAAAAATTACAAAAAAAATATTATCACCATTTTTATATGGCGCCACCTCTGTCCCCCAAAATAAAAACAAATTTTACTGGACATAATTTTATTATTCACAATAAAGTACCTACTATAAAAATAAAAGTATAAAAAGCACCTTTATAAAGGTTAAAAATACAGAAAAAAATATATAATTTTAGCCTATAACGAGATAGAAAATAAAATTACAAGCATTTTTAATCAATAATCAACGATTATTTTTTTTTATGAGAATGTATATATACTCTTTCAAGACGGTCCAAAACTCACCTTCCTCTTAACTTTTGAACGACTTGAGATATCGACTTAAAATTTGGATCTTGCAAGTAAGACTACCTAAACTATCTTTTTGCATATATTTCATATTTTCAGCTAAAAATGTGGGCAGGTGAGCGTAGGGGTATTTTTTTTAATGGAAAGGGGGTCATGCGATCCATCATTTTAAAAGTTTTAAAATTATCTATTCGAACACATATTTTTTAGGCATTTTTTTTTGGGTTTAAAATAGGGTTGAGAATTCGTCAAAATGTATTTTAAAAAATCAAACAATTTTTGAAAAATGAATTATTTCAAGTTCAAGCTTTAAAACAATGTATCACACGACTCGCCTTTCCAAAAAAAATGTCCCCCATACCACCCTGTCCACATTTTAGTTGCTAAAAAAAACAAATATATGCAAAAAAATGATATAATAATACTGAGATTTGACTTTCTTCTGCTCCTGCAATTTAAAAAAGTGCAGTTACAATTGTTCGTATTTTTCATTTTTTATCAAAATCCACTACTACTAAAACAATAATAAAAAAGTATAACAAATATTCTGGAAAAACTACGAAAAATTCTGTCAACAAACTTTTAAAACATAGGTTATGTTTTCTTAAAACGCGCCCGGCTTTTTACCAGCTCTACAGAACTCTGCAGTACTTTCCTTGGTAGTTCACTTATTTCCCGTCAGATGTGATAGTGTTTGAAGCCTATTTTTGCCATTAGGATTAGTACACTTTTAAAGCATTGCAGGTATACGGAGTTCAGGTACTTGTGTAGATATATTCTGATATAAACATACAAACACGTTGAAAACATAACCCTCCTTTCGCGTTGCTGTTGGGTAAACAATAACAACAATTTTCAAAACAAAAAGAATAAAATCTCGAATAATTTGTTTTTTTTTTTTTAATTTAAATTATATATGTTTTTAAACAAACATCCAATCCAATCCAATTCCAGTATGGCTTTTCCCTTTGGGTATAGAAGTAAAGTTCCTCGATTTTCGTGCGAAGTGAAGTTCAAGAATAAGTAGTTTTGCGTTTCGAGAGAAAGAATATGCAACCCACACTACCTTTCTCCCGGGAATGCGTTCTCTCGATCCCGGGAATGCGTTCTCTCGATCCCGAGAATACATACCCAGGTAATCTTAGGGCAAAAAGGGAAATGGATTCTTGTTAATTATGTTACTGTTTATCGCAGAACTAGAATTATATTTTTTTATGAAAAAACAACAAAATGGAATAAAATAGAATTTTTCGACCTGCTGTTTCAAGAAAAACGCGTTTAAATCTTTTCATCCGAAAATCTTCAAAAAAAATATCAAAACGCAACATCCAAATAAGTTTTTATATATTTCTAAGAGTGTTTTCTAACAGAAAATATAAAAAAAAATATTTTTTGATTTTCCGAAAAAAATCCACCAGAAACACCTTAACAAATACAATATACCATCCAATGTGAAAGTATATAATGAAATGCGTAGCATTACATATCTTCACGGCTTATTATTTATTTATTTTAATATGATGCTGAAGTTTGCAACGTTTTTTTGCAACGAAAATTCAAATAGTATATTAGAGTACTAGTTTCATAACATACGTTTTTAGGGCACGAGTACAAGTTTAGAAAACAAGCCGCTTGCGGCGAGTTTTCTAAAGTACTAGTGCGCTAAAAACGTGTTATGGAATAAGTGCTTTAATATACTATTTGAATTTTCGTCGCAAAAAAACTTTACAAACGTCGGCTTCATATTTTTATGAAATAAAAAAAAATCTTACCTGCAAATTGGCCATAAACAAAGATCACTAAATTAATTATTAAATAAAATATTTTCATGATCACGGCTGGATATAATATCCGACCTCACTAGTACACTATACTGCCTTTCTGCATAAAACGCGCTTAGGAGTCACAAACTTGTTTTCAAAAATTAAGTCGCCATTCTGTACCACAAATCACTTTGGACTAAGACGGGTTGTACCAGAAATGCTACTTTATTTTACTCGTCCTTGAATGGAACGTATTTTCAAGATATAGGGGACACTGGTGTATACTGCGACAGATTGCACGGTTGAACTACCTTATTTACAGAACTCGGCAAATTTCCAGTGCTCGCCTAGGCGCCGCGTCGATTCTAGCGTTGTCGCGAGGTTTTAAATATTTGCATTTTTATTTCTTTTTTAATGATTCCATTTAAACGAGTTAGGTGGGAAAAAAAGTTATCGATAAATAAAAATTAAAAACTTTCGTATTCTTAAAAGATAAAAATCGAATATCGGTTTTTTCTTCGAAAAACACCGATATATATACATATTTATAGTTAATATGTATAGTCAATATTGTTTTGTGTAACAAATTAGTCGTCAAATGTTTCGATTTAGTGACCTTTATAAAAACTTCCCTCGTAATTCGGCAAAATTATTCCGTAAGCCTATGTTTCTGTGTTTATTTTCAACGTTGATGAGTCATAACTGAGTTTACGCGGACTACTGCTTATTTATATGGTGGGCCGGAACATGCTTTTTGTCGAGCTAAGGGCCACTTGCACCAACGATGGTTTAACTTTAAACTTGGATTAAATTGACCAAACCAATCAGAACGCAGCATTTTAAACTTAAACTCGGTTTAATCGAGTCAAGTTTCTACGATCTCCCGTTCGAAAAATGTCACTTTGACAGATCGGCCATCTTGTTTTTTGGTACCCACTAAGGGAAAAAATGGTTCGGATTATCGACGTCGCACTGTACCCACTAAAGAAAAAAGAAAAGGTTCGGATTATCGACGTCGTACCATTAAAAAAGAAAAAAAGGTTCGGATTTACGACGTCGCACTGTACCACTAAAGAGGAAAAAAAAAAAGTTCGGATTGTCGAGATCGCACTGTACCACTAAAGAAGAAAGCAAAGGTTCGGATTATCGACGTCGCACTGTACCCACTAAAGAAGAAAATAAATAAATCTAAATGGATTTGTTCCCCTAGCGGGGTACTTTCAGCCTAGGGCGCCACTTTTTTTA
The DNA here is from genome assembly GCA_958510825.1 of Brachypterus glaber. NCBI lineage: Eukaryota > Metazoa > Arthropoda > Insecta > Coleoptera > Kateretidae > Brachypterus > Brachypterus glaber. The sequence goes on along the minus strand of OY294046.1, from coordinate 2,825,366 downwards.
ACTTCGGCTTGGAAAAATCGGGGGGGCCTCCATGCCCCCCCTAATTTCGCCCTTGTCGCTGCTAATAAAAAAATATTTTTTTTCTGCAAAGATTACCTACATACAGTAAAAATATATGTCAGGATCAGGGATTCTACCAAAGAAATCATATGATATCATATAGTCTTTGGATTCTAAAAAACTATCCAAAATGCTGTATTAAATTCTTGCCAAGTCCTTGCGTTATGCAACTATTGATACACGCATTTGTATTACTGGTTGCTCATGATCAATCGGACATCTCGACATCTCCTTACGGTAATCTATGTCGACAACGTTCATATCCTTTGCGATTTGGCAACGCTGTATTGATTAATTTAACCTCAATGTTTGACAGTTGTCAATTTATTTTCTAGTCGTGTTTTTGTCATTAAAAAAAAGTGCAAACATGTCAGCTATTAATATATCAGCTCAAGCTTACTGTAAAGTAATCTTACACGCCGCCAAATATCCTCACAACGCAGTCAATGGAGTTCTGCTTGCAAAAAAGAGTTCTTTAAAAAAGGACATAGAGTTTGTGGATGCTGTGCCCTTGTTTCATGTTTCTATTAATTTATCACCAATGGCCGAAATAGCCCTAATACAGGTTAGATAATACTTTCCCCTATAGTTCAGTTGTAAAAAAAAGTTTTTTCCTATGTCCAAGTTGGTATTTTTCACCCGTTGCCGTGACAGCTGTCGGAAAGTGAGAATCGGCTGATTTGACAAATTAAGATAATTTTGCGTTTTTTTGGATGTTTAAGCCCCACTAATACAGGACAGATGCATTCCCAGCATCAGTGAGATAGTCTCACTCCTCCCGCACATCCCTCCCCTCCCTATCACATCCCTCCCCATCCCCCTCCCACCCACTCCACAGCGCCAAATTATGACAGATGCAACTCGCATCAGTGAGCAGAGACTCACTCCCCCCCAAATTATGACAGATGCAACTCGCATCAGTGAGCATAGACTCACTGCCCCAAATTTCAATTCAGATTAAGTATTTTTTTAGATAAATGAGCCATAGGCTGCGCCTGTCTCTTAAAGACCCAAACAAACTATTGATGATGATGGATGTTTAAGTATTACTATAGTGGAAATTCAATAAAATGTGCAGTGACTCATACCTCTGCTGCTTTCGTATGAGTCCGCACCTGAACTGGTATGATCTTCACCTTTTATCACACATTCAAAACTGAGTCACTGCAGGTTTTATTGAATTTCCAGTATAATAATAACCAATAACTTATTAGGTCGTAGGAAAAATAGTATGTTCCTCGACGCAAATTTATTTCAGTGCACGAGAGTGCCTCTTTTTTCAAGGAGGTAGGTAATTTATAAGTATTTTTAGATTGATGATATTGCTGCCAAAGAAGACCTTGTTATTGCCGGGTACTACACTGCTCATGAGAATTTAAAAAATAACTCTGTTGATAAAGTTAGCAACAGAATAGTGGACGCAATTGCCAGAATAAATGGTACAGCCTTTATTTTTGTGGTAAGTTTTTGCAATTTTTATTTTTGAACAAGGGAAAAAAGTTATGGTCCAAAAAAGTTTTCCAGTTTTTGATTTACATACTGAAAACAACATTTTTCGAAGTTAGTCCATTTGAAAGATCAAAACAAACCTTAAACAGACGCGGTAGACCACTACACCAATACTCCCATTAAGAAAAATAAGTTATTTTAAATAACAACAGTAGATAGTAATTCTGCCCTGTGCAGACAAGTTGTCCTATCTGCAAATTAGATGTTTTGAGATATGGCCAGTTTTATTGTTTTTGTTTGCACTTTTTAAAAACATGTTCAAATAAATATGGTGTTGGGTTCTGCTTTATTTTAAATAAAAAATACGTGATATCCTTTGAAAAAAATATATATTTTTTTTGTCAGAAAAATTGTTATACTAAATGCATTTGTTCTATCTGAGAAAGTTAGAACAAAATGATCTAAAAAGTCCAATCAAATTACTAAGATCTGTAAAGTTAGTCCTAGTCCTGACTTATTCGTCTATTAAAGACTAGTTAGGACAATTTTATTTAGAAAACATTGAAAAATTTCCACATAAGACAAATATCTTAGGCTAATTTTTAGGATTTTGGTTTTAGATAGGACATTTCTTTTTAGTAGGCACTTGGGACTAGTGTAAAGCAATATAATGGTGTGCTTATCTCAAAAACTGAATTTTTGCAGGTAGGAGTACTTGTCTTAGCAGAGAAGAGTTGTGGGCCTGTGTAATAATTAAAATGATTAATCTGTACCAACTTTTAGGTGAATAACAGCAAACTTAGTGTATATCTTGACAATTTAGCCCTAAATGTGGGCCAATACACAGATGGGATCGTCAAGCACACGGATATCCAGCGTGTGGTTCTGAAGCCAGACACAACCTTAGACACTTGCTCGCATTTATTAGAAAGGGAAGATTACTCAAAATTAATCGATTTTGATAATCATTTGGATAATATTAAATTGGACTGGATGAATTTGACTTTAAATAAGGAAATAGAGGCACTTCTGTAGTTATTTTTAACTCTAAGCTTTAAAATAATTTATAATTTGTAATTAGTTAAAAAACTGAGTTTATTACGTGAGTTCAACGGACTTCATGGCTAGTAGATTACACGATTATTTTTGATTGTCGTAAGAGCTAATATTTCTACGGTTTTACATTAAAAAATTGTTGAAAAAAGGATGTTTGACTATCTCCCACTTTGCCCCCAAAAAAAAAAGATTTTTTTAAAATCAGCTATTTTATATAAATAAACTAGATGAAACGTTGCAAGCACCCTGTCAAACCTCGGCACTATTGTACACTAGAGCCATCTAGTTTGCAAATTTCAAACTAGGTGTTTTATTTGATTTTAAATTCTGTATTTTTAAAACATTAAATTCTAGCAAAAAACTGTAAATAACATTTTTTATAGGGCTTGAAAAGAGCTTTTATTTAAAATACATTTTTTTGAAATCGGGTTATAAATATGTGAGATATGCTAAAAAACCTTTTACTGCTTTAAACGCCAATATCTCAAAAACAATGCGTTTTATGAAAACGTTGTTTATAACATTTTTTGACCAATTTAAAATGATCTTTTATATAAGTGCTAAATTAACCAAATACAATAATAATTGCCTTAATTATAAACAAAAAACGCTAAAAATAGGAGTTTTACCCTATTTTTACCCCCTTACCCCCAATCGTTTACCCCCAAAATCTAATCAGCTCTTCGGAATACGATAAGAAACAATATGCAAAAACCGCAAGTCGATATCTCATGTAGAAATGAAGTTAGAGTTTACACCCAGACAGACAGACGGACGCAAAATTTTTTTTTACCGATTTCGACTCAGAATGGACTAAAACGTCGAGAAATGTGAAAAAAACGTGGTCAAAGATTTTGACTTTTCGGCGAAGATTTCAATACATCGGCACTCTTAGTAGCACTACGTGCCGATGTAATATATTTTAACTCGGCGTAGAATGTATGCGAGTAAAAAACTTGATCAAGGCAGCTATGATTAATGGTTAAAAAATGACTTTTAGTAATATCTTTATTGCCCATTGTGATTTTGATCGTTTTTGACATTTAGCAAAATTGACAGTTTACATTTTACAAATAATTATAAGAAAATGTGTTTAAAAAGTTGTTATAAATTGTAATATAATATAATAAGTTTTTTTTATTCATAATGTGCTATTAAAAAATAAAATATTACATTACCTGAGCTGATGATACCTAAAATATTTTTAAAATAAAATGCACTAGTATTATTTTCACTTACCAAAAGAAATTCTGCCACATGATTTACTATGAAACTTTTATTGCGCACTACATTAAATGGAGATTTCTCCCGTTAGATTAGTCAGGGACAAAAGTTCTACCCAAAAAGGATAGAAGACATACATACACTCCCACTTCCACCCAACCAAACAAATTCTGCATTTGTTCTTTGTTGAACAAATACAATATTTACTTGGCCGGGCGAAAAGTGTTTTATTAAAGAAATTACTGGCGCCATCTAAATTTTAGTAGAATTATCTTATTCTACAGATTCACATTAGCTATGTTCGTTCGTGCCGCTCACTGCTATACTTTCCGGCCAACCAAATAAATAATGTATTTGTTGTATGAAAAACAAATACAGTATTTATTTGGTTGGCTGGAAAGTGTAGCACAAATGAGATAGAGATAGGGTAGACGTCTTTTGTTTCATAATTCTAGTTGTAGAGAGCTCCATTGCTTCATTTCATGTCAAATAGTATATTCTATAACAGATTGTTGTGACATATATAAGGTTTAAATATTTAACAATAGATGGAGAAGTTTTAATTTTTTGAACTAAATTGATAAAAAACTGGTCAAATATAAAGAAAAGCTAATAAAATTTAAGTAATTTTAACTCAAAACTTTAAATTGCATTAAATTATTCAATATTTCATCGTAAAATATATATGTTTTTGCTAATTTTGCTAAAGTTTTCTTTACTTTTATAAACCAGAGATGGCACTACATGTGCTCATTCTAACACTTGATACGGAATATCCATGCCGTATCTAGAGCTAGAATGGATTCATTCTGTGTTTGAAAAGTGTACATGTTTGCTTAAATTCTAAAGCAGTCATAGAAAAAGAATGTTTTGACTGACAATGAATTTGAAACATGCACGGGAAATTAAATTTTTTCTGCCAACCATAAAACAAGAAACAAATGAGCATCAACTCTATAGACAGATAGATTCTGCGCGGAGTTTAGCGTTTCAAAATGGCATTGTTGGAATACTAGGAAATTTTTAGAAAAATAATTTTAGTTTCGAAAAAAAAAGTATTTTATTAAATTAAAAAAGAATATTCTCTGATTTTACAAACATTATTTTGTATTAACAAATAAAAATATAAACTATATTAATCCTAAAACATTCATGTTTGGTGTTTATAATATAGGCACATACCAGAAAATTTTATAACCAATAACACAGTGTTATTAACACTATTTTTTCCACGATTTAAAACTCAAAGTAAATAAGTCGCAATATTATAAATACTATAGAAATTTTTAATATATTGCAGTTTTTAAAAAACACTGCTGCCTTGCAATATAAATTTTCAGAAGCTAAAAGTGTGTTAAAAATTAAATAAAAAAAACTTTTTTCAGTGAACACCTCAAATACTTTCTTTTGTGTACTGCTTTGATAATAATGACAGACCCACAAAATAAAAAAAGTGCCTCGAACTTTTTACGTGGAAACAAAAACTAAATATGGTTTTCGATGTATTTTGATCCGTAGAATTCAAATTTGAAGTCAGTAGTTTGATCATTTTCAGTTTATTTTATTTTCCAAAAAACCATAAAAAAACATAAAAAATCATGTTTTTTGAATTTTTCTCAAAAAATCACTGGGAAAACCCTTCATCTAACTTCAGATTTGGGTTCAGCGATAAAAAATACATAAGAATAGACCTGTCGCGTAAAAAGTTCAGGGTACTTTCTTTATTTTGTGGGTCTGTATAATAAGTGGTTGAGGGTGGTTCTAAGGAAGAAGGCTGAGTCAGAGTATCCCTGTATAGTGACCCTATTTATAATAAGGGAGATCTAGGCTGTGTAAAAAACTGTAGGATACTCTGTAGAAATAAACTATATGAGAATAGTATATTCTATAACTAGTATGGAATAGACAACATTCCGCGCGAGCGGAAAGTTTGTCATACGAGCCGGCAGGCGAGTATGACGGTCCCTCGAGCACGGAATGACTATTCCATACGTGTTGTAGACTATACTTTTTCTTCAACTGCAAATATGAAACAGTGTATGGCTTTAAACTGCGGACAAGGTTAAAAACAATGTTTTTTGTGACTCGACATTGTAAATGCAACAAAACACATATTTTTAAATAAAGCAATTAATGTTATTTAATAATTTTATCAAATCAGTAGTTAAAAATGATTTTTATTTAATTTTAGCATATATTTACAAATTATAATGCAAAAATTGAAGGTTATGTCAGATTGTTGTGACATATATCAGGTTTAAATATTTAACAATAGATGGAGCAGTTTTAATTTTTTGAACTAAATTGATAAAAAACTGGTCAAATATTAAGAAAAACTAATAAACTTTATGTAATTTTAAAGCAAAACTTTAAATTGAATTAAAATATTCAATATTTCATGGTAAAATATATATATTTTTGCTAATTTTGCTACAGTTTTCTTTACTTTTATAAACAAGAGATGGCACTACATGTGCTCATTCTAACACTTGATACGGAATATTCATACCGTATCTAGAGCTAGAATGGATTCATTCTGTGTTGGAAAAGTGTGTATATTTGCTTACATTCTAAAGCAGTCGTAGAAAACGTATTCTTTTGTTGGCAGCAGCATTTTTTCTTTCATGTTACAATAATTTATGCAAAGTAATAATTACATACATACAATACATACAATTATTATCCTGACGAATTATTATATTGAGATGCCAATCTGCGAGATAAAATTAATTTATTTCATAATTTAACTTCTAAATCAAAAAAAAAATATTTATATGACTAGGAGGTATTTTTTCATAAAACGGCGGCAGTGTTACGCGAAATATTTTTCTTTTAACTACTTATAGAGTTCAAGAAAACAACAAAATTTATATTAGATACCTTTTATATTCTTAGCAATACAGGGTGTCCGTTTTTCGACCTCAAGCATGAGTATCTCGTTTATTATAAGAGATACGAGATCGGTTAAATTAGAAAAAAGTTGCGCATATTTATGCTGATCAATAATTTAAAAGAAAATTTAACCTATCTTTTTTTGCGTCCGTCTGTCTGTCTGTCTGGGTGTAAACTCTCTAACTCTATTTCTACATGAGATATCGACTTGCGGTTTTTTGCATATTGTTTCTTATCGTATTCCGAAAAGCTGATTAAATTTTGGGGGTAAACGATTGGGGGTAAGGGGGTAAAAATAGGGTAAAACTCCTATTTTTAGCGTTTTTTGTTTATAATTAAGGCAATTATTATTGTATTTGGTTAATTTAGCACTTATATAAAAGATAGTTTTAAATTGGTTAAAAAATGTTATAAACAACGTTTTCCTAAAACACATTGTTTTCGAGATATTGGCGTTTAAAGCAGTAAAAGGTTTTTTTAGCATATCTCACATCTTTATAACCCGATTTCAAAAAATTATATTTTAAATAAAAGCTCTTTTTAAGCCCTATAAAAAATGTTATATACAGTTTTTTGCTAGAATATAATGTTTTAAAGATACAGAATTTAAAATCAAACAAAACACCTAGTTTGAAATTTGCAAACTAGATGGCTCTAGTGTAAAATAGTTTTGATGTTTTGACAGGGTGCTTGCAACGTTTCATCTAGTTAATTACTGCAAAAAAGTTAAAAATCCTGAGTTTCGTTTTTATTTTTTTAACGAAAACCGACAAAGCTAAACATTTTTAAATAAAACATTGTTGAGGTACTTTTTTGCAAGGAATCTAAATCTGTTATCATATTATCCATGGCATTTTAGATGCAAGAGTTACAAGACTTAACTTCGTTTTTTCTAATGGGCGCCATTTTGGGTTTTTACATTTTTGAATACAATTTTGTTTTCTGATTACGACGATGTGTCACACGAGATGATCAAGTCTTACATTTTGAGCGAAAAAAAAATAATTATTTTTGCTCTTTGGAAACAACCAAGCAATGGAGCTCTCTACAACTAGAATTATGAAACAAAAGACGTCTACCCTATCTCTATCTCATTTGTGCTACACTTTCCAGCCAACCAAATAAATACTGTATTTGTTTTTCATACAACAAATACAGTATTTATTTGGTTGGCCGGAAAGTGTAGCACTGAGCGGCACGAACGAACATAGCTAATGTGGATCTGTAGAATAAGATAATTCTACTAAAATTTAGATGGCGCCAGTAATTTCTTTAATAAAAATAATATAGTTACACTTTTCGCCCGGCCAAGTAAATATTGTATTTGTTCAACAAAGAACAAATACAGAATTTGTTTGGTTGGGTGGAAGTGGGAGTGTATGTATGTCTTCTATCCTTTTTGGGTAGAACTTTTGTCCCTGTCTAATCTAACGGGAGAAATCGCCATTAAATTAACGAAGGTTAGGTGTGAAACTGTAAACATTGGCAATGTGACATTGCCACCTACGCGCATGCGTGAGCTCGGCATTTAGATTTTTAAAATGTGAGTAGCGGTTAATTGCAGATCTAAATGCCATTACGGATTTTTAATTTTTTGCGATAATTAAAAAAAAACAAACAAAAAAAGAAGAGTCAAATTTTCTTTCAGATTATTGATCAGCATAAAAATGTGCAACTTTTTTCTAATTTAACCGATCTTGTATCTCTTAAAATAACCGAGATACCCATGCTTGAGGACAAAACACGGACACCCTGTATGTCAAAATATGAAGGGATTCTAATTTATATCCGTGACTTAAGTTTTTTGCTCCTAAATTCATATTGGAATTAAAAACTACTAAAACAATCATATGTACAAATTAAAAAATTATTCCCCAACAAACACTGGTACGTCGGCCCCCCGATGGCCAACATTCAGCCGACGTACCAATGTTTGTAGGGTCGTGGCATGTTTGACAAATAAAAGCATTGATTAAAACCCAACAGTAAAGCATGGTTACACTGTTTATTTACGTTCTACAGCCCAAAGCAAAAAACCGACAAAATTAAAAAAAAGATTACACTGACTGAGTGGTAAACCGCTGACAAAATTTTGTACACGTTTAGGAGGAAATCTTCAAAGATTTCCTCCAGACTACCTCCAATTTGTACATATGAAGTCCTCTGCGGTTTACCCCCTCGACACTGACATTTACCTGACAACATAAAAAAGTACTGTCAAAATGTAAAAACAAAAGCATTTGGGTTTCATAATAACTTCAAAAAGCACTAGTATTGTAATTTGAACAACAACAAACCGAACATGTGCTTAAAACTAAGTAGAAAGCAGATAAAAAGTATTGTCATTGGTGAGATACAATATATGGAGCATAAAGCAATATCCTTGTAGCATCACGGACTAAAAAAATATGGTTGGTATTACTGGTGCACTCCTTTATGGTGTCATAATATGACACCTAGGTGTCATAGAAACCCATAGTAGCTCAGAAAATTTTTATTTATTTATATAAAAACAGAAATGTGACTGGAAACAAAGTGCGGACTTTTTAATTTAATATATATTTTTTCGAAAAAAAGTGATAATTTGTGAAATTTCATGCACAATTGTAAATAATTTTTTGATTCGTCAAAAGTTTGCACTTCCCCCTATTGAAATTAGTGTTTTCACTCTAGACTTACAGAACAGAACATTTCTGTCAGAAATACAAACTATTTCTAAACTAGTCCGTAATGCTATGATCGCCTGGCTGCGGCTCGCTGGCGTCCGTTTAAACAATATGGTGTGTAAAAACAATATGTTATGTGTGTAAAAACATTGACGAACATTATTAAGTGTCGTCCACTAAGAGTGTAAAAGTATAATACCAAAAAATTGTGCTATATGTAATCTTGGGAGCCAGAACCAGCCATTAAAAACTATAGAAGCTTACAACTTCGGTAAGTGCAACTTTATACTCCCGCAACTCACATAACACATACTAATGTATTATGTGGTAGTGGTGAGAGAAAAACCATCAGTCTATGCTTGACTTACTTCTAACGAACTAATAACTCTTCTCTCTAGAATAGGCATTTCATTCGTTAAAAGTGACAAAAACGTCGACAACATAAACATTCGTCTGTCTTACTCGCACATCTTTGTTCTAACAGAGACAACAATACCAGTTACTGGTAATTGTTATTGTTCAGGCCTGAATATACCTACTATTTGTTTACAAACAAACCGAGATGTTGGCGATACTTTATTTTAACGGTATGCCTATTCTAGAAATTAGAGTTCTTAGTTCGTTGCTTACTTCACTGCTGAATAGCAATCAATGCTGCAAATTACAGATAGAAAACAGGAAAAATTTTACAACAAACAGTGGCATAATATGTGTTATGTACAGTGTAATCAAAATATTTTTAAGCCTACATACACGTTGATCCAAGTCAAACTGTATGTTATGAAGTGAGAAATTTGCTTAAAAATCTCCTTAAAAATGCGATTTAGCACGAAAGTTGAACTCTTCCTCATTTTTTGGCGTAAAGTTAGCTTTAAATTATATTTTTTTAATAGGTATCTCATTTTATCAAAACAAGTCGTTTTTTTTTCAAAAACGGGCCGATAGATTTGTTTTTATTTGGCCTTAAAATGATCCTTATGACTCATATAAACGAATTAAAAATGAAATTCGAAAAAAACTTGGTTCTACTGTGAGCTGTAAGTTTTGATCCCATTGTACGTAAATATAATGATAGGGATCCTATTTCTTCGGTTCCACCTTGTTTAAACTCAAAGACAACCTCTTCCTTGACGAGGGCTGTTCCCCCGTGCACGATTTTCGCCTTAAAGGCGGCTCCGAGGGCGTAGATGGCGCTGCTGGCGTCCCTTTCCTCCTCTGCATACCAATATTCGCTGTTTTTCGCCCGGTAGATGGCGTTTTACTTAAATTTACTTTCGTCTCCCCTGTGATCGGCAAGTGAGACGTTTTGGACCAGTTGTCCATCTGCGCGTCTCGCGATTCCTTCAAAAGATTTCTAATCGCCCCAGTTTCCCCTATAATTTTCTGCAACTTTTGTAAAGTGGTGTACAAACAAACCGCACTGACCAAACCAAAATCGAATAGACTACAAATATGTACAACAAAATTTTTATACAGGTTTTTCATTAGCATTTCTTTGCCTTTGTGTTCAACGAACATCTGGCAGGCTATTGGTATCTGACAGTCCCCCACGAATCCGTGTTTCATCACATGTAGGTTCCACATTTTCATCAACTCTTTTTCTCCCTCATTCACGTCTGTGAATTCATCAATCATCATCATTGTTTTGTTTCGTAACCATTCTGGGTCGTTTTCTCCTTCAGAGTCTACATCCATTTCCTTGGGGTAGATTGGGAGCATTGTAGTGGTATGGTGATATAACCTATTGTGACCTGTTATAAAAGGTCTTTGGCCGTCGTATTCGCAATCATCCAACTCTAAAAACTCGGAAAGACTAGGTTTTTGTCTCTTTGGATGACAAACTAGTATATGCGTTACTGTAGCTCTACGTATAGGCCCATTTCTACTAAAGGCACACACAGAAGGCTGAGTGATTAAATCATGGGGCGACCCTGTGTAGGATCCATCGTACATTTCGTTTATTGCCACGTCGATTCGAGCGCCTACGGATATGGGTACATACGTAAACGTAAACCTCGAATGGCACAGCTTCAAATGTTTTAAAAGCGTGTATAGCTGATCGCAGTTCAAGCTACACCACGGGCAGTGTAAATCCTCACTAGCTTCGGTTTGTTGCCTTGAATTATTGTTATACACGAACTGATATACGATTTGTAATTTTTCGCAGTTGTTTACAGCTATGGGGATGTTTTCTTTGTTGTCTGTTAAGGGGTATGGTTTCGGGCGATCGACTATTTTCGCACATGCTTCTGGCGACCAATTTAGTTTAAATTTTAAAACAGGGCCTTTTATAAAAGTGTCGAGGTTTCCGCATGTCTCTATAAGATCGTCGACGTTCTCCCAACTGGAATGCTTTTTCGGGGAATTTTTGGAATTGGTCGTGAGGTCTTGTACCACAACATCGTAATCTCCATCGCTTAAATAACACCTGTTATGTTTATCATATACAGTTAATTCAGCACCATATAACTTAACATTACAATCCGCATTATTATTCGATTTTCGTTTTTTTAAAACTGGTTCATCGTAGTCTATTTCTTTATCCGTAGTGACCTTTACGTTAAACAATAAAATGTAAGATTTTATCAAAGTGCCTGAGGAACCATTGAATGATTCCGTGGGAATACTGATTGTAGGGGCAGTTAAGGGCAGTTGTTCGTTATCAGGGTTGATAGGCACGTCGGCAGTGCCTAAAGTTACTTGCATACTAGGAGCAGAACTGTCTTTACGTTTCTTGTGACTAATTTTGAGTAAAATAGTTTCAACCTGAGCCATTTGTTGCGAGCTGTAGTCCAAAAGTTTGTTATTAAATCCTAGAAACGTAAGATTGATGTAGCCTGGCTGAATCGATATCGAATCGCGTTTTGAAGTTATTCGGTCTAGAAGCAAGTCTATTTTAAAACCCTGTCTCGGTTTGTTACTCCTCGACATTCTGTGCTTCATGTAGGATAGCGTTCTGTTGAGAAAAATGGGCTGTAAAGGTAAATGAGCGTGTTAGTATAGTTGGGAAATTTATAGTTTAAAGGGTTTTTGACCCCCATGAGTTACAGCTTTTGGAGTAATACGAAAATTTTTTGGTATTTGGTAGTTTAATACACATATAAAGAACCTGGCACACATATAGGGGGGTTCCTGGGCCTCAGTCAAACTGCCTCAAATTTTGATATTTTGTAATTTCGGGGGTAAACATTAAATTAGGAAAATTGCAGCCAAATTAAATGACCAGTTTCGGAGAAAAACGCTTTTAAAAATCTAATTTTATAACAGATTTGTTGACGTATATTAAGGTTATTTTTTACTTACGTAAATATTAACTTAATTAGCCGTTTTAAGTTTATTATACTCTATTAATTAAAGAACAGGCAAGATAAATATTACATAAAAGGCTTTATTATCATTTACTTACATGTGGTTCTATAACAATTTTAAAACTTTGTGAAACTTCCACATGCTGGCATTTTCCACGTGTTTGCTAATTACCTGCATATTTTCTGTTGGATTTTAGCTTGATTATGTTGAAACATGGTTTGGTACATCGACAAATATTTTATAATTATATATTTTAGATTTTTTTTAGATAAAAAAAAAAAACAAGAAAAAAAAATTTTTTTTTTCAATTTTTTTTTATGTTCCCTAACAGTTTTGAAATGGCAGATCGGTTAGTGAAGTATGTTTTAAGTGTTTATTTACTAAAAATTAGTGTTTTTTTTATTCTAATTTTTGTGAACCCCCAGAAAATAAATATTTTTAATCCAGCCAGTACTCATCATTGTATGAGTCTAAATTGTTTTTGTATACCATCTATCATTTTTTGCATAGAGTGGTGAGTTTTTAAAACGTTACAAATATGTTCGTAATTTGATTATTGCCCTAAGCAAGGGGGAGGGGTTAAGCCTTACTTCCATTTATTCTTTGCATATGTGGCTGTGTTGCCAGTCAAACATTTTACAATCTAATAAATTTATAATAATAATAATAATGACTTTGTAGCAAAATCAAACATTTAAACTACTTTTACAAAAGCTGGCAGCTTTCCACTTAAAAAAATGCTGTATCTGGCAACAGTTCCACTTAGCAAAATGCTCTATTTTATCTACCTGGCAACATTTCCAAATAGCAAAATGTTCTATGCTGTCTACCTGTCAAAATATTTGCCATTTCTAATCATAAAATGACAGTTTGGATATAGGAAGTCTCAGAATCACCTAGGGCTCCATATAGAGCTCTTATTAGGGCTCTACAAATAAAACAATCTTAGATCAAAGATGTTTTAAGGGTTAGGTACTCATGTAGGGTTGTGTATGATATAAAAATGAATTAAATACTCACCGAACACATATTCCTGGTTCTTAAATATCTGTATATTTGTGTAGGCTCTGAAATAATAATAAATGTGAGGTCAAAGTCAAAACACAAAGGATTTCAAACTTACTTTCAAAAGCCTGCAAAAATAATTCATGATCTGCCTGTATATGATCGATTCTCGGGTTCTTCGAAGTATCGGGCTCTTTTTCTCGTTTTTTCGGTGGCATTTTGGTCAAATGAATTATTCAATATACCCGGGAAAACACAGCCAGGCGTAACTTTTGTATTTTCGTTATTTTCTTGTGAAAACAGTATGGTTTAAGGCATTTCCTCTATTTTAACTACATAACTGAACACAAAACTAAACTAACAACACACAAACACATTAAAATTGTTATAATTTATACATAAAAACGCTAAATTAGTAAATTTACGTTAAAAAAATTGTTGTGGCTTCACATAAATCCAGTCATTAATAAAAAATCGCTGCCAACTTTCAAAAATAAAGTCACCAGATTTAAATTTTGCCCACAATTTAAATCTTTTTATTCAATTTACGACATTAATAAAAAATATTTTTACAAATACGTTTTCAGCGTTTAATATTTAAACATTTGTATTAATAAATAGTTAGTTAAACTCTATATTTTAAAATATTTTAATAAAATATGGTGACATTTTTGAGAGGGTGGTAGATGAAACAGCTGTTTTGCTTGTTAACGTCAAAATTCACAATTTTTTTGTCAGGAAACAAGATGGAGTGTTTGAGTAAGTAAAATATTAATATTTCTTTGTTAATTTACGATTTAATAATTAAATAAAAGTTTAATTTGTTTTCTAAAGGGGAGTTTAAAGTTAAAATCTTTATTTAATTGTTTTTTCATTTAAGTTATGGTAACTCATCATGAGTTGCACTTTAATTATAAATTTTGTGTTAAAATATTTATAATAATGGGTTTTTAGGTACAGGAAACGACAGTATAGTTAGCAATAATTCGGTTGATGAAGACAGTGCCAAAAAAGAAAAAGACGAGCCATCCGAGTGTAAAATCCCTAAGACAGATTTACCAGAAGAAAATTTAGTAGAAAATGCCAATAATGTAAACAGTGAGAGCATAGAAGTTAAAGTTATTTTTAATAAGAAGAAAATTGATGTACAAGTATCGACAGACTCTACAATATTATCATTTAAGAAACAGCTTCATACATTATTAGGTTTGTATTACTTCATCGGCACAAAATACACAGGTCCTAACTATCCTGGCTAAAAATAAGCACAACAAAATATACTTGAACAAAATATTCCACCCCAAAATATTCAGAAAAAATATCTGAACAAATATGTAGTAATGAAAAAGTATAAAAGTACATATCGTCCACTAAAGGCTCTAGTTGTCTAACTCCAAATTTTTCAAAAATGAGATTTTTATCAAATTTGCTTCATTATCTGATTACCAACATACTTCAAAAAAAAAAAGTTGCATTAAACCAATATCAGCCTCAAAAAATGCAAAAATGTAAATATTTTAAGTCGCTAAGTGTCTAACTCCATCATATGAGTGTGAGAAAACAATTAAATGAGAACTGTCACTAATGTCAAACTATTTCTCAACAACAGGGGATCCCGTTTCAAATATTTGTTAATTTACTGTTTGATGATAATTATAATTATTGCCATTAATAATGTATATATATTATGCCTACCTAGTAGTAATATTATATATTAAATATAAAAATATAAATTTTTTGTAATAATATTACGCGATATAATACGATAGGTATCCTCTTTTATCTTCCCTTGGAGTTAGACCATTAGTGAATTTAGATTCTGTGGTTAAAATTTAATTTTCAAATAATTTATATAAAATAGATAACAATGAAAAGTTTTAAATACATTAACACATTTCAAACATTTTTACCTGTGAACAAGCTAGTTTTAAAGTTCTAAATTGCTACAATTAAGTTTTAAATCGTATTTTACGTCTCCTGAAAAATATGACGTTTTGGAGTTAGACCGTTAGAGCCTTTAGATGACGATATCACACAAAGTCTCCGATGAAAGGGGGAGGTATCATGCGCGCTCTCTTCAAACATATTTCCCGTAGCCACAGATCCGTGCGTCAAACTTTATATGGTAGTTTTGGATTTCCCAAAATCGCAAAAAAAAGTGATGATCCCTATTATTTTTGAAAATAAAAAACAGAAATTATTGGGGATTAAAATCAAAAAAAAAAAAAAAAATGAAAAAAAAAAAGAAATTTTTCAGCAAAAGAAAATTTATTTTTTTTTCTTTTTTTGAAAACAATTTTTTTTAAGCAAAAAAAAATTGTAAAAATCAATCCTTCTGAAAAAAAATATCGCATTTTTTGTTTTTCAAAAAAAAAAACAAATTAAAAAAAAATATATAGTTTTAAAAAAACTAAAAAAAAATGTTTTTGTTGATTTTAGGTGTTCCAGAAGCAATGCAAAAATTAATGTACAAAGGTCTCCTGCAAGACGACAAAACAATCTCGGATTCAGGTATCACAAAGGGTTCTAAAATTATGCTGGTTGGCTCAACACTGAATGATGTGCTGGCAGTATCCTCAGTTAGTAAACAAGTAAGTTATAACATAAAAATATAATTTTTCTTACTTGAAATATAAAAAAAACAAGTTAAAAAACAAATTAAACAAAAATATAATACATATACATATAATAGTTTTTACTCCTTTTGAGTTGCTGGTTTTTACAAAAAAAAGTATCTTAGCTGAGAATTTTGAGTAAGCCATGGTACAAATCTAAAATCTTTATCTCAGAGCATTCATGAGTTGTTCTAGTCACAGTGTTTTCCCGACAGGCCGACAGAAGGAAATTGAGGGGTGTAGAAAAAGACACTTTTTTAGAAAACATAAGTATTTTTCCAGAAAACCCCTTCTTTTTCTGCCTTTTTAGTAGTTTTTTGCCCCTTGTTTATAAAAGTAAAGTAAACTGTAGCAAAATTAGCAAAAATGTATATATTTTACCATGAAACATTGAATAATTTAAGGCAATTTAAAGTTTTGCGTTAAAATTACATAAATTTTATTAGTTTTTCTTAATATTTGACCAGTTTTTTATCAATTTAGTTAAAAAAAGTAAAACTGCTCCATCTATTGTTAACTATTTAAACCTGATATCTGTCACAACAATCTGACATAACCTTCAATTTTTGCATTATAATTCGTAAATATGTGCTTAAATTAAATAAAAATCTTTTTTAAGTACTGATTTGATAAAATTATTAAATAACACTAATTGCTTTATTTAAAAATATGTGTTTTGTTGCATTTACAATGTCACAAAAAACATTGTTTTTAACCTTGACAGCAGTTTAAAGCCATACAGTGTTTCATATTTGCAGTCAAAGAAAAAGTATAGTCTACAACACGTATGGAATAGTCATTCCGCGCTCGCGGGACCGTCATACTCGCCTGCCGTCTCGTATGACAAACTTTCCGCTCGCGCGGAATATTGTCTATTCCATACTAGGTATAGAATATACTATTTTATGTATAAAGCGTGGAGAATATTGTAAAAAAGTTAAATATTTTTTTTAAACATTTTTTTTTGAGATTTTTTTAAAAATATTCTTTTAATTATTTTTAATGTTTTAAATTACAATGTTCATTTTTTAGGATGTTGCAGACATGGAAAAGGCTACTTCTGTAAAAGAACCTTTATGTAAACAAAAAATACACAGAAAAGTTCTTGATAAGGGATTACCGGAAGATGTGATGCCAGGAATAAAAAATGTTAAGGTGTGTTTAGAAAAAAATGGGTAGTTAAAAAATTTGAGAAAAATAAATAATATAATAATAAACAAGCCGTGAAGATATGTTATATTTTTTTTAGTACAGTTGGACCCACAAAAAACGCAAGATTTAAATATGCTTAAATGTCAATTTTACTAATTATTTTATAGTTTAAGTAAGATTTATGGAAATAGGTTAGATTAATTTCACAATTAATTGTCTGTTTTTTCAAAGTTTATTACAGAAAATGCATGCGAATAATGTCGAATATTAAAATAATAATAATAATAAATAATAAACTGAAAAAACATTTAGAATATTTAATCAAATCAAAAATTAAAACACAATATTTAGTAAATCTTATGAAAAAATAAAAATTTGAACTCTACTAACCAAACATACAATTTATGAAAATGATGACTTTCGTTTAAAAAGAAGTTTTTCCGGAGGTTTTTTTTCGCTTTTTTAATCTTGGAACTATCGATGCGGCGACGGGCGATGGTTTTTAACCCAGGAAAATTTGTATTGTTTATAGCATGCACCGCTTCTTGTAAATGGTATTCTCTCAAATAATTAAGTACATTTTCATCCTGTATTTCATTTGATATCTTCTTCTCCCCCATCTATTTTTTCTTCAATATTAACCATTATTCTTTTTTCTATTATCTTAACACAACTCTCCGAAACACTAAATAACCTTGCAACAATTAAGGGTCTCTATAGAGATCACTAGCCACAATCACTTCCTGCTTCCAATATACTAATAGTTTGAGATTTCTTAACATTTCTTAACGCATTTCTAATTACTTTATAATTATTATAAGTAGTTTTGACAAATATTGTCAACATGACAACGGCTTTGTTTGTAATGTAATTATTGAATTTACGCAACTAAATTTTCAATCTTGTTTTTTTTTCGGATCCAACTTAAAAAAAAATAATTTAAAAAATGGTCCAAAATGATCAAAATTTGCGTGACGTAATACTTGAACCTTCCCTTAGTACATTCGTACCATTTTCAGTTTATTTCTTATTTTTACAGGAAGGCCTGCCTCAGACTCCGCTCACGGGAATGCTGAATAAACATGGCGGAAAAGTTAGGTTAACTTTCAAATTAGAAAATGACCAGTTATGGTTAAGCACAAAAGAACGTACTGAAAAACTGCCTATGGGCTCAATTAAAAGTGTTGTATCGGAAACTATCGAAGGGCATGAAGAATATCACATAATGGTAAGTATTTGATTTTGTGCGCTGATTTGGACTTTTTGTTTGGTTTCAGTGGAACATGGAACACCATTATTGTTTGTTTTGTTTTGATAAATTTACCTTATAAATAAAAAATAAAATATAAACCATACATAAAGGAGAATTAAACAATTACATTTTAGTTTTTTTTAAATTTTATGGCCCTTTGTAATTATTGAGTAGTGTTTTTTTTTCTATTTTGCGCCTCTTATAAGCTCATAATCATACGCATGTTCTTATAGGCCCATAAGAGGTCTGTACTTTTTTTTCTTTTGGGTTGGCAACAGACAAAAGCCTATCGCTTGACGTTTTCCGTGCAAATGTCAAAGTCTCTTTAAAGTTAAATTTTCTACAAAATTTTGTGTTTAGGTTATTTTTTACCGTGTTAAAATTGTGATTTGATTACTTGCAGTGAAAAAGAGAAGAAATGACTATAAAATATATCAAAATATAATTTATTCTTAGAATTTTAAACACGGCGAAAACTGTAATGCCAACCCGAAACAAAAATCCCTAAATGAGTCATCAATTTAAATGTAAGTTTTTTTAAAATTTTAGAGCAATATAGAAAAAATTGTATAAAGCACTCGTTTCATAACACGTTTTTAGCGCATTAGTACTTTAGAAAACTCTTCGCAAGCGGCTCGTTTTCTAAACTTTTACTCGTGCGCTAAAAACGTATGTTATGAAACTAGTACTTTAATGACTATTAGTTATGGTACCTCTGCTTACTCTTCTTTGGATGTATAGCTTCTTTTTTTGTAAAAATTTGTTAGGGATTGATTTGTTTTTGGCAGTGTTTCTATTAATTTAGTTTAAATCTGGTTGTTTTTTTTTGGCTTTTTAATGTACAGTTGGATCCGAAAAAAAAACAAGATCGAAAATTTAGTTGCGTAAATTCAATAATTACAATACAAACAAAGCCGTTGTCATGTTGACAATATTTGTCAAAATTACTTAAAATAATTATAAAGTTATTAGAAATGCGTTAAGAAATGTTAAGAAATCTCAAACTATTAGTATATTGGAAGCAGAAAATGATTGTGGCTAGTGATCTCTATAGAGACCCTTAATTGTTGCAAAGTTATTTAGTGTTTTGGAGAGTTGTGTTAAGATCATAGAAAAAAGAATAATGGTTAAGATTGAAGAAAAAATAGATGGGGGAGGAAAGGGCGTGCAGACTCGTAAAGAAAAAAGATATCAAATGAAATACAGGATGAAAATTTACTTAATTATTTGAGAGAGTACCATTTACAAGAAGCGGTGCATGCTATAAACAATACAGATTTTCCTGGGTCAAAAACCATCGCCCATCAAGATTAAAAAAGCGAAAAAAAAACCTCCGGAAAAACCTTTTTTTAAACGAAAATCATAATTTTCATAAATGATATGTTTGGTTAGTAGAGTTCAAATTTTTATTTTTTCATAAGATTTACTAAATATTGTGTTTTAATTTTTGATTTGATTAAATATTCTAAATGTTTTTTTCAGTTTATTATTTATTATTATTATTTTTTTAAATATTCGACATTATTCGCATGCATTTTCTGTAATAAACTTTGAAAAAACTGACAATTAATTGTCAAATTAATCTAACCTATTTCTTAAAATCTTACTTAAACTATAAAATAATTAGTAAAATTGACATTTCAGCATATTTAAATCTTTCGTTTTTTGTGGGTCCAACTGTACTAATTGGGAAAATGTTAGTTTCTGCTAGGGTATTTTTATCATTATTTCTAGGGACTGCAATTGGGACCAACAGAGGCCTCCAGATACTGGATTTACTGGGTACCAGCACAATACACCGACGCAATTAAAGATGCTGTATTGGGCAAATGGCAGTATTTTTAAATCTACTTAAATATATATAATTTAATACCAGTGTCAAAGTGGCTATTCACTTTATCAAGTAACTGCCCATATCTCTGAAACTAAGCATTTTAGGCACATGTTTATATGAACTTCGTAATATACTTTATTCTACACTTGTTACAGAATATACTATTTTCTACGACTGCTTTAGAATGTAAGCAAATACACACACTTTTCAAACACAGAATGAACTTATTCTAGCTCTAGATACGGTATGAATATTCCGCATCAAGTGTTAGAATGAGCACATGTAGTGCCATCTCTTGTTTATACAAGTAAAGAAAGCTGTAGCAAAATTATCAAAAATATATATTTTTTACCATGAAATATTGAATAATTTAATGCAATTTAAAGTTTTGAATTTAAATTACATATAGTTTATTAGCTTTTCTTAATATTTGACCAGTTTTTTATCAATTTAGTTAAAAAAAATAAAACTGCTCCATCTATTGTTAAATATTTAAACCTGATAAATGTCACAACAATCTGACATAACCTTCAATTTTTGCATTATAATTTGTAAATATGTGCTAAAATTCAATAAAAACCTTTTTTAAGTACTGATTTGATAAAATTATTAAATAACATTAATTGGTTTATTTAAAAATATGTGTTTTGTTGCATTTACAATGTCGAGTCACAAAAAACATCGTTTTTAACCTTGTCCGCAGTTTAAAGCCATACAGTGTTTCATATTTGCGGTCGAAGAAAAAGTATAGTCTACAACACGTATGGAATAGACATTCCGCGCTCGCGGGACCGTCATACTCGCCTGCCAGCTCGTATGACAAACTTTCCGCTCGCGCGGAATATTGTCTATTCCGTACTAGTTATAGAATTTACTATTTTCTACGACTGCTTTAGAATGTAAGCAAATACACACACTTTTCAAACACAATTAATTCATTCTAGCTCTAGATACGGTATGAATATTCCGTATCTAGTGTTAGAATGAGCACATGTAGTGCCATCTCTTGTTTATAAAAGTAAAGAAAATTGCTGCAAAATTAGCAAAAATATATATATTTTACCATGAAATATTGAATAATTTAATTAAATTTAAAGTTTTGCGTTAAAATTACATTTATAAGTTTATTAGTTTTTCTTAATATTTGACCATTTTTTATCAATTAAGTTAAAAAATTAAAACTGCTCCATCTATTGTTAAATATTTAAACCTGATATCTGTCACAACAATCTGACATAACCTTCAATTTTTGCATTATAATTTGTAAATATGTGCTAAAATTAAATAAAAATCTTTTTTAAGTACTGATTTGATAAAATTATTAAATAACATTAATTGCTTTATTTAAACATATGTGTTTTGTTGCATTTATGATGTCGAATCTCAAAAAACATTGTTTTTAACCTTGTCCACAGTTTAAAACCATACAGTGTTTCATATTTGCAGTCAAAGAAAAAGTATAGTCTACAACACGTATGGAATAGTAATTCCGCGCTCGCGAGACCGTCATACTCGCCCGCCAGCTCGTATGACAAACTTTCCGCTCGCGCGGAATATTGTCTATTCCATACTAGTTATAGAATATACTATATTCTACACTTGTTACAGAATATACTATTCCAATTTGTATTCGACTACGATCGGATCCAATTTAAATGAAAGTGGTTTTATAATGTATTTTTATCCAGTGCACGTGGACTGATTCTAGCCAGTAACGTTCGACCGTATCCAGTCATTTTTCACAAAAGATTTAGCCACACCCACAAGTCATTTGTAGCAATAAATATTTACTGGACCGGCTTTAATTTGTTTTATTTGTGTTCTGTGCATCGAGCTATATAAGATAAATACGTATTTAATATAATAAAATTTAATTACGTCCTTTTCTCACATTAATCTGTTTTAAATGTAAACATTCTACTATAAATGTGACACCGACTATTATAGTCGGTAATAATACACATAAATTTACTTATTATATTTTTTTAATACTGAGTTAAAGATTAATCTATTCTAAGAAAAAAGTTTATATAAAAATGGATCTAAAAATCCTTAGTTTAGGAGATATGCGCAATTGCCCGGTAAAATGCATACCCAGTCAAACGCTGTTAACTACCCTGCGAAAAATTGCGTAATAACCAAGATTAGTTGTTTTTAACTAACTTTGGGATGCTTAATTCGAAAATGATTTCAGTTTTCTTTTCATATCGTCTCATTTTTTTCTCATAACGTCCATTTTTTTTTCTTATAATCCCAGTTTTTTGTAAACACCTCGGTAAACACCAAAATGTACATGACTAAGCAGGGTTATTGAAGAGTAGGAGTGTAATGATGTGGGGTTTATGGAGAGTAAGGAAATTTTAAAACAGGAGCTGGCCTATTTCATTACAACATTAAAATTTTGCATTTATTTTTTATATCTTGCAGTAAAATTTTTATGACAATATCATGTCAGTGATCAAGGCAATTTCTGCATGAAGATTGCCTTGTAATGAGTCAAAACGTTCTTAAGTTATGAGATAACAAATATTCTAAAAATCTTCGATTTGGCACAAAAGTTCATAGAAATGTTTTTTTTTTCTACGACTGCTTTAGAATGTAAGGAAATGCACACACTTTTCAAACATAGAATGAGTCCATTCTAGCTCTAGATACGGTATGAATATTCCGTATCAAGTGTATGAATGAGCACATGTAGTGCCATCTCTTGTTTATAAAATTAAAGAAAACTGTAGCAAAATTAGCAAAAAAATATATATTTTACCATAAAATACTGAATAATTTAATACAATTTAAAGTTTTGCGTTAAAATTACATAAAGTTTATTGGTTTTTCTTAATATTTGACCAGTTTTTTATCAATTTAGTTCAAAAAATTAAAACTGCTCCATCTATTGTTAAATATTTAAAACTGATATATGTCACAACAATCTGACATAAACTTCAATTTTTGCATTATAATTTGTAAATATGTGATAAAATTAAATAAAAATCTTTTTTAAGTACTGATTTGATAAAATTATTAAATAACGTTAATTGCTTTATTTAAAAATATGTGTTTTGAGGCATTTACAATGGCGAGTCACAAAAAACATTGTTTTTAACCTTGTCCGCAGTATATAGCCATACAGTGTTTCATATTTGCAGTCGAAGAAAAAGTATAGTCTAGAACACGTATGGAATAGTCATTCCACGCACGCGGGACCGTCATACTCGCCTGCCGGCTCGTATGACAAACTTTCCGCTCGTACGGAATATTCTCTATTCCATACTAGTTATAGAATATACTATTCTCGTAAAAGCAGCTGTAAAAATAATTTTTTTAGTATCTCGCATTTATTTATCAAACTAATAAAAATCGTTTTTTTTTGTTTGACGGGCTGATAGATTTTTTCATTTTGGTCATAAAATGAACCTTATGCGATACGACAATTCTAAAAAATAATAATTTGGTTCCAGCCCAAGAAAGTAAGTATACCAGTAAGTGGTTTACTTAGGTACCAGCGCATTTGTTAGATGTATTTATTTAAAACTTTAGCAAATAGTTTGCACAAAAAAATTATTCGATAAGAAAAAAAAAACGATAAAGAAAAACGGTTTGTTAATTTAGATTCAGCGCACCAAAGTTAGTTAAAATCGCCTACTCTTTACGTTTAAAAAAGTGAAATTTTGCAGGCTAGTGATATCCCTAAAACTGGCTAACAATATTTTAAGATCTAGTCGATGATTTGCCATAAATATTTGTTGATATTTATTTCAGGTGCATTTTTGTAAAAAAATTAATTTAAGCATTTATTTTTCTGTTACTAAATATTAGTATAACTAATTCTATTTACCTTTTATATAAAAGTTAGATTTATAAAATTATATTAAATTCCTATAAAAAACAGTTATTTTCGTAACTAGTGTATTAAGTGGATAAAATCACTTAATACACGAGTTGAGAATTTAATTTTATCCAACACCTTTTATTTTTAAATAAAAATCAATAATTTTGCGAAAAATTAAGTCAAAAATATTAAGATTAAGTTTTCTTAATACTAAAATAATAGGTAGCCATGGCCTAAGTATGCCTATTAAAAATAAAAAATTGCTTGTTTTACATTTCTTACAAACGTCAAAATGGACGCGAATTTAATAAAAACAGTATTTTATTCAAAAACTAAAGAATAATTTGGGGTTTTCTTTATGGTTTAGTTAACGTGCTTCTATTTATAGAATAGTTATAATACTTAATTAATAGGGTATGTAACTAATTTTGGGTGAGATCAAAAGCTGTACCTACATAAAGAGTTGGTGAAAAATTTTTTAGTCACTAGTGGAAAAAAACTCACTTTTGACATTTAAAATAGTACTCAAAACAAGTGTTTCTGTGAAGGTGTTGGATAAATTATATTAATTTTTAAATGTTATCTTTTTCTTTCTAATTCTGGGGTTTAGTTGCTTTATTTGCGATATAAAGGGTGATCAATAACTGGAATGCCAATGAGAGGTGATTTTAAATCCAAAAATATCAAAAAAAGTTCCCATAAAAGTTGGTCTGTAAATTATTAAAAATAAGGTTTTTAATTAATAACTCTGGTACCCTTTAAGATAGAGCGACGAGATTTTGCATGTATGCTAGTATTAATAAGGGCAATAAGTTTATGTTAATTTATTTTTTTGAATTTATTCAGAGGCGTGCCTAGACGGACAAAATATGTGACGCTTAACAAATTTTTGCCCCAAAGTTTTTTATTTGTATGTTTTCTGGATTTGAGTAAAAATACATAAAAAATGTCATTTAGTGTAACACTGTAGGAGCAACCGTTTTCAAGAAAAATGCAATTAAGAGGAAGTAACATTTTGTGGCACCAAAAACGTTAGTTTTTAAAAGCTCATTACTCCTTTAATATTAAATTTAGGTGTTTTGGTGAAGAATACTTTTTTGCTCAGTTTTAAATAAAGGATCGCCCTGGAGTATTAAAATTTTATTGATGCTTTTTTTGTTACCCATTCAATATGTCGTCTTTGAAGAGCCGTTGCTCCCTTAGGGCTCATTTCCGGACTTATAGGAACTTTTTTTCATATTTTTGGATGTAGAATCACCTCTTAAATTTTGGCATGGCAGTTACTGATCACCCTGTATAATTATAATAGTATATAATTATAATTACTCCTACCATAAGCGTTGTCTTTCGAGATACTCATAACAAAACTGTACAAAAATTGAACAATTTTTTTTCTGTATGTTATTTTCACCACTTAAAATTAATGACATCATTTACTGGACATCCTGTATTGTTTTATTTTCGCATCAGAGGAGAATTATGTTGACTTTGGACACCGGAAAAAGAAAAAAAAATCAAAAATCAAACATTTTTATCAAAGTTTTATATCCACCCCCAAAAATTAAGATTAATCTTCATTCGATAAAAACGAAACTTTGGTGATTTATATCATTTTACATTGTCTATAAAATGGCGGGTTTAATTTTTTTGTTTCACCAGAAATGGCACAAATCTGATTTTTTTTAAATGCAACATATGTAATTTTTTTTACATTTTTGAATTCAGCCAAAAATTTAATGTATAAAAGACTGATTGTTTTTTAATTTTTTTTTATTTCGTTTTTATCGTATAAAAACGAGATACAATTCATACACTGTAACACGCAGAACTCAATAATATTTTTGCATTTTTTTTGTGATATTGTGATCTTAATATTGTTAGCCGAACTGTAAAAATATAAGTGATTTACTCAATATTTGTGATCGTTGATTTGTTAAAGTTAACATTATGTTATGTTATGTGAAATTTTTTTTTACTTTATGAAATTTTACCAAAAGTTTTACTATAATCCAGACCATAATCGAGCAAATAAAAACAATGATGACCTAAAGAATACGTGATTTGTTTTTAATAGTGTCTCATAATTTAAATTTAAAAAAAGACAAAACCATAATTTTATATTTTGGACTTTTTTGAATTTTATTATCTTGGTTTAAAGAGCATCAAACTTAAAGTGTGAAACACTGTTTTAAAGGAAAATTTTCGTATTTTTTACTATGGACATTAGAAAAATGATTTAAGGTCTCCATTTGTGTATTTACTATTAGTTTCGTCAAAAACTTAAAAAACAGTTTTCTAAGGGATCCCTCCCAGGTAGTAAGTGATGTTATGTTACAAGAAATTAACATCAATTTTGGTTGTATTTTTAAACTAAATCACATAATATTGAAAAATAACATGTATTTAACATCACATTTGCAACTTAACACGTGAGACGTAACAACCAAGTTATTTAATAACAAATATTTACCAACGCTGTGAATATATCGCATGTCACATATTAACCTGGCTTTCACGTGAATGTCATGTTATTTTGCTTCTCACCGACGTTGAAAGCAAAAAAATCGATATAAGATGTTGATAGAGGAAATCATTATAAGGAAATTGTATACACATTATTCGATTTCCAATGGATAGGAGGCTCTGCCGGGCTTCTCAAGACCACGGACATGGATTAAGGGAAAATATTCTCTGATAAATCTGCAATTTCGTATTTAGAATCTATCTGTTTCAATCTGTGATTGTTTCAATTACTGATTGATTTTAAGTCCGAAATTGTTTTTAGGGTTATGGCGTTTTTAATGTTTTTATTTGGAAAAAGCTAATATCCTAGGATATTATTTAAATACTAGAGTACCAGTAACGGCATCCTGATATTAGATATACCAGCGCAGGAATGTGGATTTATGATGTCACAAACACGTTATTTTCGGGATGTCATTGTGTGATGTTATTAGGGGCGGACTTAGGACATCCCCACCATACTACATTCTTGTTAGATGTGTCTAAAATCTTAACATCACAGGTCACATATTAACGTGGCTTTCACGTGAATGCCATGTTATTTTGCTACCTGGGCTGATTCGGGTCCAGTTTATAAATGTTCCTTTTTAATGTTCTATTTTTTTTTTCGATATTTTCAATTAAGTTTAAAAGTTTTTGTAATATCTCGTACAAAACAATAATTTTCTCTCAGTTTTATTTTCTAAAATTTAAAAATTAAGAATAATTTAATTTTCTGTCAAAATTATTTTCTTTTATTACAAGAATATAGTCTGGGGCGTATTTATTTCATTTTAAGGGGGCATCCATAAGGAAAAAAATTGCGCATTCACCAAAAATATAATTTTGAAGGTACTTCTATGCTAATATATTTCGCTGGGGTGGGGGGCATGCACCCCCCTTAATCCGCCCGTGTCTATAGTACTAATTACCTACAATTAAATTTTAATGTTAACTGTATCAAATCAACAATATTTATATAATTACGATATATATAAGAAAGGTAAATGATTTGTGTTTTGCTTGTTTTTTTTATATTTCTTGTGTGATTATATTATTTAATATAGATTTCTTGTATGCATAATGATATATTTTTACCTACGTGCGTTTAAAAGATTTTTTTATGGTCGTAAATAAAATATTATGGGCTACTTGTGCGCAATATTTTTTTATCGCACTCGAATGAGTGCACAAATAGCAATTTTTTTTATTAAAATGATACTACAGTTTAGTATATAATTTTTATTAAAATCAACAAATGGGTACCTACGATATCACTATAATATATTATAGTGACAGTTTCAAACAATTTTTTTATTTACAAATATTTATTACAAGATTGTCTTTAAAAATAATTTGATATATTGCTTAAACTTTACGCAGTCGCTTGTAAAACAAGTTTACACTACGATATTTTAAAAACGCTTTGACCCAGTGACTTGAAATGGAACAAGTAGTAAACAAAATTTGTTCCAAATTTCAAGTCTCTATGTCAAAGATTTCTTGAAATATCGTAGTGTAAAGTTGTTTTTCAAGCGACTTGCATCTTTTTCTCTACTATAAACTGTATATCGTGGGCTTACAAGCAAAGAGCATTAAGTCATAAAACATGGTTTTGAGTTATTGACAAATTTAAGTTTCATTTTAATTTTTGTAATAATTATTTTTGAAAAAAAGAACTATGAAAATTGCAAATACAAATGGGACAACATTTTGTCCAAACATGTACATGTACATGTTTAAACATACTGATGTCCCATTTGTTGATGAAAACAAATGAAGTAATTTGATTCAACTAAATTGACTTAATGCCTTTTGCTTGTAAGCCCACGATATTATACAGGCTCGGCAAGTCGGGACTCTAATGGGCGAATGTGTATGTAAAACAAGGATAGATAAAGACCATATTAGCATTGTATTAGTCTATAGACTATAAAAGTCCGTACCGTCAACTGGGGTGACTTCGGACGGTGTGGGGTGATTTCGGACACTTTCTCGCAAAACTCTCTGAACCAAAGCACGTGTGCACAAGTTGTGTGGTTATATGCACCGTTTGTGGGTTTCAATTCCACAACTTCCAAACCACACCGTCCGAAGTCACCCCAGTCGACGGTACTTGTTTTACACACAAGTTTTTCGATAAAATATTTTGATTTGCCGATAGCGTATACTTACACAATGGTGACCAAAACGTTTCAACTTAGAGATAACATTTTATCTAAAAAAATCTGCAATAGTAATGCGCATCCAACCTATTTACAAATACTACGTAAAAACGTAAACGTAAAACCGTAAGAAACGCCCTACGATGATTGGCTCAACCTTGAAATTAAACTTATCAGCGTACTGCGTTTCTTACTACTTACGTTTACGTTTTAACGCAGTATTTGTTAATATGCCCTTAAGTCTGCCCATCCTTGAATTGAGGGGCTCAGAGTTAAAGTGAACCAAGTCCATAAAGACGATTTTTTGATCTGCATTGATTCAAGAGATGGTTCAAAGCACATTTTGTTTAGTACTGTAACGAATCAAGTCCATACCTCTGTCTTTGGACACTAGTTCATTAATTAAGAACAAACAACTTTAAATGTCAATATCTAGAATAACTTTAGCTTTGAACCCCTCAATTATTTGTGGTATTTACCGGTTATAACTATAACAACTGGTTTAAACCGGTTAAAACTGGTAAAAAATCATTGGTTTATTTTATTTATTTATCAGTCAGTTGCTAATAAACCCCAGAGTTTGCCAGTCGGCTAAAACATTCTGAAAAAATCTACACTGCTCTACAATGTTTTTACTACGCGACAGCTTTTTTTAGATAAAAAATGATTTACATCGTTATGATTCATAACAAATACTACTCTTCAGCGTTGCCAATTTTAGTAGATACTTTTATCTGAATAATTTAAATGGCAACGTTGCATTTTAACGCTGCAATAATTTTATTGATCAATGCATGGATTTCTATCATAGAAATCCATAGAAATTCTTTGATAAAAATATATCCATTTTTTTAATATTAGCGGATGCAACTGAAAATTATTATCTCATTGTATAAATCGGAGTTATTAACTCCAGAAAATAAAGTTTTAATTCAAACTAAATGTGTAAGAGTTCTATTATAAATGATTTTAATTTATTTTTTTAATATTTGATTACTTATGTTCTATAAAATCTTAACATCTATAGAAAATATTGTGCCTTTTGACACAGATACATACCAGATAAGCCACTGCAAAAGAGTTATTTATGGTACTAGTGGGTAAAGTAAGATATTGCCTATGAGAAAATTAACCTGCGAGGCGTCAGCCAAGCAGGTTAATTTTCGAGAGGGCAATATCGGTTTACCCATGAGTGCCATACAAGGTTTTATCCAATAAATAGCTTAGGAATTCATATTTTTATTAAAAATTTTAATGACATTTACAAGAAAATAATTTGACAAGTGACAGTTGAGTGGGTAAAATAAATAATTATCCACTCAATAAAGTAAAAGCCACGCGGGGGTTATTATTGAGTTTATCTATTTAAAATAAAGCTGGCAATTGTCTTATTATCTGTATGTATTGGATAAAGGAAATTATTACATCAACATGCTTGCGGTATTAAAAAACACAATGTTGATTAATTTTTCGTTTTTTTTTTTCTGCTATTTACTTAAATATAGGACTTCAACGCATTATTTAAAAGTTCACAAACATTTTACGAGATGACACTACTGGCAGACGGATTCCGTGCACTATAGAATTTTATTAATCGCCGCAATTTAGGGTGCCCACAGGTTTTGCAACTTAAGATTCCCTGATGTTTCCCTGTTTTTTAAATTCTTTGCTGATTTTAGTAGACACCAATTGGTGTCTACTAAAATCTGGCAACCTTGCATTTCTGTCACATCGGGTCTGTATCTGTGCTTACAATAAATAACATTCCTAGATATATTATTGCATGAAATATATTTTAACAATCTCACAACCACAATTGATATTTTTGCCGTCTATAAATCAAGTAACGCAAATGGGGCAGGGGTGAAGGGTGAAAACGCTATTTATTTACGCGCGCGATTGTTACCGCGCATAGGTCTTTACCGCGCGAAATTATATCCGCTTATACAACAAATATTGTTACCGCAAATGGCTTATAACCAAAAACAAAAAGTAAAATCAAATAAATTGAAACCAATACAAACCAATACAAACAAAACCGAAAAAAAAAACATCAAAAACTAAAACCAGACAAAAAAAATAAAGAACTAGCAAAAAACTAAGGGCAAACCAAACATTTCAAAACTGTTTAAAACAATCCAAAAATCCAAATTTCGCTGTATAATATACGCGATAGACGTAAAACAAAGAGTTCCATTTACTTTACTTGTCCAACTGTATGTGCAGTAATAATACAGATGCGGTAACAACTCTGCGCTGTAATGATTTGGGCGGTAAAGATTTGCGCGGTAAAAATAAGCGCGCGGTAATGAACAGCGCCGTAATGACTTGCACGGTAAAAGGCGTTCGTTCACTGGGTAGGTCAAAAAAAAATAACAAAAAATAAATAAAAATAGGTATCACCAGGGAGGGATTAGGTTTGAATCAGTGTGACAAAGTTTGGGGAGAGGAGGGACTAAATAACCAACATTATGAACATCCTATTTTAATAAAATATATATTTTAAAAACATACGAGGCCCGCTCATATGCATAACTTGAATGTGTGTATAACATTTTAGCTTTCACCTTTCTTAAGCTGGAAAAGCCTTGTAATTTATATCCTATCCGGCTCGAAGTACCACAGAAAGTGTGTTTTTAGTTAGCTGAGTATTTTTCTCGCACGTTACCCGAAATGTGTAATATTTTTGTGTCGGGTGTTACAAAATCAATTTTTTCTACACGGTTAAAAGGTTTAAAAATTACACTTTTTTAGTTTCTAGCCGGTAAATCTACTTGCAACTACTTGCTTAACAAATTTAACATATTGTGGATTTAAATATCACTATAGGGCATATTTGGACGGCTTTTTGCAAAAAAGAACCAAAGTCACAAAAGTTAAAATACAACGTTGTGGCAACGTCTCTCCTACAAAAAAAGACCCAAGCCGCTTTCTAGCACCTACCGACATCTATTAGCAAGTGAACCAACCCACTAAATCGTCCAAACACATTTGGATCTTTTTTCTACAAATTTACAAAGGAATACTGTGTAAATGTTCCAGGTCCAAATGTGAGTTACTGTGTTTTGAAGTGAGGCAGCCGAAATGTGTGACAAGTATTTTTTTCTTAAATTCAATGATCGATTTCTCAATAACTTTTGTTTGGAGTTGGTTCCTTTCTGTAAAAAGCCGTCCATTTTTCCTAACCTAATTTATAAATATGATATATTTTCTATGATTTTTGTACTAATTGAACTTTATTGACTTTCTTATCTATTATTACCAGAGTTGACACTTTCATTACAATAACAGGGTCGGACGACAGGAATTTCAAATTATTTCTAATTTTTGGTGAGTTTGTTTAATACATACCTATGTCGAATAAGATTATGTCTGTATACAGAGTCCAAACTTGCCAAAAATTAGAAATAATTTAAAATTCATGTTGTCCGACCCTGTTATTGTAATGAAAGTATCATCTCTGATTACTACATTTTGACGCTTTGGCGCCAAAAGGTAAGATTAAAGCTAATACTAATAGTTTTTAAATTATATAAAAATTTATGGGTAGTTATCAGTTGATTACTGATTAGCAGAGGCCAGACTTTTAGTATTAATATACCGCGGGCTCTCAAAGAGTAGAATTTTTAAATTAAATCGGCACTTTAATACGATATTTTACTAACCTATTGTCACATAGTGGCGTATCTACAGATGTTTATAAACAGAACACCCTAATTAGAAGTGATCTATTTTTTTACAGTAAAAAAATGAGTTCATTGTTGTACGCCGTAAAAAAAGTTAGTAGCAAAACCACCACTGGCGGAAGCACTCTTTGACTTTTTACATACTTCAAACTTGTTTGTTTATTATGTAAACAGGTGGTTGACTCGAGATTCTGTGCAAAAACTTTGTGTGAAATTGATTAGAAATGATTGAAGAAGAATATATGGTTTATACACCTACAAATCTCTCTGAAATTGCAAATGCTACAAGTTACCATCGAAATCGCGAAAAGTGTACGATTTAGCCTACGAAAAAAATTTAAAATGAACTTAGAAGGTTTAAGTTTATTTCAAAAGGATCTAATTGGCCTATTTTAATAAAAAAACATACTTTATTACTGAATAAATTAAATTCAAAACAATATTTAAAAAAATATATATAGGATGCTTGAAGAAAATATAATATAGTTTCACTCACTTAATTGAAAAATTTTCCAGCTCCTGGTAAATAAATATTAAAAGTCTGTGCTAATCACTATTTTCATAAATTTATTATTTATTATATTTTATAAATTAATCGTATCTTTACCTAGACTTGATAACAATATTCTGCCTCACTACAAAAAGCCTAATTATATATTTTTTACCATTTGTACCATTTCAAATTTCGACCCGTACTATTTATACACATTTCATGCAATTGGTATATTGCTAATGCATTTTTCAATAGCGTAAGCCTTTTTTTACTTTTCTACTTTGATCATACAGCGGGATTTTGCGATTCATAACGAAGCTCTAACGTTAGACCCTAACGTTATTCCAACGTTAGACCCTAACGTTATTCCAACGTTAGACCCTAACGTTATTCCAACGTCAGGCCCTAACGTTATTCCAACGTTAGACCCTAACGTTATTCCAACGTTAGACCCTAACGTTATTCCAACGTTAGACCCTAACGTTATTCTAACGTTAGACCCTACCGTTAGGCATCTAACATTCAAATCACATTCATCTAACGTTAGGTCCAGTCGTTCTAACCTTATTCCACAAGGGTACGAACTAACAAATAACAATTTTTACCAGATATTGTTGTCTCCGCTCTTTTCCTTGACAGAGAACGTCACATTCAAGCTCTACGCAAAGCTAGAGGGTTAGACGCTGGCTTTTCTTGTGTCTTCTTGCGTTGCGCGGAGAGATCACAGTAGACTTGATGAATCGCGAAACCCCGCTGTGTAACTATGATTTTCTATATCACATCCTAATAATGTCTTTAAGGCCAGCTAAAAGAAATTACCTTGGAAAACCTTGAGATCAAAATCTACATACAGGGTGAAACATTTTAAAGGGGTTAATTATTTATAACTTTCCCTTGGGAAATAGGGTCACTATATCAAGGTTTTAAGGTAGAGTAAGGCCTTGCTAACTTAAGACCCAAATCTAGTGTCCCTATAAGAAAGGAAAAAATGGGAAAATTTTATTTTTATCGCCATTTTTCACTTTTCTTCACGTTTTATACGCGAAAAAACGAAAAAAAATGTCGCTTGGTCTTTCCAGGAAATTTTGTTACTACAATAACTTTAAAATAGTAAGGACAGAAATTTTTAATTTTAAACAAAATTATAAAAATATTAATTTATTATTCCAAAAAGTCTCCAGATTAGGAGAGGTATGAGTAGTTGTCTACATCTAGAAATAGATGGCGCACAAGTCTACATCAATCTAATGGCTATATTCCTTTTGCGAGTAAAGTCTAAAAACGTTTTCTTAATCAGCGTGCAGAGTTGACTCTTGGTACTGAAGAGGGCCAGCAGCCCGAAACTGTCAGTCTACCAATATCACTCTGTACGATGATTAGAAAATAGATTGATGGAATAATTAACTTTAAAATACTTTAAGTCTTTAAATTTTCAAAATCTATAGGTTCTTTTTCGGCTAAAATTTTTTTGGTAAATAACGGGGCTCAAAAAGGATGTATTTTTTTCAAGAGGTTTTTTCAACATTTTTTTTCAACTTTTTCTTTTTTGAAAAACATTTTTTGATTTGTTTTTTACGAAAATACAAAACAAACGCGTTCTTGATAATAAATCTAACAGTAAAAAAGGAACCCCTAAAAAATGTTTTTTTTCACCCGGTATGGTTCTAGCACCACTACAATCAACCAATGTATCTCAAAATAGATACCAAAAGC
Source organism: Brachypterus glaber (assembly GCA_958510825.1). Classification (NCBI taxonomy): domain Eukaryota; kingdom Metazoa; phylum Arthropoda; class Insecta; order Coleoptera; family Kateretidae; genus Brachypterus; species Brachypterus glaber. The sequence goes on along the minus strand of OY294046.1, from coordinate 2,790,464 downwards.
TTTTCTTCTATTTTTTATAAATATAATCCACTCTAAAACTAAAACTTTGAGCCAGTATCTAACTCCAAAATCTAACATCCAAACTTCAATTATTGTTTTAACAAATTTTTAAAAAAGTCCTATTTATTTTTTGGACGTAACATGTTTATCACGGATATTTTGACCTCTATTTTGTTTATTTATATTAACATTTTATTTATGTATACGCCCATTAGAAAAGGGTTCATAAATAATAATCGTTTTCATAAAAGTGTAAACAATTCTGAAAAACTATTTTTCCTACGATCCCTTATGAAAATGACATTTAGCACACTCTTTAGTTCTTCAGAAAACGCCTTATATCACACTAGTTTGATATCTTTATATCACCCTAGTTTGATATTTATGTATGTAGGTTTGTAATTTCACGTATGTAGGTTTGCCTTAATTTACGTTGTAGATAGAATTTGAATTTTCCACCTTTCATCACAGAATTTTATGATATCTTTTATGTTTTTCGATCCAAATATTTTTTTTTTCATGTCAAAAATATAAACTGTCGTTATAACCTTACTAAACATCAAAATACCCGGTCTTTTTCTTATGAAATCGTGAAACAGTACAATTTTACTGTTTTATAAAGCACCATATCTAAAGAAATCTAATTTAATTAGCAAACTGTCTTACCTTGATTTACACAAGAGTCTTGCGTTATAGGCAACCCATTAAACAGCTAGGTATTGTATTGTATAATATTGTATTAAATTTAAAAAGCAATAAAACTAAAAATAAAAGAAAATCATGTTTCCTGTTTAACATACATAAATTTGTATGCTATTTTTTGCTTTGTATGCTTTGCTTTTCTCAAAAATTTTTTGAATAAGTAATAAAAATTAGAAAATATTAAATTAAGAAACTTTATATTTTTTTCAGGATCGTAGGAAAAATAATGTACATAACTCGTTGGAAAGTGTATTTCGTACACTCGCGTGAAATATGTCAATTTTCACACTAGTTATGTAGTATACTATACTAAGTACTTGTGCCTTGAACTGTGCAATATAACAAAAATCATTATTAAAAAAAAATACATGCTGATTTACAAATAGGGTACAAAATTTTATAATGTAATCTTGTAATTTATTTCCAAATCACCCTGTATGAAATCTAAAATTTTAAAAATGATTTTTTTTTTATTATTTTAAACAATTTATATTATTTTTGGTCAAGCAAAATTGGTCCTTCACCTTAACTATGGACCAGTGAGAACAACTAAAATTTATAAAAAATTCTATTTTCTTTTTACACTTAAATAGTTTTAAAATAAAATAAATAATAGCGTCTTGTAATTACACCGGCCCACAAAAAAAATACGTTAATTACTCTTAAGTACTCTAGTAGAAATTTAACGTTAGAGTAACGTTTTTCTAACGTTAGAAAACTGTATAAAAGTACGTTATAAAATATGTGCAAATGTCCCGCTTTTTAACGTTAGAATCAAACGTTAGTTACAAACGTTAATCTAACGTTAGATTTTTAAGTTAGAAATACGTTATAAGTACGTTTAATTTCTAACTTTCGGAGGGGGCGGGGTCGACTAGGAAATTTCTACCTGCATCATAAAATGGTAGCTGGAGACAAATTTATTCATATAAATAAATCTTAATAGATTTTAGCAATCATAATATTTTTAAACATAATTTCGTTACATTTATTTATAAAATAGCCATCTTTTTAGGTGGCCCTAAATATTTTTCGTGTAATATGCTGTTATACTTCGATAAATACGTTTACCTCTCGGAAAAACTTTATATTTAGTTAATTTATTTATACATTCAGAATCTTAAAATATTTTTTCAATTCTAGTACAGCGTTGCCAGACTTACTATAATTTTGAGTTTTGGGGGATAATATTTTTTAAAACTTATTATAGAAATAATAAATAATTATCAAACCTAGGCACATAGCTGTCTGAAATGAGTATTTTCTAATATATATTACGTATTAATGGGAATTTAAAATATATTTAAAGTTAGAATAAGGTTAGAAAAAGGTTAGGTAACTAACGTTAGATTTATGTATTTTATAACGTTTTTGTCAAACGTTAGTTTTTAAGGTTAGATTTATATATTTTATAACGTTTTGGTATAACGTTAGAGGCTAAACATAAAAATTTCACTAATCTAATGTTATGTTAAGTTAGATTTATGTACTTTTCTACCAGGGTATGCAAGAAAATTTACTTTTTTTTTGTGGAGCGGTGTTAATAATTAAAATGCACTAATGGCTTTTAAAATTAACATTTAATTAATTAGATATGTATTAATTTGATATACCTATGTAGGTAATTAAAAATTGTCAGGGCAAACAGGGCACTATAAGTCATATTATATGAAAAATATCCAAAAAATCATACAGAATCTATAGTTCCTGTATGATTCTGTATGATATAGATCTACCCTATAAAAAATTTTGATCAGAACCGGTTCCAATTCACATATCAAAAGTCATGTGTTGCCTTGTGTTATTTTTTGCGTGATATTAAATATTTTCAAGAAAAAAATCTTGTTGCATTTATAATGTGCGTTTATAACACTATTGTCATTATTTAACTATTTTACAAGCATTTTAACAAACAACTTTAACATGTATAAAAAACTAAATTGTTTATAAAATTAAGTGTCCGTTAAAACGAATACGTGCAACAACCGTCAATTGTTTTCGAGATAATATTTTTTCAACAATTTGAAACTTCTGATAAATAACCATTTATCTTAAAACTTATTGTTGCATGTTATTGTTCTATGTAAACTCCAATGTAAAATTGTAAATATGCACATTTAGTTTAAAGGGAGACAAGGTTATTAAACATTTATTACATGTCGACTGATTTCTCTGATCTCAAATATTTGAGATATCTCAAATCTTCAGGTTTTTGTTTTGTACCAAATAAACTACCCAGGTAGCAAGGGATGTTATATTACAAGAAATTAACATCACTTTTGGGTGTATTTTTAAACTAAATCATAACATCACATAATATTGAAAAATAACATGTATTTAACATCACATACAACGTAACACGTGAGACGTGACAACCATCTTATTTAATAACAAATATTTAGCAACGCTGTGAATATATATGTCACATATTAACGTGGCTTTCACGTGAATGTCATGTTATTTTGCTTCTCACCGACGTTCGAAGCAAAAAAATCGATATAAGATGATGTTGATAGAGTAAATTATTATAAGGAAATTGTATACACATTATACGATTTCCAATGGATAGGGGGATCTGCCGGGCTTCTCAAAACCACGGACACGGATTAAAGGAATATATTCTTCGATTAATCTGCAATTTCGTATTTAGAATCTATGTTTCAATCTGTGATTGTTTCAATTACTGATTGATATTAAATCCGATTTTTCTTATAGGGTTATAGCGTTTTTAATGGTTTTATTTAGAAAAAGCTAATATCCTAGGATATTATTTAAATATTAAAGTACTAGTAACGGCATCCATAAGATATTAGATATAACAGCGCAGGAATGTGGATTTATGATGTCACAAACACGTTATTTTCGGGATATCATTGTGTGATGTTATTAGGGGCGGACTTAGGACATCCCCACCATGCTACATTCTTGTTAAATAAGACTACAATCTTAACATCACATGTCACATATTAACGTGATTTTCACGTGAATGTCATGTTATTTTGCTACCTGGGTAAGAACTTGAAGATTTGAGATACACTAATTATACGCATGATATAACAATTGATTTGCATTATTATTAATTTGAGCCATTTCGCCTCAATGATTATTTATATCATGAAAGAAAATATTAGTGGCATATCGGACAGAAGAGAAAATTAGAAAAAAAGTCAGGTCTCAGTCTGGATTCGAACCAGAGTCCCCAAGGTTTTCGGCCTGATCCAAAAAGTCCAAACCTTGGGGACTCTGGTTCGAATCCAGACTGAGACCTGACTTTTTTTTCTAATTTTCTCTTCTGTCCGATATGCCACTAATATTTTCTTTCATAATTTATTGCGGACGTCAAAAATACTTCTTATATTATTTATATCGATAAAAAATCTAAAACAGAAAATAAAATTAGTGTTCTTATCTGGCGCACCTATTTCTAGATGCTATGCTATATCTTCTTTACCTAAAAAATATTATTAGTCAATACCTTACCAAAGTTTACTAATTTTGCCTAAATAAAGAATTTTTAATAAAATTCTTGATAAATCGTTAAAATAATTATAAAAGAACGAAAAACTGAATAAAAGTTAACTTCTAACGTTTCGGGATCTAGTCCGATCCCGTTTTCAAAGAAAATTATTAGTTTTTGAAAGATTTTATGCAATATTTGGCTTTATAAATCAAAATATGACAAATGTCAAAATATGTCATTTCGAGGTAATTGAAACAAAGACACCTGTAAGAATAAAAAGGTGTAGAGAAATTAATTTGGAAAAGGCGTTTTTGTTTAAAACGTGTAGAGAAGTTAATTTGGAAAAAACTTTTTTATTTTTTGTTTCAATTACCTCGAAATGACATATTTTGGCATTTGTCATATTTTGATTGATAAAGCCAAATATTGCACAAATTCTTTCAAAAACTAATAATTTTCTTTGAAAACGGGATCAGATTAGATCCCGAAACGTTAGATGTTACAACCACATTTCTGTGTTCGTATTTATTTTTAATTTGGGTTTTATTATACATAATTTCATTTAATTTCTTTACTTAGTTATAATTCAAAAATAATATTTTATTTTAAATTAATTGTATTTTTGTAAGTAACGCGCTGAAAACCTCCTAGCTTTTCTGCGCGAGTTCGTTTGGAGGTTGCCTTCCGGGCAGTAGCAACTTGACACTCGAGAACGCTCGATGCGTGTCAATAAAAATATACTCAAATCCGCTGACGAATATACCACGCGCCGGGCAATTCGTTAGAATTTACCATATTTTACGGCTGCAAACTATAGAAATAAGTTCCATATACACATATGTATTTAAAATAATTAGTAGTGTATACCTACACTGGTCAAACAAACTTTAATTCGCGTACATCAGTTTCCAATTATGTGGTGTCTCCTGTGAAGAAATGGCGGTCATGACCTGTCGTGCTGAATGCTGTACTAAGGTAAGATTACCATATATATTATTGGAACTGTCGTTTTGTCTTTAATATTCTTTTCAATCATTAATACCTATTCGCAGTCCACTTAATTAATATCATAAAGGCGATGTTACGGAGGCAATCCCATATCACCGAATGGGACCTTTCGACGTCAAACAACATTAGAAGTTAACTTTTATTCAGTTTTTCGTTCTTTTTTAATTATTTTAACGATTTATCAAGAATTTTATTGAAAATTCTCTATTTAGGCAAAATTTTTAAACTTTGGTAAGGTATTGACTAATAATATTTTTTAGGTAAAGAAAATATAGCAGCTAAGTATTATTTTAAACGCAATACCTTACCAGCGCATCTAGAAATAGGTGCGCCTGATAAGAACATTTTAATTTGATTTTCTGTTTTAGATTTTTTATCGATATAAATAATCATTGAGGCGAAATGGCTCAAATTAATAATACTGTAAATATATATATATATACGCCTCAAATAAATTATAGATTCTATAAAAATTGATATAACAATTTTACGCATATATGTATATTAACGTCTTTGCATATCTCAAAAAAGAATTCTATTTCGTTTCCGAGATAATGGAGTAAAATTGCAAAAATTAAAAATGGAAATCAGTACATTTTTTTATTTACCAACCAGCTAAATAACAATTTATTTAATCTTGCGTGTATATTTTGAGATCTATAATAAATCCTTTTGTCCCCTTAAATTAAATATTTCTTAAAACCTACCAAACCTAATTTACAGTTTTTTAAAAGAACTTTAAAGGAATTATTTTGGTGTTTTCTCTATTAAAGGAAAATCTTGTAAACTAATTTTAGTGCATTTTTAAATGGGACAGCGAAAAATTTACTGTGAAAGCCAAAATCGCGCGTCGAATACCGCGCCAATTTTTTTCCGCGCGAATAAATTTAATAGTTTTTTTTAAAACTATTTTTTAATATAGGTACATTCCATTTGATTACATTTTAAATTCCTATATAAAATTATAGCCGGTCTCGCTAGCGCATTGCGGATCGTATTCAACCTTTACTCAGGGACTGCTTGTTCGCATTCCGTCAATTTTTGCCAAGTCTTGAGCAAGTCTCGCTCAAGATTCTTGATCAAGTAACTGCATCCAGATTTTGACAATTCTGGCGCTTGATACTGTCGACAGATTCTTGCTCAAGAATTCTCAAAGAAGTGCTATAGATACCCCGTCAAGATTCTGGGACAAGTCTTGAGCAAGACAAATTGACAAGAAATCGAAAAGCGATCTCTATCATGATCAAATCGTACTTGTTAGAGTAGGTCAAGATTCTTGACCAAGAATCTTGTCGAAATGCTTGTAAAATTGCTTGGTACAGACTTGACGAACAAACCTGACAAAGTATTGCTAAATGCTCTGCTTCCAGAATCTTGCTAAAGTCTTGCCCAAGTCTGGATACAGAATCTTGATTAATTCTCTTGCTCAAGAATTGTCCAATTCTTTACAAAGAACTTTGTCAAATACTCCGGTCAAGAAACTTGTCCAAGTTCAATGTTACTATGGTCTGTTTCATCAAGCAAGAGAGAAATTAAAAATCGCACAGTGAATATTTTTAAAACAGATTCGAATATTGAATGTGCGAATATACTGCGTAGTTTATTTTCTAAAACATAACTATATTCTATACACAAACATATACTATTCAAACATGTTGTAAAAATATTCACTGTGCGATATTTAGTTTACTATCTTGCTTGATGAAACAGACCATAGCAACAATTTTTGTCAAGTCTTGAGCAAATCTGGCTCAAAATTCTTGATCAAGTAACTGCATCTAGATTTTGACAATTCTGGCGCAAGATACTGTCGACAGAATCTTGCTCAAGAATTCTCAAAGAAGTGCTATAGATACCCCGTCAAGATTCTTGGACAAGTCTTGAGCAAGACAAATTGACAAGAAATCGAAAATCGATCTCTATTATGATCAAATTGTACTTGTTAGAGTAGGTCAAGATTCTTGACCAAGAATCTTGTCAAATTGTTTGTCAAATTGCTTGGGACAGACTTGACGAACAGACTTGACAAATTATTGCTAAACGCTCTGCTTCCAGAATCTTGCTAAAGTCTTGCCCAAGTCTGGATACAGAATCTTGATTAATTCTCTTGCTCAAGAATTGTCCAATTCTTTACAAAGAACTTTGTCAAATACTCCGGTCAAGAAACTTGTCCAAGTTCAATGTTACTATGGTCTGTTTCATCAAACAAGAGAGAAATTAAAAATCGCACAGTGAATATTTTCAAAACAGATTCGAATATTGGATGTGCGAATATACTGCGTAGTTTATTTTATAAAACATAACTATATTCTATACACAAACATATATTCAAACCTGTTGTAAAAATATTTACTGTGCGATTTTTAATTTACTCTCTTGCTTGATGAAACAGACCATAGGGCACTAGTGGTGAAAAATTATATTTACATACTACCTACCGAATGTTAGGTACAAAAAAATACAGAATTAAGCGCGGTATAAGCATGCCTGATTTTATTTTCGCGGTAAAATTTTTTCGGTAAATTATGCGCAATGTTATTTTTGGGAGAAACTGTATTTGGCTTTGTTTGCGGGCAATGTTAGCTCGAAAAAAATTAGGCGCGGTAATTATTTTACGCACAAGAACTTACGCGGAACATTTTTTGCGAAAATAACCCTGGCATATTTTTAATAGTTATTTATATACCAAGGGACTAAACTGGCTGTTTTAGTCCCGCTGCATTAGTGTTTCCTGAGCGAGCGAGGGAAAGAAATGCAAGGGACTAAAACAGCCAAGTTTAGTCCTGAGGTATATACACTATTTTTTGCAGGACCAAACATAATTTAGGTAGGTAGATAAAATTAAAAACCACGCGTCTAAAATCGGTTGTTTTATTTTCGTAATTTAATCAAGATGCCTGTAAATTGCGAAAAGTCAGTTTCATGGCTATCGCGATTTCAATTGTTTTTTAATATGGTTGACACAAACGTCAAAAAAATGGACGAAGATGATAAATTTTAAGTTATGTATAAATTGTTATAAAAATGTTATTTTTAAAGGTTTTCTTTGTTTGGACAAAATAAATTGGTTTGAATCGCTAATTTATTACAAAACAATACCAAACCTAATTTTTGAACCAGCAAAGCACATAGTAGTTATAATATTTTAATATTATCAAGGTTGCCGTGATTTTTATTCCCTAGGGAGAAAAACGGCAAGTTTAGTCCCGAAAATGAAAGCGTAAAATTAGGTTTTAGTCTTGGTCGTGCAAAAACTATTTTAGATTATAGCGTATAACTGCACGAAAAATAGTTTACTAGATATTCTTATAAGAAGAAAAACAATAAAAAACTGTCAATGTCGTTAAAATTCTTTAAAAAAACGAACCATGCAAAGCGTATCTGCACGGGCTATAAATCAAAGTCGTCTTCTTTGAGGGCTAGTGGGACAGCGATTCGTTTGCCCCCCATTCGTTTGGGGGACACTGGGGGGCTACACTGAGGAGTGGAGGGAGCTGTTAACGTTGCGCCTGCCGAAATGTCAACCCTAGAGCCGGACCGTGATGGGGGCGCTGAACCTGCACAGGTAAGTAAACAATTACAACTAATTTAATGCTTTGTTGTCTGGAAATAATATTAAATTGTAAAGTCAAAATAGAATAAACTGGGAAGATACAAAGACTTTATCCATAAAATTTAAATTTGCCTCGTACATAACACGGACTTCATCGCTAGTAATTTATGACTATTTTAAAATTTAAATGAGCGACAATATTTATTTATTTTTTCTAAAATTTAAATGTTTTTTGACTTTTCTTTAAAAAACTCTTTAATCACTTGCTTTTTTATATCTTTAGACGGTCTTTTTTAAGACAATTTTTTTTTTCCTTTTTCAGAAAAATAGGTTTTTTGATTTACCTCATATACAGGTACTTCCAAAAATCAATCCTAATGGAGCTAAGGCCTCCTAAATATGCACCATTTTTAAAGGGCTATGGTAGCTTTAAAAGCGTTTTTTCGACCTACATGTATGGAAACTTTTTTTCTTAGTTTTTGATGTAGAATAACATTGCATCATTAAAATTTTGGTTTTCGACATTTTAGTATTTAATTTTTCTTCCTCGAACCGTGAAATTTCACCTTCAAATGAACTTTTCTCGAAAACGGTTAATCCTACAGTATTACAACAAGAGTACCTTTTTTATGTATTTTGACCTGAGGAATCATATTTCAAAAATAAAATTGCAAAAAAGTTACACAGAAAAAAGTTTGGGACAAAAAACTGATAAGCCCCCCCCCCGTTTCGCACACCCCTGGTTTAAATAAGTACGTGAAAATTACATACAAAGATGGGCCTTATTAGGATTAATTCACGTGTAAAACCTCGTTAATATATCTCAAAGGGTTCCTGAGTTATTAAATAAAAACCGATTTTTTTTAGCCACTTTCAAAGGGGCGTAGCTCCCTTATGACGCATTTTTAGACATATGTTTATAGGAACTTTTTGTCATATTTTATGATGTAGAATCACCTGTTAAAATTTCCTACGCTATTTCAAATACACCCTGTATACACAGCGCATAGCGTTAGAATAGTATTATACGAATTTCCCAGAATCGCCAAAAACACCCCAGGTAAAAATTCTAGATCCCTATTGTTTTTGAAAGTAATCTCCCCGAAAACAAAAAAAGTTATAAGGGGTTTGGACTTTTAAAAACATGGAAAAAAGTTGAAAGAAAATTCCGATTAACGTAAATTTTTCAGGAAAAATTACTTTTATTATAAGGATAAATAAATATTACCAATTTTGAAAGTAATTCCAAAAAAAAAACAAAATGTCTAGGACGTTTTTTTTTTGTTGGGATTTTTGGGAAATTCGAAACTACCGTATATATAGTATATTCTATAACTAGTATGGAATAGACTATATTCCGTGCGAGCGGAAAGTTTGTCATACGAGCCGGCAGGCGAGTATGACGATCCCGCGAGCGCGGAATGACTATTTCATACGTGTTGTAGACTATACTTTTTTGTGACTCGACATTGTAAATGCAACAAAACACATATTTTTAAATAAAGCAATTAATGTTGTTTAATAATTTTATCAAATCAGTACTTAAAAAAGATTTTTATTTAATTTTAGCACATATTTACAAATTATAATACAAAAATTGAAGGTTTTGTCAGATTGTTGTGACAGATATCAGGTTTAAATATTTAACAACAGATGGAGCAGTTTTAATTTTTTGAACTAAATTGATAAAAAATTGGTCAAATATTAAGAAAAACTAATAACTTTATGTAATTTTAACGCAAAACTTTAAATTGCATTAAATTATTCAATATTTCATGGTAAACTATATATTTTTTGCTAATTTTGATACAGTTTTCTTTACTTTTATAAACAAGAGATGGCACTACATGTGCCTATTCTAACACTTGATACGGAATATTCATAGCGTATCTAGAGCTAGAATGGATTCATTCTGTCTGAAAAGTGTGTGTATTTGCTTACATTCTAAAGCAGTCGTAGAAAAATTCTATTCTAGCGCTTGATCAGAGTAATTAAACGTCTATTAAAACGTATTTTTTTCACATTTAAAAGGCCCTTTTGTCTTTACAGAAAATAATTATACAGGGGCAGATAAAATTATACATAAATTAAAATAAATGTCGGTATCTCTTGGGAAAATAAGTTATGTGCAGCGTAGGGTGACCATTTCTGCAGACATAATACTTAATTAACATACACATGTATATTATCACGAAGAAAATAGGTTAGTAAATAAATGGTACAAATATCTGTCTCGGATGAGCAAGTGGACTTTCTTCTAATAAATGTTTAGATTTTTTTTTTTATTTTTTTTTTAACCCCCTAAGGGAACGTTCAAGTATTACGTAACGCAAATTTTGATCATTTTGGACCCCCACCCCCCCCTGTAACGCTATTTTCCTATACCATTAACATGGGCGTAACACTCCAAAATGTACCCCACCCCCCCTAGGAGCGTTACGTAATATTTGAACGTTCCATGAATTAATTTTTACGACCAAAGAAAATACGAAATTTTCGCTTTTTAATTTTAATCCCCGAAAACGCCACTTAGTGGTCCCATTTATTATTTATAGTGCGGTCCAAAAGTCAGCTCCCCCTCTTAACTTTTGAACGTGTTGAGATATCGACTTTAAATTTAAAACACTTAAATAGACAACCCAAGCTATCTGTTCACATATATTTGATATTTTGAGCTCTTAAAATGTGGACGGGGGGCATGAGGGGACATTTTTTTAATGGAAAGGGGTGTCGTATGATACATCATTTTAAAGCTTATAAAATTCTCTATTTAAATATATATTTTTTATTTTTTAAACATCTTTTTAAGGTTATAATTTTCAGTTTTTATTGGCTATAAAATTCGACTTTTTAAGTTTTTTTTTGTAAATTTTTATTTATATCAATTAAAATTAGTTTAAAAATATAATTTATGTTTTTGCGACATAAAATAATTATTAATAAAAATAAGTAGATTGTCTATTTATTTTTATTAATAATAAAAACTCCGGCTGAACAAAACTTATATAAAATAATTAATTTTTCAAAAATTGTTTTTTTTTTAGAAATTTTGACGAAAATACCCATTACAACCCTATTTAAAAAAAAAAATATCAGGTTAAATAGAGAATTTTATAAGCTTTAAAATGATGTATCACACAGCCCACTGCACACATTTTAAGAGCTGAAAATATCAAATATATTCAAAAAGATAGTTTGAATTGTCTTATTTAAGTGTTCTAAAAAGTCGATATCTCAACGCGTTCAAAAGTTAAGAGGCGGGGGTGCTTATTGGGCGTGTCTGCACAATCCATTCCAAGATATTTATATAAATTCGTAAAAATTTGAATATTCTACGGACAGACAGCAAACTTCATAACTGAGAATGAGTTTCCCAACTCAACTGGATGATATCTTTCTATGACGCAGTAAAAAGTTAATAAATAAAAAAGAGCATCAACTCTTCATTCACAATTTTCCCAACTCGAGGTTGGATTTTTCCCAACTAGATAATTTGTAATTACGGCATAAAAAGGACTTAAAAAAGCTCTTTAATTTTGCATAATTTTCCCAAATCGATAGTGGTTTTTCCCAACTCGATAGTGGATTTTCCCAACTCGCTAGTGGATTTTCCCAACTCGAGAGTGTAACTTTAAAACTCAAGAGTAGTATTACTCCTTGCTTACCTGTATAACTTCTCAAACCAGCAGGTCCGGACCTGGGTCTCTGGCCACTCCCGCTTCCTATACTACTATTGCTCACAACACTGGGGCTCCTGGATAACTCTGACTGCGATCTTCCACTGTTCCTCCGCCTGGGCCCCCTCTGAGTGGCCGACCTGCACACCCCCGTGGGACACTCCTCGCCTAAGGCACATCTTCCTTCACATATCGTTCGGGATTGCAATAACTCTTCGTAGTTGTTTAGCATAAGGGCACATTGTTCTAGATCCATGCGCAACAGAGCCAGACTGGGGTAACGTTCTTTCAAACGTCTTCGTTCCTGAAAAAAAAATTAAAAAGTTTAAAAAATGATACCTAATTTAAAAATGTTGTTGCTGTATTTTTAACTTTATATTTTTTTTCTACTACCTAATTAAGTGCTAGCTTACATATTATTTACCGTTGTCAAGGCTTGTTTACCTTGGCAACCAATAAAATCAGTGAACTCATTTATTATTGACCGTTGTTAAGCATTGTTTATTGACGGCGTCAATAATGAAAAACTAGATGAAACGTTGCAAGCACCCTGTCAAAACATCGGCACTATTGTACACTAGAGCCATCTAGTTTGCAAATTTCAAACTAGGTGTTTTTTTTAATTTTAAATTCTGTATCTTTAAAACATTATATTCTAGCAAAAAACATATAACATTTTTTATATTGCTTAAAAAAAACTTTTATTTAAAATATAATTTTTTGAAATTGGGTTATAAATATGTGAGATATGCTAAAAAAACCTTTTACTGCTTTAAACGCCAATATCTCGAAAACAATGCGTTTTAGGAAAACGTTTTTTATAACATTTTTTGAAATTATCTTTTATATAAGTGCTAAATTAACCAAATACAATAATAATTGCCTTAATTATAAACAAAAAACGCTAAAAATAGGAGTTTTACCCTATTTTTACCCCCTTACCCCCAATCGTTTACACCCAAAATCTAGTCAGCTCTTCGGAATACTATAAGAAACAATATGCAAAAAAACCGAAAGTCGATATCTCATGTAGAAATGAAGTTAGAGTTTACACCCAGACAGACAGACAGACGGACGCAAAATTTTTTTTTACTGATTTCGACTCAGAATGGTCTAAAAGGTCGAGAAATGTGGAAAACACGTGGTCAAAGATTTTGACTTTTCGGCGAAGATTTCAATACATCGGCACTCTTAGTCCCAGACAGCACATGATATTTTAAAGACGTCTTTTTTAGATCTTAATTATGTCTGGACGCCTAAAGACATAAAAAGGATATATTATGGACTTCTTTTTAGGGATGTTTAAAAGATATCTGATTATGATGTCTATAAGATGTCTTTTAAGTATCGGTACAAGACGTCTTAACTGCGATACTCATTGCTAAAAATAAATTAAACACAAATCAACTATTAAAAAATACGATTTTTTTAAAGATCTTTTTTTGAAAAACAAAAAAAAATATTTTTTTTATTTCTTTTTACGAAAAACGAAAAAAATTTAAAAAAATCAAAAAAGAAATTTTCAAAAAAAAAAAAAATTGAAACAAAAATTTCAAAAAAAAATTAAAAATCACATTTTTTAAAAGATTTTTTTTTTGACAAACAAATTACCTCTGATTCTAATTCTTATTACACTTTTTATATCAATACGACCGTACCTAGCAACGTAAATGGGAGGGGCTATTATGTTGTAAAGTCGCCTGTGCAAGGCGTCAGTAAGGCGTCTTAAAAAAGATGTCTTAAAGACGTTACCTTTTGTAACATACGACGTCGTTAAGACGTCTTTAAGATGCATATACGGCGAAAACCGACGTTCTTAAGACGTCTTGAATGAAGAGCTACGACATCTTTAAGATCTCTTTAAGGAACTTTTTTTCCTCAAAAAAACGAGTTGATCGAGAAAAACGGAAAAAGATTCCGAAATCAGCGTATCGAATAGAGCCAGATGCAACTACCCAGACAGCACATGATATCTTAAAGACGTCTTTTTTAGATCTTAATTATGTCTGGACGCCTAAAGACATAAAAAGGATATCTTATGGACTTCTTTTTAGGGATGTTTAAAATATATCTGATTATGATGTCTATAAGATGTCTTTTAAGTATCGGTACAAGACGTCTTAACTTCGATACTCATCGCTAAAAATAAATTAATCACAATCAACTATTAAAAAAATTACAATTTTTTTAAAAATAAAAAAATAAAAAAATAAATTCATTTTTTTAAATTTTGTTTTAACGAAAAACGAAAAAATTAAAAAAATAAATTTTCAAAAAAAAAACAATTTTTTTTTTATTTTTTTTTAATATCTTTTTTTGACAAACAAATTACCTCTCATTCTAATTCTTATTACGCTTTTTATATCAATACGACCGTACCTAGCAACGAAAATGCGAGGGGGTATTTGTTGTAAAGTCGCATGTGCAAGGCGTCAGTAAGGAGTCTTAAAAAAGATGTCTTAAAGACGTTACCTTTTATAACATACGACGTCGTTAAGACGTCTTTAAGATGCATATACGGCGAAAACCAACGTTTGGACTTGAATGACGAGCTACGACATCTTTAAGATCTCTTTAAGTCATCTTTGTGCTGTTTGGGTAAAAGGTCCCCGGCAAATAAAAAAAATCTTTTTTTGTAGAGCAGTGTTATAATTTACCCAGTCCGCCACTGGTAAATTACCAAAGGTAATAATAACTTACCTCTCTAAGTTGGCAAGCCTCGAATTCTTCCAGTTGTTTCTGGAATCCTAGATTGGGGTTGGCTACCGTCCTGCCAGCCCTGACAACTTTCAGGGCTTCCTTCCAATTCAAGTTTGTGACCGACATGATGTACGCCACCGCTACAGTCACGCTGCGTGACATACCTGCTAAACTAATATTAACAATTTATAACATAATATGCCACATAAAAAGGCTCCACGTCACTTTTTGGGTTTGCTCTTACATATAGTTTTTTCCTTTTTTTTATCCAATTTTTGCTTTTATTATATAATTTTTTGGAAAATTAATAGGGGAAGTCGGGGTTAACTGGGCCGCTTTTTTTCATATCGAGTTTTTAAAAAACCTGTAAACAATTTCAAATATTTTCTATAGCAAAAGGTAGATTAAAACTATAGTTAGAACATATTAATAATAATTTCAGAAAAATAAAATTTAATTCTAACATAAAAATAGACAACATAATATCTTCGGCTTACAAATAAAGAGCACTAAGTCCAAAAACATGGTTTTGAGATATTGACAAATTTAACTTTCACTGTTGTTTTTTAATTTTTGTAATAATTGTTACAAAAATGAACGTTTCGCCAAACAAACACTAAGTCGCTTAGTGCAGAAACATTTGAAATAATCTAAAACGCAGTAAGTGCACTAAGTGACTTAGTGCCTATTGCCAGATAAAATTTTATTAAAAACCAAACTGGTGCGTTTTGTATAGTGGGTACTCTCTTGGCAGTCCACCTAGAAGTTAGTTCGGTTTACCTGTACATAGATCATCAAAAACTAATTACAGTACCATAAAAATCTAATTTTTGCAAAAAAGTGACTTAGTGCCTTTTACTTGTAAGCCGACAATATGTTAAATATTAGATATATCTGAGGGTTAACTGGTCCGGGGTTAACTGGACATTGCCCAGTTAACCCCGAACTAATTAATATTGACATAAGTGATCCAGTTAACCCCGGACCAGTTAACCCTGAGTGACACCACTGAATAAAATCATAAAATTTTATTACTTAATAAGATATTAGAAGGCGGAAATTATGCAGAATAATTAATAAAATACTCAATATATTAGGTAAAATATAAGTCTAGATCCTCCTATTAATAAAAAAAATAAAATTAAAAAATAAAAGTTAAGGTAAATACCCACTTTTCATCGAAAAAAATTAACTTTCTTTACTACAAATTACACGTGGACAACACGGTCCGTCATAATACTTTAAACAATACTACTAACTACATATCACTACCCTGTTGAAAATGACGGGTCTGGGCGGGTATAAATGGTGCACAAACCGTACTTGAGCGGGTGAAGTTCACCCGCTCAAGTCCTGTTTATGCACCATTTATACCCGCCGATCCGTCATTTTCAACAGGGTAGAATTTGCTCTAAGGTGCCAATACTAATAAAAAAAGTTGATAAAATCCAGGTGGACCAGTGAACCCTGTGACCCAGTTAACCTTGACTTCCCCTATACGTATTTTTATATGTCAAGTTTTTTCTACAAAAATGAGTTTATCGGCCTGGTGTTTCATTTTTTATAAATTTTGGCCCAGGGGAGATCTCTTAGTTCTTCTTGGTTGAGTCTTTGAGTTCAAAGACTTGCAACCTGATCCTGTCGTATCTGACACACTCGGCTAAGCGGACTGTCTAGAATCCGCATTGTTGCCAGGTGCTTCCTTAGCTTGCAGAGGCCCGTGAGGACCCCTAAAAGTTGTCTGAGTGCAGTTCTTCCTTTTTCCAGCAACCAGTCGGTCTTTGATTTGCTTGGGCCAGCCAGGAAGTCCCTAGCTTGCCGGCAACCGTCGACCGCCCTCCATTGCTCCTTTAGCTTGGTATAAGCCCACTCATCGAGAGTGGTCTTTACTTGCTTCCTTGTAACACCTAATATAGGTTCCGGCCCCGTGCAGGCCATCCCTGATCCGAGTCTTGCAAGTTTTGTTGGGATTACTATGAAAAATAGTAGGGATCTTCCCCTCGTGGGTCTTTTTCCTTATTATTCCAAATATTTGCATATTCTAATCGGGTAATAACTATTCTAATTATTTTAAAATGTTTTATAAAAATCGATTAAAGATAAATTCAAATAGCTGGTTATTTAATTAATATTCAGTGGCCTACCGCCAAGAGTTCTACTGAAAATTTATTTTTTTATTTGCTTATTTATTATTTGGTAATTTAATAGTTTAATATGGTACAAGGACGAAAAATACTGTTTTCAGGGCGATTACGGAGATTGTCACCCGAGCTCGGAGAGCGGACCTTTTTTTTAGTCAGTAAATTTATTAGCTGGTAAAGTGGAGCCGGTAAAGTTGGGAAATTAGCAGAAGCAAGGAGCTTTTTTTCTGGGCGCCGGACTTTACAGCGAAAAACCAACCGCGAAGACCATTACCGCGCAGTCTATTACCGCGATCGCCATTACCGCGACAAGCTATTATCGCGCATGTCCTTTACCGCGCAGTTCATTACCGCGAACAGTCTTTACCGCGGTAAAGTACGCGCGCGTATGACTTTTACAGCGAAAATCGTTATACAATATTTTTATTTTATGTAAGGGTATTTCCGTGGGATTGATGGCAGTTTGGGATGGTTAGTTTTGGTTTTGCTTTGGATTTTTATTGATAAAGTGGAACGTTTACTAAATATACCCATATATCTGTGTGTTGGATTTTTTATGTGTGTTTTTTTTTTAATTTATATCGACTGATTTGTAAAATCGCTGATTAATAATCAGTTTAGTACGAATCGTCATGTCGATCGAAATAATGAAAAGTGCTAGGGGCAAAAACCTAGCTGTATATAAACATTTCATATACAGGAAAGAAAAGACTATTAAAAACAAAAAAAAATGGAAGTGCGTAAATAACGACATGCTTTTTGCATACTTCGGAAATACGGAAATACGGAAAAAGTTTTAAAAGAAACTAGTAATAGTCACAACCCTGACCCAGCAGCTATATCAGTTCTAGTTTGATTGTTTTCTGCAAAATATTTATTTTTGTTATTTAATCTTTTTTTAACATAACATTTTAAAATAACAAGTCCATGCGCGGTATTGCCCCTTTGCTGTTATTTTCTTCACGATAATGGCTTTCGCGGTAAAGTCTATGCGCGAAAAAGTCCATGCGCGGTAACGGTGGCGCGCTAACGGTTTCGCGGTAATGGACTGCGCTGTAAAGCCCTACCCCTTTTTTTTAGTCGTCAAAATTTCCGCTAGACCAAGATCTTTTTTCTACTCATTACAACCCAGTCCGCACATATATGGATGCAACATGGTAAAGAAAGATTTTTTAGGTAACATGTGCCATATTACATGAGACATAACATACATATGTATGCTACATAACATGCCCTATAACAGAAAGATTTTTTACGTTACATGTGCTATATTGCATAAGATGTAACATACATATGTATGGTACATAACATGCAATATTGCATGTTATGTATCATATATATGGTACGAGAACATACACGATACATAAAATGTTATGAATTCAATACTAAATATGGCGTCTATATTATTTTAATTTTTATAGGTTAGAATCACTAATATTCTTAAAATTGTTGTTAATAATAAAAGTTTTACCCTTAAGTAGTAGAAACGCATGTATTTTTAGACAACTAAACCGATTTTAGATAATTTTAGACAAAAAATAAAAATATATATATTTTTTTAAAATGATTATTTGCTATTTTTTCTCTAAAAATTGGCTTTTTATGTGGCCCATGATTTTTAAGCCTGGTAGAAAGTTTGCTTTCACAGTAAAAATGCACATCGTATAAGAATTTTGCCTGATGGATGCTACATATAAAGATATTTATATACTTTAATTATTAGGTTTATCAAAAAGACGTAAAAATGTTCACCATGTCTAAATCTATGATGCACTCCATAACAAGTAAAATTCGGAAACGCCTACTTTTATTGTTATGTACCTAGTATGTATCTGATATGTAGCATGTTATGTAGCTGATACATAACTTGAGGCGGAATTGTTAAAGTCCAAGGACTATACATGGATAATAAAAATTACATGTCTGCAACATCACATAGAACAGTGGTTATGTACCTGCTATGTTCCTGCCATGTATTTGTGTTGACTGGGAATTTCTCCAGGAGAAAAGGTGGGAAATTCCCTCGGAAATTCCTTAATCCTTAGTTGGGAAATTTTTGTCCTGCCCCCAAAAAAAAACCCTTTTATTACCTCTGAATATGCTAGTAAGTGATACTTACCAATGTATTAAAACAACTCCTTCCCTCAATCTGGCTCCGTGTATAAAATCGTTACATAATGAAAAATATTGTGTTAAATTTTGATCTGGTGTGTCTGCTGCCATTACACACAAATAGTGTTTATCCTGGAACAATAAAAGAAATCTTCCCTGTTTCAAAAGTTCGTCGTATTGCGATATCGTAATAACTTTTACGAGGCCCACATTAAAATGCTACTACCAACAAAAGATAATTTTCCCTGTTAGTTCCAAATATTTTTTTTTTCAAAAACGAAAAAAATAATTCTTTTTCAAAAAAAGTTTCTTTTTTTAAAAAACGAAAAATTATTAGATTTATTTTTTTTAATTGTTTTTACCCCCATACTTCACCTCGACTTTTACCAAAAATTTACGAATCTCAGCATAAAAATTTGGATAATGAACCTATAGCCCGAGTTTAAAGTCTTTAGCTCAAAGCGGATTTGAGTTATCGTGGTCAAAAATTTCCCGCACAGACAGACAGACCGACATACAGAATATTTTTTGACAGAAATCATCTTTTTTGGATATCAAACGTCCAGAAACATAAAAAAGCAGTAAATTTTTTTTATTTTACTCTCCCAGAGAAAAGTTTATCGTTAAGGCCTATCCAGAAGCTTGCATAAGAACATAAAACATAGGAATGCGATGTCGTTAAGGCCTATCCATAAGAACATAAAACATAGGAATGCGATGCCGTGATTGGCTTACAAGATACATGGCGGCACATCAAGCCAATCACGGCATCGCATTGTTATGTGCTACGTTGTTATGCGAGCCTGTGGATATGCCTCTAGTCAAAAAAAATTTATTGCTTTTTACGTTCCTTAATGTTTTATATCAAAAAGAAGATCAATTCCGTAAAAAAACAATATGTCGGTCGGTCTGTCTTGAACTTTTTTGGCCACAATTAGGCCTACTCGAGAACACTTCGAGCTTAAGACTTCAAATTTTAAACATCGGTTCCTTATTCAAAGTTCTCCGCTGGGATTATTTTTAGTTATAATCAGGGCGGGCTAAGGGATCAAATAGGGTAAAAATATTTTTTTTATTTTTTAAACCTGGTGAATTTAAAAAAATATTTTTTTTTATTTTTTTTTTAGATTTTTTTTGAAGAGGCTTACACGGGAAGGTATTTTTCTGTTGACAGCAGTATTTTTGTTGGCAGCAGTATTTTTTCTGCAACATCAGTAGGTTCACCTGCAGTGTATGGCATTCTTGCTAAGCAGGGCATAAAAGCAAACATTGTCAACCACAACTATTTCATGCCAGTTTAACCAGAATCAAATCCATGAAATTAATAGCTATTTAAATTAGATGCTTTAATTTTTTGTTTAATTAGTATTTTAAAATTGTTTCTAAAATATTTTCTAAATTATTATTCTTATATTATAAACTAGATGAAACGTTGCAAGCACCCTGTCAAAACATCGGCACCATTGTACACTGGAGCCATCTAGTTTGCAAATTTCAAACTAGGTGTTTTGTTTGATTTTAAATTCTGTATCTTTAAAACATTATATTCTAGCAAAAAACTCTATATAACATTTTTATAGGGCTTAAAAAGAGCTTTTATTTAAAATATAATTTTTTGAAATCGGATCATAAATATGTGAGATATGCTAGAAAAACCTTTTACTGCTTTAAACGCCAATATCTCGAAAACAATGCGTTTTAGGAAAAGGTTGTTTATAACATTTTTTGACCAATTTAAAATTATCTTTTATATAAGTGCTGAATTAACCAAATACAATAATAATTGTCTTTATTATAAACAAAAAAACGCTAAAAATAGGAGTTATACCCTATTTTTACCCCCTTACCCCAAACGTCGAGAAATGTGAAAAAAACGTGGTCAAAGATTTTGACTTTTCGGCGAAGATTTCAATACATCGGCACTCTTAGTAGCACTAAGTGCCGATCCCTGATGGATCTCAAATGGATATCCAGTGGATACACTTTAGGGAGGTTAAAAAAATAGATATCCACTGGATATCTCGCGGATATCCAGTAGATATTCTGGGCGGACTTTTGGATGTCCATCGGATATATAATGGCTATCCAATGGATATACTCTGTATCCAGAAAGTATATCCCGTGGATATCTAAAAGTTATTATGTGCTGTCTGGGTTGGTATCTACATTAAGGCCAGATTTCAGGGAATTACATAACTATAAAAAAAACTTAAACCAAGGGAAACATTGTTGAAAAAAAAACTTTGAATAGGGAATCTATGCCCAAATTTGAAGTATTTAATTTAAAGGTTTATCGAGTTATTGTGGTTATAGGTAAATTTTTCCGGACAAACAAAACGATACATTTTTTTTAAGAAAATTAGCTTAAAGCTAATTCTGTAAAAAAATTCATAAACCGTGGGGAAACGAAAAAAAAATCAATAAAAAATTCATTGTTTTACCAACGCAGGACTTTTTTAGCCGACGAACTCCAGGATAAAGTAAAACAGGATCAAAATGTTGGTTCATCGAGCATAAATTCCATACGTTTAGCTAAAGTAATTCTAATAAAGAACGTCGCGATGCATCTCGGCGCGCCGATTTAAGATATTTGATCATAAAACAGGAGATGAAATTTCCTTGGTTAAGTAAACTGATTAAAGGAAATCTGAAACAAACAAATTTATAGCACAATGGACTGGATCCTTAAGAAGCTTCCACCGAGGCAACAACTCTAAAAGAGGCGCCATAATATATCTTAAAAATGATTGCAGTAAAAAGTCTAGAAATGTTTGAGGAAACTCTTGCGTTAGCAAACAATAGCAATTTTCCTAACAAGCATTTACCTGACGACGCGTAACGGAGTTCAGGCAAGCAATCGAGTGCCAAAAAGCCTCTTTGCGCATGCGTTTGGAACAATACTTTTCCTACTAGCAGGGTTAAAATAAAATATTCTTTTATATTTTATAAAATAAATCGAAATAAATATTATTTTTATCATTTTTCAATAAGAAAATCAATTAATAGGTAAAAAATTTAAACATTTTTATAATATTATGAATAAATATAACAAGAATAACACTAAGAAATTAAACAATATTTATTAGTGCGGAAAAGGCTTTCTTTCCACACGTATATGCGTGCGGAAAGAGTGATCTTTCCGCACACTCGTAGGAAAATGCTTTTTTTACACTTTTTGACGGTTTATTAGGGTCACCTCATTTGGACTTAGTTTGTACTTCTGTAATTAGTATGTTTTTCCTCTGGTTTTTATTATCTCTTCGGTTATCTCGCCTTTACTATCCGGGAAATTTGTGGCCCAGGATATTTCAGAAAGTTTTGAGCTAAATACTTCAAATTTAAACCACTTATCCAAAGTTATAGGCTGGGATTGTTTCTGGTAAATATCGGGGTGGGGGTAAAAGGGGTAAAATGAGGTAATATTAAAAAAAAACTAAAATTATAAAAATATTTTTAAATTTTTTTTTCAAAAAAAAAATATTAAAAATTTTTGATTTTGCACTAAAAACTAGGTTCGCGTACTCGGTACGTAATATACTATTTTTTTAATATTTTTTTCGTTTTTCATGAAAAAATATTAAAAAAAATAGTTTTTTGTTTTAATGAACCCAGACCTGCAGGGAAAAGTATTCTTTTGTTTTTTTATTTTTTGTTGTATTTTTTTTTCTTATTTTTACTTTACCGGGTGGAGTCTTCTTGCGGTATCATGAATGGAAAGAATATGGGTGATGCCGTGCTTATTTAGTTGAGACGCATCCTTGGAATCCCTGTAGTTTCCAATATAGAGGCCCGGCAAGACCTGCAACAAAAAGGCGAATCGTTTAACATCCCTAGTAGAAAAGTACATAAATCTAACTTAACATAACATTAGATTAGTGACCTTTTTATGTTTAGTCTCAAACGTTATACAAAAACGTTATAAAATATATAAATCTAACCTTAAAAACTAACGTTTGACAAAAACGTTATAAAATACATAAATCTAACGTTAGTTTCCTAACTAAATTCTAACCTTTTTCTAACCTTATTCTAACTTTAAATAAATTTCCATTATTAATACGTAAGTTATAGTAGAAAATACTCATTTCAGACAGCTATGTGCCTAGGTTTGATAATTATTTATTATTTCTATAAGTTTAAAAAAATATCCCCAAAAGTCAAAATTATAGTAAGTCTTGCAACGCTGTATTAGAATTAAAAAATATTTTAAGATTCTGAATGTATAAATAAATATTAACTATAAATATAAAGTTTTTCTGAGAGGTAAACGTATTTATCGAAGTATAACAGCATATTACACGAAAAATATTTAGGGCCACCTAAAAAGATGGCTATTTTATAAATAAATGTAACGAAATTATGTTTAAAAATATTATGATTACTAAAATATATTAAGATTTATTTATATGAATAAATTCATCATCATCAATAGTTTGTTTGGGTCTTTAAGAGACAGGCGCAGCCTATGGCTCATTTATCTAAAAAAAAATATTTAATCTGAGTTGAAAGTTGGGGCAGTGAGTCTATGCTCACTGATGCGAGTTGCATCTGTCATAATTTGGGGGGAGTGAGTCTCTGCTCACTGATGCGAGTTGCATCTGTCATAA
Source organism: Brachypterus glaber (assembly GCA_958510825.1). Taxonomy (NCBI): domain Eukaryota; kingdom Metazoa; phylum Arthropoda; class Insecta; order Coleoptera; family Kateretidae; genus Brachypterus; species Brachypterus glaber. The sequence goes on along the minus strand of OY294046.1, from coordinate 2,766,504 downwards.
TTTGGCGCTGTGGAGTGGGTGGGAGGGGGATGGGGAGGGATGTGATAGGGAGAGGAGGGATGTGCGGGAGGAGTGAGACTATCTCACTGATGCTGGGAATGCATCTGTCCTGTATTAGTGGGTACCATTACTGGTTGAGGACGTTCTTGATCTTTTTGTGAGTGTTGTGTATTTCATGGTCGTAATCTAGAAAGTTTGAAATGAGGGGGTTTGGGTGATCTAAATTGTCTTGTATAAAAGACGTGCTGTAGCGGATGATTTCCGTTTTTAGGAGGGGCATTTCGAGATCTCTGTGTATCTGGTTGTTCCTCATGAACCAGGGGGCATCGAGGCATATTCTGAGTGCCTTGTTTTGGAAGGCCTGAAGTTTTGCTGAGAGCGTTTTGTTGAGGGTGATTTTATTCCAGGCTGGGGCTCCGTAAAGAAGTACCGGCTTTAGGGTTTGGTTGTAGAGAAGAAGTTTGTTTTTAATGGATAGGGGACTCTTTCTGCCTATTAAGGGATAGAGTTTGGAGAGGCGGCAATTTGCTATTTGGAGGGTGTTTTTGACGTGCTGATCCCACGTCAAGTTTTTGGAGATTGTAATGCCGAGGTATTTGGCATGGTTTTCCCAGTTAATGGGGTGGCCATTTATCTGAATGGGTTGGGGTGAATAAATTTGTCTCCAGCTGCCATTTTAAGATGCAGGTAGAAATTTCCTAGTTGGCCACGCCCCCTCCGAAAGTCAGAAATTAAACGTACTGATAACGTATTTCTAACTTAAAAATCTAACGTTAGATTAACGTTTGTAACTAACATTAGATTCTAACGTTAAAAAGCGGGACATTTGCACATATTTTATAACGTACTTTTATACAGTTTTCTAACATTAGAAAAACGTTGTTCTAACGTTAAATTTCTACTAGGGTAGTTATTGCAGACTATTATTAAAAATCTATTATCTAAAAAAGCTATAAAAGCTATTGTTTTAATGGACAAATTCATGGACGTGAAAACATTATAAATATTATCTAAATATTGATTTTTCACCGGTCATTTATAGAAAAACCAATGACCTAATTAATATTATTTTACTAAATTACAATTTCATTTGTGAACAATAGAGGAAAGTCGCCTAATTTCGGATACCATTTACAATGTATTCAATATTTAATACTCGGTATTACTTTTTGATATTTTTTTTATATAACCAGATACAACTTATTATAGCGAACCATGATTTATTATAAAAGCAATTTTATTACAGTTTATTTTTTCCAAAAAACACGGTTAAAAAAAATCAGCGCATTTTTGTGCATTTGAAAAAGGGCTCATAATTTCGGACATATCCGAAAAAAATTTTTCAAGAGTAGATCTGGATCCCATTGCTTATGTTTCTTGTTATTTCTTCACATTTAAGACGTAATTTAATCATTAAGCGATTTTTTACGAAATACTATAGGAACTATAATTTTAGATTCCCAATTTCGAATATCTTAGTATCTTAGGTAATTTTCGTTTTTTCAAAATTGTTTATCTTAGTTTGTTGTATCATTATAAAAAAAATAATTAATGGTTGGTTATCCTGAATAATAATTACCTTGCGAATATCCGAAATTGGGAATCAAATGCACAAAAATGGTCTATCCGAAGTTAGGCAACTTTCTGCTTTTTAGATTAGAAATTTGTAGAATGTTTACGTTTTCAAATTGCTTAATTATGAATAGTGGATCAACTTAACTAACATCATAACTTACCCAAGACAGAATCACGAACTTTTATAACGATTATTTATAAAATAAACAAGCATAATAATGCAACTGAGCACAAAACTGCCATTTGCAATATAAACGATTTGTGCTGCCATTTAAAGGGGAGAAGCTCTACCGTTATCATATTACAGGACGGATTTAGTTTGACTTTAGTCTTCACATAAAAGTAGGTTTCTGTTTACCTTTGCAGACAGTATCTTAAATACACAACTATCCGAAATTTGGAAACCATCCGAAATTAGGCGCATTTCCTCTACCATTTTCACTTTCAAATATCATAACTCGAGTATGTGTCATAATTAAATTATGACCTAAAATGTCCATTTCTTTTTTGTTTGGTGTTTTTTTCTCGAAACACAAAAAAAATTGATTTTTCTTTATCCTAAATCTCGCAAGTCATACAAAAATCTAAAAATTCGTGTACTTTGTAGTCTCGAAAACGTTACGCCGCGTTACAGAGGGGGGGTGTCAGTAAAAATGTTACGTAACACTTAAAAAATTATAAACTTAAAAAATGTTTATTGGATCACGTTTTTAACAATGATCTAGGCTTAAAGAGACGGATGTTTTTGCACACGGCGTGGTTAACAGTTAACTAAATCCTCTAAACAAAAACAATTAGAGATAGCCAATAACCGCTTTTCGGTTAACCGGTTTCGGAAATTACATCAGACCGGTTTTGGGTTGAAACACGGAAGCAATAACCGGTTAAAAACCGCTTTAAACCATAAAGCAAAATTTCCTTTAATTTATTTTTACTTTTTGTAAAATGTTACGTAACAAATAGGGGGGGGTCTCGAAAATGTTACGCCGCATTACATGGGGGGGGGGGGTGGGGGTCAAAAATGGCCAAATTTTGCGTTACGTAATACTTGAACGCTCCCTTTACTGTGAATAGTACATAAAGGAATGCGTAGCATTACAAATCTTCACGGCTTGTTTCGGGAACGAAAGATAACAAGGAAAGTATTCTTTTGTTGGAGCAGTACTTTTTTGTAAAGTTAATCTGGGAAGTTTTTTCACTGTTACCGTTTCCGCTTGTTTGTGGCTACGCCACTTTCAAGTTCAAGGCTTAAACTCGGGCTTAAAGCTCTTCAGCTTTTGTTTGCGCTCGAAAGCTCTCTGTTGATCTGCAACGTTGATTTTCAGACCAACAAAAAATCAGAGCACGGCTGCTGCCGGGCACAGATTTAATTGGATCGGAAAAACCTGAAAATTTCAGCTGAAATGCGAGAAAATTCACAACTTTCCCTTTTAGAGGGACACGGATTTACCATTAGGCAAATGCCTAGGGCGGTAAATTTTAAGAAGTTTAGAAAAAACTACAATATTATACTAGGGGAAGTCGGGGTTAACTGGGCCACAGGGTTAACGGGTCCACCTGGATTTTATCAACCTTTTTTATTAGTATTGGATCCTTAGGGCAAATTCTGGTGATATTTAGTTAGTAGTATTGTTTAAAGTATTATGGCGGACCGTGTTGTCCACGTGTAAGTTGTAGTAAAGAAAGTTCATTTTTTTTGATGAAAAGTGGGTATTTACCTTAACTTTTATTTTTTAATTGTTACTTTATTATTGATAGAAGGAACTAGACTAATATTTTATCTAATATACTGAGTATTTTATTAATTATTTTGCATAATTTCCGCCTTTTAATATCTTATTAGGTAATAAAATTTTATGATTTTATTCAGTGGTGTCACTCAGGGTTAACTGGTTCGGGGTTAACTGGACCACGTATGTCAATATTAATTAGCTCGTGGTTAACTGGGCCATGTCAAGTTAACCCCGGACCAGTTAACCCTGAGTAACACCACTATTTAATATTTTACATAACATAATATGACAACATATTTTTATGTTAGAATTAAATTTTGATTTCAAATCGTGTTTATTCACAATAATTACAATAAAATACATTTTTTTAGTGGACCAGTTAAGCCTGAGTAGTGGTCCAGTTATCCCTGCCCTATGGGGTTAACTGGTCCAGCGGAGTTAACTGGTTTATCGTTAATAACTTTTTTTATATAAATAATATTTGTCTGAAGTATTAATATGTTCTAACTGTAGTCATAATCTACCTTTTACTATAGAAAATATTTGAAAATTGTTTACAGGTATTTCAAAAACTCGATATGAAAAAAAGCGGCCCAGTTAACCCCGACTTCCCCTATTATTAATGGGCCTATTAATCACGGGTCTGTAGAAATAAACCGTTTAAAATTTAAAACGACCGTAAATAAAGTACCCAGGTAGCGTGTGATGTTATGTTACTAGAATTTAACATCACATTATAGTAATTTTTTTGATGTTAATGTGTACACGTTACTGTAATGTGAAAAAGTTGATGTTAAATTGAACACGTTAATGCGATGTGAAAAAACTGATGTTAAATCTATGTGAAATTTGTGATATTAAATGATGTCCCCAAATGAACTACAACTTACCAACGCGGACATTCTCGATTCCCATTGGTTGTTTTCATCACATGTTCATATTGCCACGCGAGTTTTGATTTTTACAAAGTAATATTTTCTATTGGTGTGAAAAACAGACATACTGAGATTTGTGGTGTGAAATCAAAGAAATAATAGTCTTTGTGTGAAATGGATCAACTAGGTGTAAGTATTAACAAATTATATTTATAATTAGCTAGGTATAAGTGGTCGAAATAACTGTTTTGACAAAACTAACCTAATATTTGTTGTATTATTTTTTTTTATTGCATATTTATTACGAAATGTATTGTTTTTCTCAAGCTTAATAATTAATTATTATTAGTTATTGGATATACCTACTTAAATAATAATAAGAATATTACGGAATACTACAATTATATTATTAAATAATTAATAGGTATACCTATGATAACTTTGATATCCCATTGATGTTATCACAAACACGTTATTTTTGTGACATCCCATTGATGTTATCACAAACACGTTATTTTTGTGACATCCCATTGATGTTATCACAAACACGTTATTTTTGGGACATCACACTGTGATGTTAATGAAGTAGGACTTAGGACATCCATGCGATGTCACATCAATGTTAATGCCACAAGTATTGTAACATCACAAGTCACATATTAACATGGTTCTAACATGAATGTGATGTTATTTTGCTACCTGGGTATAGTATTCTACTCGCGTATAATAGCTATTAATCATTAGGGTGATTAGGTCACTCGCCTTTCGGCTCGTGCCCCAAAATTCACCCTCATTGATTAATTGCATCTATTATACGCTCATTGAATAATATACTATTTACTACCTATACATAGTAGTATAATAATCAGGGCAGGTCTTAGCAATTCGGCGCCCTAAATCAAGCTTCTGATTTGGCGCTCCTATTTAAAAAAATTTGATGATGACTTAAAAAAAGCTCACCTCTGAAAAAAGCTTTACCCCAAAAATTTTAAATACTAAAAAAAAAGGTCCTCACTTCTGAAAAAAGTTTTATCCCTAGCCGAAAATTTTGATAAAAAAAAGTCCGTCGTCATGTATAAAAAACGCCCCTCGACGGCGCCCTCTGAGCTCGCGCCCTGAACTAATAACTCTTTTCTCTAGAATAGGCATTTCATTTGTAAAAACTGACAAAAACGTAGCCAACATATACATTTGTCTGTCTTACTCGCACAGCTTTGTTCTAACAGAGACAACAATAACAGTTACTGGTAATTGTTATTGTTCAGGCCTGAATATACCTACTATTTGTTTACAAACAAACCGAGATGTTGGCGATACTTTATATTAACGGTATGCGTATTCTAGAGAGAAGAGTTGTTAGTTCGTTGCTTAATTTATACAAAGGCCGGCAATGATAATATTAATAGGGTAGTTTTGAATTTCAAAAAATCGCAAAAAACGTCCTAGACAAAAAATTCTTGGGTAAAAATGTGTTACATGAAAAAGTCGTGAAGATATGTAATTATACGCATTCCATTATGTACTATTCACAGTAAATGGTATATTGCATTTTCCCAAATAGTTACTTAAAAAAATATATGTTCGTCCTTAACCAATCTTATCCACTTATGTATTGCGATAGTGTGGATGGTCTTATGCCTTATGCAAATTACGTCATTATGTTATTATGCCTTATGTTTGGTTATGCAAGCCTGTGGATGGTGCTTAAAGGCCTATCCAGAAGCTTGCATAAGAACATAAAACATAGGAATGCGATGCCGTGATTGCTTACAAGATAAATGGCGGCACATCAAGCCAATCACGGCATCGCATTGTTATGTACCATGTTGTTATGCGAGCCTGTGGATATGCCCTTAACCGTAAAAAAACTCATACAAATTTGGAAATAACTCATGTTTCATGTTTCTCTGAATAAATTCATATCAAATGCATCATCAAAGCGGTTACAGAAAATTTTCGTAGTCAGTTTCGTTTTAAATTTGTAATTCAGATAAATATGCAAATTTTTGTGGTATTCATTAAAATAAAGCGTAAATCTGAAAATATTCTGATTTATTAGGAAAAAATGCATGACGTGACCCAGATAAAAAGATAATTTAAATATTTATCTATAATATAAAAGCGAAAAAAAATCAGGATCTACAGAGCGGTCCAACAGTCCCCCACCCCCCCTCTTAACTTTTGAACGAGTTGAAATATCAACTTCAAAGGAGGGTATCGCATTTTGGGCTAAATTGCCTGCAACGATAAGACTTTACATGCTTATAGATACATAAAAAATAAATACTTAGCCAAAATTTCAGCCCTTTTTACATCCCGGAACATACTTTAATAAATTATTTTAATTAAGAATTTGACATCTGTCAATGTACGATTTGGCAACATTGCACGAAACTTCAAGTGTCAAATGCCATCTCGTCAAAATAAATATAACTTTGCACATTAACTCTTACAGAGGGGCCAAAGTGGGTCTGTGTTGTGTTCACTGCTCTTGACTATAATATTAAAATATTTTGTTGTTTTATTAGTTTTTACGGATTTAATATACTATAATTCAATGTGTAATTAGGCTGGACTTATGCGACTAGTTTCTTAAGCTTCAGTACGATTATGGAGTTATTTTTGAGGTATTTATACTATAAAAACACTGTAAGCAAGCCATTAGCTTCAACGATAACCCAAAGCATGTAGTTCCAAGGGACAGTGTTATCCAAGACAAGTAATTTAATCTGGCTTTCAACATGTTAAATTAGTTTATTTCCATGATATGATTTAAAACTAGATTATGAAAAAGTTACATATAGACTTTTAAGTTTTAATACTAATTAAATATATTTATTTAATAATAAATATATTTAATTAATATTGTACAGTGTTTTTATTATACATTCTACCTAAACGTATTTACGTTGGTTTTGTAAATAAACAAAAAATATTGCTTTTTTTCAGTATGATAGTCACATTTAGCGCAAGAATAATGCGATGTTGTCGGGTTTACGATATCAAATAATTCCTTAGTTTTTATTTTTTTTTTCATTTTGTTCTTTATCAACAAATAACACAGTTTTTTATCATTTCTTTTCATTATTTTGCACTTTTTTAAACAAAAACATATTTTTTTTATTTAGCCCAAAACTCCTATTTAAAAGTACCATAAATAACTATTTTTGTGAGTAAATGAATTATTATGTAGTAATGGGGTTATTTATTATTTTTTTTTCAAGGTTGTATTTTTTTAAGGTTGTTCCCACCCTTCGGTACAGCCGTACACATACATACATACAGAGCGGTCCAAAAGTCACCCCCCCCCCTCTTAACTTTTAAACGAGTTGAGATATCGACTTCTAATTTATAACTCTTAAATGAGATAACTTAAACTATCTTTAGGCATATATTTGATACTTTCAGCTCTTAAAATGTGGGCAGGGGGGCATAGGGGGACATTTTTTTAAATAGATGTGGGTCGTGTGATAGATCATTTTAAAGCTTATGAAATTCTCCATTTAACTATATATTTTTTAAACATTTTTTTTTGTTTAAAATAGGGTTAAAAATTTTTGTCAAAATTTCTCTAAAAAAGTCAAACAATTTTTAAAAATAACTAATTTCTTGATGAAAAAACGTAAATTATACTTTTAAACTAATTTTAATTGCAATAAATAAAAATTTACAAAAAATTAAAAATATACAGTCCAATAGAGAATTTTATTTGCTTTAAAATGATGTATCACGCGACCCCCCTTTCCATTTAAAAAAAATGTCCCCCCATGTCCCCCTGCCCACATTTTAAGAGCTGGAAGTATTAAATATATGCTAAAAGATAGTTTAAGTTATCTCATTTAAGAGTTATAAATTAGAAGTCGATATCTCAACTCGTTTAAAAGTTAAGAGGGGGGGGGGTGACTTTTGGACCGCTCTGTATGTATGTATGTGTACGGCTGTACCGAAGGGTGGGAACAACCTTAAAAAAATACAACCTTGAAAAAAAAATAATAAATAACCCCATTACTACATAATAATTCATTTACTCACAAAAATAGTTATTTATGGTACTAGTGGGTAAAGTAATATATTGCCCATGAGAAAATTAACCTGCGAGGCGTCAGCCAAGCAGGTTAATTTTCGAGATGGCAATATCGGTTTACCCATGAGTGCCATACATACATTTTATCCAATAAATAGCTTAGAAATTCACATTTTTATTAAAAATTTTAATGACGTTTACAAGAAAATAATTTGACAAGTGACAGTTGAGTGGGTAAAATAAATAATTATCCACTCAATAAAGTAAAAGCCACGCGGGGGTTATTATTGAGTTTATCTATTTAAAATAAAGTTGGTAATTGTCTCATTATCTGTATGTATTGGATAAAAATGTTTTTTATGATAAAATATTCTCGCTCGTTCAAGACGGCTGATTTTATGTGGGGATGTATGTGAAATTTCAGGAAGTATTTTATCTACTGATTTTTGATTTATTATAACTACCAATATTACTTGTGTTATTTAATATAAATTATTACGAAAAACAAGAGATAAAGAAAAATGTTGGACCTGTTTTTAAATTAAAATTTTTAATATTCGGAATATTATATTCCCACTAAAACTTTTACATCAACGATAAAATGAAAAATATCCATAAAATTGTGTTTGGACTTAGTACTAACAAAAAACTGTTAAATAAAAAGGTTAATGGAAAATGAAAGTTTACCTGGAAATCATAAAAAAAACTATTCCAAAACAAACCGCGAAAATATCCTTTGAGGATAAACAGATAAAATTTTCGTCTAATAGAAATAAATTATCACGGAAAACAAAAAAAAAATATAATGAAAAACTTTTATGTAAGAGTTTTTTTTAAAATTTGCCAGAATAATTAGGGGCTGTCCATATATTACGTAAAGCAATTTTTCAAAAAATTGACCCCCTCCCCCCACTGTGTAACAAACTGCCACATTTACCAACACCTACCCCCCCCCCTGTGTAACGCGTAACAATATAAAAATTTGTATTTTTTTTCCAACATATCTTGATACAGAATTCCGCATAATGCAAGACGGTAAAAAGACAGTGTAAAAATGATACATATTTATTATAATAATACATATAGCACTTAATGTACTTATATACACGTATATTGTTTATGCACAGGTACACAAAATAGTACACACATTGGTGTTCTGTGAGTACACATTCCGTGCGAAGATGTATCATCGCCGATGATTCATCGGCAAGATCACGCAAGAACAGGGCCGTAAGATTTTTTTTTAATATCAATGTCAACAGTTTTTTTATTGATTACAATATTATTTAAATATGCATAGTTTCGTCAATTTTTGTGTGAAAAGGGGAATTATGGGCCACTAAATAGTAATTTATGTTGAAATAAAAATACATCTGCCAAGCTTAGGAAATAAACATTAAATCCTCTACTCCTCCCCCCCCTAGGCGCGTTACGTAATATATGGACAGCCCCTTACCCGCATATGGAAAACTGGAAAAAATCTACAAAACTAAACTAACAACTTTTTTTTACCTCTAATTAAAAGTAACAAAGAAAATAGGCAATGGAAAATAAAAGTTTTCCTGAAAATCATAAAAGAAAAAATAGAGAAAAAAAAACAAACCGATAAAAAATCCTTTGAGAATAAACAAATAAAATTAAGGATAAAAACATAAAATTAAGTCTATAACTTTGACAAAATTATAACTCAATATTTTGAAAATGAATTATCACGAAGAAAAACAAAAAAAATATATAATTTAAAACTTATATAAGGGTTTTTAAAATTTTCCAGAACAATTTATGGCAAAATAGAAAAATATCTACAAAACTGAAACATTTGTTTTTTACCACTAATAAAAACTAAGAAAGAAAATAGTCAATAGAAAAGGAAAGTTTTCCTGAAAATCATAAAAGAAAAAATAGAAAAACAAACCGATAAAAAGTCCTTTGAGAATAAACCGATAAAATTAAGGATAAAAACATAAAATTAAATATGACTTGCCTTATTCATTCCATTTCCCATCTTCGAAGGCCCCGAAACTCGGGTCACTTAATTTTTTATGTGGGGCAGCAGTCACTCATGTTTGCACTGGGATGTAGGCACTAGTGTGCCACGCTCGCGGGCCCAGAACTGTCTAGCTATCTGCCCCCATAAGTCAAATGCCGTAATGTAGTCTTCCTGATTTTTTAAATCGAAAAACTTAAAAAAATGTTTGCAAAGAATGGTTCAAAAATAAAAATAATTTTGCGATGAAAATATTCCTACCAACAAAAAAACATAGTTTCTTTTGGAGAAGAAAAAAATATAGGTGTATTAAAATGAAAATAATAAAGTTCCCAAATCGATACCTCCAAGCAACAAAGCCGTAACTCATATATTGTCATTTTTCACGACAGCTAAATTTCTAATTTTTTTTTTGTTATTTAAGGGTGGGTAAATGATTGAAGCGGAAAAGGAAGTCATGTGATACATCAATTGAAAGCTTATAAAAATCTCTATTTAACTGTTTAAGTATTTTTTGTTTATTTGCTGTTTGTTTCTGATAATATTCAAGTTTAGAATTTCTTACTTTAGTGTTTTTATGTAAACTTATGGTTAAAGTGGACTGTGGAGAAACCTGAGTAGTACCACCATGTGTGTCTTTTTTCAAGGCGTTTACCTATGAGTATAACTCAAAATGGGTCTAACTTGAAATACAGCCTGTTCCAGAACTCGCGTACCGAAATTTAAGAGGTGATTCTACATCCAAAAATATGAAAAAAAAGTTTCTATAAAGGTTGGTCCGGAAATGAGCCCTAAGGGAGCTACGGCCCTTCGAAGATGACGTATTGAATGGGGAACAAAAAAAAGCACCAATAAAATTTTAATGCTGCAGGGTGATTCTTCATTTAAAACTGAGCAAAAAAGTATTATACACCAAAACACCTAAATTTAATATTAAAGGAGTAATAGCCTTTTAAAAAGTAACGTTTTTGGTGGCACAAAATGTTACTTCCTCTTAATTGCATTTTTTTTTTGATAACGGTTGCTCCTACAGTGTTACACTATATGATATTTTATATGTATTTTTACTCTAGAAATCTATATTTTTTACAACAAATCCAAAAAACATACACATAGAAAAGTTTGGGGCAAAAATGTTTTAAGCCTTATATATTTTGTCCGTCTGGGCACGCCTCTGGATAAATTAAAAAAATAAATTAACATAAACTTATTGCCCTTATTAATACTAGTATACATGCAAAAGCTCGCCGCTCTAGCTTAAACGGTACCCGAGTTATTAATTAAAAACCTTATTTTTATTACAATTTTAAAGGGCCCTAGATCCCTTATGGCTCATTTCCGGACCAACCTTCATAGGAACTTTTTTTATATTTTTGGATCTAGAATCACCTCTTAAATTTTGGCATGCCAGTTATGGATCACCCTGTATAATATAATAAATCATTGTTGTGATTTTATTTTCTCCCATCCCGTTACAATTATAATATTTTTTGTGTATTTTTTGACCTTTTAGGTGCATTTTAAACTTTTCTTCCATGTGAGTAATAAAGTTATATCCAGAAACAATTTTTTACATTTTTGGGGACAGAGAAAGGTCATAAATAGTCATTTATGGTACTAGTGGGTAAAGTAAAATATTGCCCATGAGAAAATTAACCTGCAAGGCGTCAGCCAAGCAGGTTAATTTTCGAGAGGGCAATATCGGTTTACCCATACAAGGTTTTATCCAATAAATAGCTTAGGAATTCATATTTTTATTAAATATTTTAATGACATTTACAAGAAAATAATTTGACAAGTGACAGTTGAGTGGGTAAAATAAATAATTATCCACTCAATAAAGTAAAAGCCACGCGGGGGTTATTTTTGAGTTTATCTATTTAAAATAAAGCTGGTAATTGTCTCATTATCTGTATGTATTGGATAAAAATAATTATAATAAAATTTTTTATGTAATTTTTATTCACCTTGTAGTTGGCTTTTAAATTTTTCTTCTGTTCTGAATAATAAAAAAGTTAGGGCCAAAAAAAATTAAACCTCCCTCCAGATTTTGGTTAAATACGAACTCCTCCAAGATAATTTATCAATACATCTCCTTACCAAATTTCAAGTCTTTAGCTCAATGCGTTCTTAAGTTATCGTGGATACAGCAAACAGACATACACACATATACATATTTTTTTCCCTGATTATTTTAATGTTTCTCGATGTTTTAGAAAAATATAAAACTATTTAAGCAAAAAAAAAATTATTTGTTTTTATATCACAATATTTTTACTAAAGTAAAAATTGAGCACTAATAACCAAGCTGTTATTATATTACCTCCCTTTCTCAAAACTGCAATTTTGGTAGTTACGTCCTTTGTTGTATGTGGGAACATATGGCGGCGGCGCTCTGTCTGTCGGGATCGGTCGATACCACGAGGTGCCAGGTGGCATGAGACCGCCCCCGAGCCACAGTCATCAAGAAAAGTTAACCTAGGGTCTTTGTTACTCGATATTTTGAGAGGCGTTTGTGCTTCCTGACCTACCTGCTTTGTTTGAAAAGCTTTTCAGGGGTGGAAAATTTAATTAGTTTGTGGCGTAAATAAAAAAGAAACGAGATACATTATTTCGATATACACATAAAACGTATATATAAATAGTATATTAAAGTACTAGTTTCATAACATACGTTTTTAGCGCACAAGTACAAGTTTAGAAAACGAGCCGCTTGCGGCGAGTTTCCTAAAGTACTAATCCGCTAAAAACGCGTTAAAAAACGAGTGCTTTATACAATTTTTTCTATTTTGCTCTAAAATTTAAAAAAACTTACATTTAAATTGATGACTGATTTAGGGATTTTTGTTTTGGATTGGCATTACCGTTTACACCATGTTTAAAATTCTAAGAACAAATGATATTTTGATATATTTTATAGTCATCTCTTCTCTTTTTTACTGCAATTAACCAAGCCACAATTTTACATGGTAAAAATAAGGACAAAATTTTGTAGAAAATTCAACTTTAAAGCGACATTGACATTTGCACGGAAAACGTCAAGCGATAGGTCAGGTCTGTTGCCAACCCAAAAGAACAAAAAGTACAGACCTCTTATGGGCCTATAAGAACACGCAAAATGCGTGTAATTATGAGCTTATAAGAGTCGCAAAATAGAAAAAAGTTATAATTATTTTAGCTAAGGATAATATAGATATTTGTTTTATTAAAATGTAAAAAAAAAATAGTAGCTATTTTTATCGACTTGTCTAAGGCGTTTGACACTGTGGTCTTTAGAATCTAATGTATTAGTTAACCAAGAATCTGTGTAACTAAATAGTTTAAGATGCTTTTGTACTTCCTGACCTACCTGCTTTGTTCGAGAAGCTTTTGAGGTCTGGAAAATGTAATTATATTGAGGCGTAAATAAAAAAGAAACGAAAAAAATAATTTCTATAGAGACATAAAACGTATACATTATGTTTTAATTATTTTAACTAGGTATCTATAGTTATTTGTTTTATTAAAGTATAAAAAATAGCATCTATTTTCATCGACTTGTCTAAGACGTTTGACACTGTGGTCTTTAGAATCTAATGTATTGGTTAACCTAGGATCTTTGTTATCCAATATTTTAAAAGGCTTTTGTGCCTCCTGACCTACCTGCTTTGTTTGAAAATGTTTTCAGGGGTTGAAAGTGTATTTAATTTGTGGCGTAAATAAAAAGGAAACGAGAAAAACAATTCCTGAGTGTACATAAAAACGTTTTAATTATATGTTTTAAAAACAAATTTAGCTAAAGCCTGTTGAAAATGACGGGTTTGGGCGGGTATAAATGGTGCACAAATCGTACTTGAGCGGATGAAATTCACCCGCACCAGAACTGTTTGTGCTCCATTTATACCCGCCCAGACCCGTCATTTTCAACAAGGGAGGTATTTGTTTTAATTTAAAATATGAAACACATAGCAGCTATTTTCATCGACTTGTCTAAGATGTTTGACACAGCTGTGGTCTTTAGAATTAGTTAACCAAGAATCTTTGCAACTTAGTAGAGGGTTTTATGCTTTCTCACCTACCTGCTTTGTTTAAAAAGCTTTTCAGGGGTGGAAAATATAATTTATTTGTGGCGGAAATAAAAAAGAAACGAAAAACATAATTTCTATAGACACATAAAACCTATACATTATGTTTTAATTATTTTAACTATAGACTACCTAAAACGTATTCATACATGTTTTAATTATTTTAGTTAAGTATTTGTTTTATTAAAATAACAATTAAAACCTGTCGCGGCGTAAAAAAATGCACTTATGACAATAATATTTTTTATCCAATACATACAGATAATAAGACGATTACCAGCTTTATTTTAGATAGATAAACTCAATAATAACCCCCGCGTGGCTTTTACTTTATTGAGTGGATAATTATTTATTTTACCCACTCAACTGTCACTTGTCAAATTATTTTTTTGTAAATGTCATTAAAATTTTTAATAAAAATATTAATTCCTAAGCTATTTATTGGATAAACCTTGTATGGCACTCATGGGTAAACCGATATTGCCCTCTCGAAAATTACCCTGCTTGGCTGACGCCTCGCAGGTTAATTTTCTCATGGGCAATATCTTACTTTACCCACTAGTACCATAAATAACTATTTCAGGGTATTTTAAATGGAAGACTCGGTATCATTTTACAGAATTTCTTATGATCTTGTGAACACTTGAAAAATAATATTTCCGGGTGTGAAATTCCTTATAGAATATTGAGCTCTACAAGTTTCGTAAACGACACTTGAAATATGTATTTTTTTTAATTTCACTGCATTGTAACAGATGTGGCGCTAAGCGACAAGTTTTTATTAAGTTATGAATCATTTTACAAATGAAGAAATTTGTTATATCGACTGACCTCTTTGAAAAGGTCGTATCTCAGACTTTTTTAATGGAGCTCTCTACAACTAGAATTATGAAACAAAAGACGTCTACCCTATCTCTATCTCATTTGTGCTACACTTTCCAGCCAACCAATTAAATACTGTATTTGTTTTTCATACAACAAATAGAGTATTTATTTGATTGGCCGGAAAATGTAGCACTGAGCGGCAAGACCGAACATAGCTAATGTGAATCTGTAAAATAAGATAATTCTACTAAAATTTAGATGGCGCCAGTAATTTCTTTAATAAAAATATTATAGTTACACTTTTCGCCCGGCCAAGTAAATATTGTATTTGTTCAACAAAGAACAAATACAGAATTTGTTTGGTTGGGTGGAAGTGGGAGTGTATGTATGTATTCTATCCTTTTTGGGTAGAACTTTTGTCCCTGTCTAATCTAACGGGATAAATCGCCATTCTCTGGTTTTTATACTATTCACAGCGCCTGCGCTGAACCTTTCTTGCATTTGTCTGAAATTTAAAATCTGTATTAAAATTTTAGACCATCATAATTGTAAAAAAAATGAGCTACGGCTTTCTTATATATATTTATATTTTATAATGATATATTGCGTAACCTAAAATTAAATAAATATATAAAGGACCGCAAGGCTCGAAACTCCGACCATTTTTGTTTAATTTTAATTTTTTTGGCTATATGCGGAATCCCCTAAGCTTATGCCAAATTTCATTTGCTTGGTATTTCTTCATTCGAAAAAAGTTTTTAAATCTTCATTCGTACCCAGGTAGCAAAATAACATGACATTCACGTGAAAGTCACGTTAATATGTGACATGTGATGTTAAGATTGTAGTCTCATTTAACAAGAATGTAGCATGGTGGGGATGTCCTAAGTCCGCCCCTAATAACATCACACAATGACATCCCGAAAATAACGTGTTTGTGACATCATAAATCCACATTCCTGTTATATCTAATATCTTATGGATGCCCTTTACTGGTACTTTAATATTTAAATAATATCCTAGGATATTAGCTTTTTCCAAATTAAAACCATTAAAAACGCTATAACCCTATAAAAAAATCGGATTTAAAATCAATCAGTAATTGAAACAATCACAGATTGAAACAGATAGATTCTAAATACGAAATTGCAGATTAAGCGAAGAATATATTCCTTTAATCCGTGTCCGTGGTCTTTGGAAGCCCGGCAGAGCCCCCTATCCATTGGAAATCGTATAATGTGTATACAATTTCCTTATAATAATTTACTCTATCAACATCATGTTATATCGATTTTTTTGCTTCGAACGTCGGTGAGAAGCAAAATAACATGACATTCACGTGAAAGCCACGTTAATATGTGACATGCGATATATTCACAGCGTTGTTAAATATTTGTTATTAAATAACATGGTTGTCACGTCACACGTGTTACGTTGCAAATATGATGTTAAATACATGTTATTTTTCAATATTATGTGATGTTATGATTTAGTTTAAAAATACACCCAAAAGTGATGTTAATTTCTTGTAATATAACATCCCTTGCTACCTGGGTAAAGTAAAAATGTTGCTTCTTTATTGCTTATTTAAAAACAATTTCCTAATGGGTGAGGGCTATTATAGCATCTCAACCATGGTGTATATATTTTTTTCACTACTAGCAACTTTTTACTATTTTTTTCTATATAAAATGAAATATTGAAACAAAAAAATACAATAAAATATATGGTTAAGATTTTTGCAGAAAATTAGCAGAATTAAGCAGTTTTTGCCACTGACCGTTCATTTGTGAATCATGACATGACCCACATAGAACACTTTCACTGCACACATGTTTATCTGCGGCCAATGTGCGCCACCTTCAGCCATTACCACTAGTAACCTACCAGCCCTCCCTGACATATACCCATATAAGATTCTTGATTATTAAGCATAATGATATTATGTTTAACACTCTTTTAGTTAAGTCATATTAGCGTACGTAATCTAGTAACAAGGGCGTAGATGAGGGGGTGGGTAATGTGTGTAATTACCCCCCCCATAGGCGTGGGCGCCAATTTTGTTTGCAGTGGCGCCAAGTTTGGTAGAAACCGTCAGGAACAAAGCTTTTGTCTTAGGGTATTTTTTTGGGCGCCGTCATTTTTTTGTAGGGGCGCCACGTTTGGTAGAAAACGTCAGGGACAAAGCTTTTTTTCTTGATGGCATTTATTGGGGGGCAATTTTTTTTTTGTAGGCGCAAAAAGCTTTATTTTAGGGTGTTTTTTCTTTTGCTAGGGGCGCCAAATTTGAGGCTTGAAAGGCCGGCCCTGGGTATTACCCCCCCCCCCCCCATAGAAGAAAAAGATATACGCCCTTGTCTAGTAAGAAGCCTTGTTTACTGATCACAGGTCCACAACAATTGCTCCACTTCAAACTATCTCTATTCTATAGATACCCTAGTAGAAATTTAACGTTAGAATAACGTTTTTCTAATGTTAGAAAACTGTTTAAAAGTACGTTATAAAATATGTGCAAATATCCCGCTTTTTAACGTTAAAATCAAACGTTAGTTACAAACGTTAATCTAACGTTAGATTTTTAAGTTAGAAATACGTTATAAGTACGTTTAATTTCTTTCGGAGGGGCGTGGCCAACTAGGAAATTTCTACCTGCATCATCAAATGGCAGCTGGAGACAAATTTATTCATATAAATAAATCTTAATATATTTTAGCAATCATAATATTTTTAAGCATAATTTCGTTACGTTTATTTATAAAATAGCCATCTTTTTGGGTTGCCCTAAATATTTTTCGTGTAATATGCTGTTATACTTCGATAAATACGTTTACCTCTTAGAAAGACTTTATATTTAGTTAGTTAATATTTATTGATACATTCAGAATCTTAAAATATATTTTCAATTCTAATACAGCGTTGCCAGACTTACTATAATTTTGACTTTTGGGGGATATTTTTTTAAACTTATAGAAATAATAAATAATTATCAAACCTAGGCACATAGCTGTCTGAAATGAGTGAGTGAAATTGCGTTAGAACGATTAGATTTATCTTGATTATCCGGCTTACCCGACATTATCCGTCAAATTAAAACGGGACCACCTCAGGAATATCCTCTTTAAGTAGCAAAAGGTTTTATCAAATTCCGTTCATCCGTTCCAAAGTTATGCGGGAACAAACATAAAAAAAAACAAAGTCACACGTCGAATTGATAACTCCTCCTTTTTTGGAAGTCTCAAGTTCAATTCTTTCTTGAAGAAAAAAAAAATTATTTTATATAACTCAAATATTTTGTCCAAATGCCAATTGCAGTTTACCGTAAACTGTTTACCGCAAAAAACTTAAAATAACCCTGGTAGAAAAGTACACAAATATAACTTAACATAACATTAGATTAGTGATATGTTTATGTTTAGTCTCAAACGTTATACAAAAACGTTATAAAATATGTAAATCTAACCTTCAAAACTAACGTTTGACAAAAACGTTATAAAATATATAAATCTAACTTTAAAAACTAACGTTTGGCAAAAACGTTAGAAAATACATAAATCTAACGTTAGTTTCCCAACTAAATTCTAACCTTTTTCTAACCTTATTATAATTTTAAATATTTTTTAAATTTCCATTGTTAATACGTAAGCTATAGTAAAAAAATACTCATTTTATACAGCTATGTGCCTAGGTTTGATAATTATTTATTATTTCTATAATAAGTTTAAAAAAATATTCCCCAAAAGTCAAAATTATAGTAAGACTGGCAACGCTGTATTAGAATTAAAAAAATATTTTAAGATTCTGAATGTATAAATAAATATTAACTAACTAAATATAAAGTTTTTCTGAGAGGTAAACGTATTTATCGAAGTATAACAGCATATTACACGAAAAATATTTAGGGCCACCTAAAAAGATGGCTATTTTATAAAAAAAATGTAACAAAATTATGTTTAAAAATATTATGATTGCTAAAATATATTAAGATTTATTCATATGAATAAATTTTTCTTCAGCTGCCATTTTATGATGCAGGTAGAAATTTCCTAGTTGACCACGCCCCCTCCGAAAGTTAGAAATTTAACGTATTTATAACGTATTTCTAACTTAAAAATCTAACGTTAGATTAACATTTCTAACTAACCCCAAGCAACAAAATAGGTGAAAAAGTGGACAAAAAGTCTAAGTATCAATTGATATTAGACTTTTTGTCCACTTTTTTACCTGTTTTGTTGCTTGGGACGTTTGATTCTCTTTAAAAAGCATGACATTTGCACATATTTTATAACGTACTTTTATACAGTTTTCTAACGTTAGAAAAACGTTATTCTAACGTTAAATTTCTACTAGGGAGTATACCGTATACTGTTTACGGACAAAAAACTTTTAATTTTATTAAATTCATAGAATTTTTGCCGTGTTCGGGCGTAAGTACAATTTTTCTGCACACGTTTTCATTCCATTCTCGAGCAAATCCATTTTATAAATCTGGGCATTTTCCAACTCGCAGGAGAAATTCCTGCTGACAAACGCATTCCGCAAGATGTTAGTACAACAAATCATTTTAAATTCCTGCGATTTTTTATACAATACAGTTAGAAACACGCAATTGAAATATTCTGACAAAAATCAGGGACGAAAAATCAGGGATGTTGCGAGGGTACCCATACACAGCGTATTTGATAGGGTCCGAAATTTTTAGAGGTGATTCTACATAAAAAAATATGACAAAAAAATCCTATAAACAATGTTTATTAAATATGTCTAAAATGCGTCGCAAGGCCCTTTGAAAGTGGCTAAAAAATTCCGTTTTTAGTTAATAACTCTGGAACCCTTTGAAAAAATGTTAAAATGAAAAAAAATTAAGGAAAAGTCCGATTGGGGTCATTTTTATCAGGAAAAATTACTTTTATTACAAGAATTAGTCCTACCTATTTTTAAAAGCTCTATTAATAAACAAAAAGTTATATAGTTATAGGTGCGCCACTTTTTAATACATTATAAAATAAAAGCGCGGGTATACATAGAATTTTCGGCTGAATTCAAAAATGTAAAAAAGTACAGGGTGTTCAATAAAAAAAAAACATATTTATACCACTTCCGGCGAAACCAACGAACTAATAACTCTTCTCTCTAGAATAGCCATTTCATTTGTAAAAACTGAAAAAAACGTAGCCAACATATACATTTGTCTGTCTTACTCGCACAGCTTTGTTCTAAGAGAGACAACAATAACAGTTACTGGTAATTGTTATTGTTCAGGCCTGAATATACCTACTATTTGTTTACAAACAAACCGAGATGTTGGCGATACTTTATATTAACGGTATACGTATTCTAGAGAGAAGAGTTATTAGTTCGTTGGGCGAAACCGAAAAGTCCAAACCGCCATTTTATAGCCAATGTAAAATTATATAAATCACCAAAGTTTCGTTTTTATCGAATAAAGATTAATCTTAATTTTAGAGGTGGACATAAATAGAACTCACCCGGTATGTATACATAGAAGTATATCGAGAAAAAACGTAATATACTATCCACTATGAGGAGTATACCATGGATGCGAAGCATTACATATCTTCACGGCTAGTTATTATTTGTGCTACATTTTATAATCACGGGTCGGATCGAAGTAGCCATTTACCGGGGGCATGCAAAAATTAGAATTAAAAAAAAAACTCTTTTATCCAATACATACAGATAATAAGACAATTACCAGCTTTATTTTAAATAGATAAACTCAATAATAACCCCCGCGTGGCTTTTACTTTATTGAGTGTATAATTATTTATTTTACCCACTCAACTGTCACTTGTCAAATTATTTCCTTGTAAATGTCATTAAAATTTTTAATAAAAATATGAATTGCTAAGCTATTTATTGGATAAAACCTTGTATGGCACTCATGGGTAAACCGATATTGCCCTCTCGAAAATTAACCTGCTTGGCTGACGCCTCGTAGGTTAATTTTCTCATGGGCAATATCTTACTTTACCCACTAGTACCATAAATAACTATTTTCAAGTAAATAGACACTTTAAACTATTGTTCACCAAGCGGAATGTCATGTCGACGCTGTTAATACCCAGCGAGTCACTTGGTCATGGTCCATTACTCATAGAGAAAGACCTTAATTTTTTTTGTTTTGAAAATTGTTTTCCTTTTCAAAAAACGTATAATTAATTAAAAAAAAACAATATTTTTGTATTAACTATTCGTTTTTTGAAAAGAGAAACAATTTTCAAAAAAAAAAGTTCTTCTCCATGAGTCATGGACCATGAGGGAACGTTCAAGTATTACGTTACGCTCCTAGGGGGGGTGGGGGTCATTTTATAGTGTTACGCCCATGTTAATGGTATAGGAAAATAGCGTTACAGGGGGGGGAATGATCAAAATTTGCGTTACGTAATACTTGAATGTTCCCTGACCAAGTGACTCACTGGGTATTAAGAGCGTCGACATGACATTCCGCTTGGTGAACAATAGTTTAAAGTGTCTATTTACTTGAAAAAAGAGTTTTTTTTAATTCTAATTTTTGCATGCCCCCGTGTTTATAATTATTATTGTTCTTTATAAAGGTAAAAATAGTTATTATTAACGAGGCACTTACGAGTATAAAAAAATAAACTGACATTTACGGAAAGTGTTATAAATAATTTATAAATAACACTTAAAAACTTAAAAACCGTTAATTTTAAATGCAAATTTGTTTATAATAACTTAATCAAAATACGTTAAGATAATATTTATATTTTTATACTATTCACAGCGCTTAAGTGCTAGAGTAGTATTGTACGGTAGTTTTGAATTTCCCAAAATCACCAAAAAAACGTCCTAGATAAAAAATTCTTGGATACAAATGTGTTTAATAAAAAATAAGAAACTTTAAAAATGTCCGCCCGTCCGTCCGATGCCACGTTTTTTGTGGAGGGGAAGACCCCTATTGTTTTTGAAAGTAATCCTCCCAAAAACAAAAAAGTTATGGGGCTTTTTTACATGGCGGTACTTCAAGCCAATCACGACATCGCATTGTTATGTATTACGTTCTTATGCGAGCTTGTGGATATGCCTTTACATATCTTCAAGGCTTGTTTATATTTAATATTCGTACAGGATGATTTTGAAATAGCTACACTTTTTTTAAAGGGTGAATCTGCATAAAAAAAATTAAAAAGCATCCCATAAACGTATATCCAAAAACGACTCCTAAGGCTACGACCCTTTAAAAGTGGTTTAAAAAATTCGATTTTTTTTTCTCGAATTCCCTGTTCTCTTAGGAAACATCGCTAGGTAGGCATACAACTAAAGGTATGTTAAACGCCAAAGTGCACGCGGTTCAGTTATTTATTTTTTTTGTAGAGTTTTTGCGGCCATGCAAATAACTTTAAAAAAGTTTTGGCTCTCCAAACCTACCATTTTTGACCTGGCAAGGAACGTGTTAAAACTACAAAAGTCGTCAATTAATAACTTTCTGATTAAGTTATTTATACTTTTTTTTAAATTTGAAAATAACAACTTTTATAATTTTAAAGCTTAACAACTTTTTCGATTTCAAGATAGGTGGGGTGCAGGCTCCCCTATACCACCCATAGCTACGGCCCTACTCGCGATTCGCGATTTTCCTGTTCTCTTATTGTATATCCTAGTAGAAACTTAACGTTAGAATAATGTTTTTTTAACGTTATAAAACTGTATAAAAGTACGTTATAAAAAATGTACAAATGTCCCGCTTTTTAACGTTAGAATCAAACGTTAGTTACAAACGTTAATCTAACGTTAGATTTTTAAGTTAGAAATACGTTATAAGTACCAATAATTTCTAACTTTCGGAGGGGGCGTGGCCAACTAGGAAATTTCTACGTGCATCATAAAATGGCAGCTGGAGACAAATTTATTCATATAAATAAATCTTAATATATTTTAGCAATCATAATATTCTTAAACATAATTTCGTTTATAAAATTTATTTATATCTTTTTAGGTGGCCCTAAATATTTTTCGTGTAATATGCTGTTATACTTCGATAAATACGTTTAGCTCTCAGTAGTTAGTTAATATTTATTTATACATTCAGAATCTTAAAATATTTTTTTAATTCTAATACAGCGTTGCCAGACTTACTATAATTTTGAGTTTTTGGGGATATTTTTTAAAACTTATTATAGAAATAATAAATAATTATCAAACCTAGGCACATAGCTGTCTGAAATGAGTATTTTCTACTATAGCTTACGTATTAATAATGGAAATTTAAAAAATATTTAAAGTTAGAATAAGGTTAGAAAAAGGTTAGAATAAAGTTGGGAAACTAACGTTAGATTTATGTATTTTATAACGTTTTTGTCAAACGTTAGTTTTTAAGGTTAGATTTATATATTTCGTAACGTTTTTGTATAACGTTTGAGACTAAACATAAAAGTGTCACTAATCTAATGTTATGTTAGATTTGTGTACATTTCCCCCTGTATAGCATTAAATAAAACATATAAATTAAATAAGGTCACTGTTTTGAACAAATTACTCTTAATAAGGAGATGATACTTAAGTACTTGTCTTAAAACACCATGAAACTAAAACTGTATACGATATATGGTTAGATTAAGTAATGTGAACTTCACTTGGACTTATATGGAAGTACTTATTTATTTTTAAATATATTTTTTTTCTAAAAACACTAAAAAAATAAATCTAGTAATAACTTAAAAAACAAACCGTGAAGATATGTAATGCTACGCATTATATTATATCTTAGGCCGTTTAAAAGTTAGAGGTGCTTTATTGTTTTATACCAGCAACAGGTAGTCAAAGTATAAATATATATTTTCAAATGGAATTCTACGATAGAATTTCTATTGTTTATTTGATAGTGTCAATGATCTAATATAAGGGCTTTTACACCTTATTATCACATAGAAGCACGTACATAGTCTGGAGTATATAAAGCAATTTTTGTTTTAAAAATATTCGACGCTGCTGCCCGCTGACTAGCCTTCGGAAAATTTCAGAGTATCCAAATTTAGTAGATATTTTAAAGAACAGGTTCAATGATTTGATGAGGTTAATTTTTGGGATAATAAACAACAAACTAATAACTCTTCTCTCTAGAATAGGCATTTCATTCGTAAAAACTGACAAAACCGTCGGCAACATAAACATTCGTCTGTCTTACTCGCACATCTTTATTCTAACAGAGACAACAATACCAGTTACTGGTAATTGTTATTGTTCAGGCCTGAATATACCTACTATTTGTTTACAAACAAACCGAGATGTTGGCGATACTTTATTTTAACGGTATGCGTATTCTAGAAAGAAGAGTTATTAGTTCGTTGATAATAAATTATGCTTCATTTTTACTTGCCATATATATACTAAACATGTACACGTCACGTCAGGTGACATTTCTAAATGACGTCAAGTGACGTTATAAATGACGTCACTAGACGAGACATTTTCACGTGATATATCACGTGTATTTGACGTGGATAATTACGTTAATTTGATCTCGTCCCGACCTAAAATTCTTGTGAATTTGACGTGACCGTGTTGGCTGGGTATAACAAAACTATATCAAAAAATTATTAATTTATAACAGATGTATTTCTTAATAAAATCAAAAACAAAGCTATATATTTAATTAAATTTTTATGTACCAACGTTTGTACCCTTACCCTGGCTTTATCGATCATTAAAATACCGTGGTTCTTTTCGCCAAATGCCAAAGTCGACTTTTGGCAAAAATATGGAGCCTCTGGCCCATATATGGACTGTAGTGCACTTGTGCTTTGGTTCAGAGTTTTGCGAAAAAGTGTCCGAAGTCACCTTCAACCTTATTCGCAGTTTAAAGCCATTCAGGGTGCAATGTTTGCAGTCGAAGAAACAGTATAGTCATACCTTCATACTCGCGCGGAAAATTGTATATTTCATACTAGGGGATCATTCAAGTATTACGTAACGCAAATTGTACCAAAATTCATACACTTCATACCCCGGTTCTCGGGTTAATATCAGTCATCGGCGAATTTCCAGTGCTCGCATAGGTGCCGCGTCGATTCTATCGTTGACGCGAGGTTTTAAATATTTACATTTTTATTTTCTTCGAAAAACACCGATATATTTACATAATTATAGTTAATATGTATATTCAATATTGATGTGTGTAACAAATTAGTCGTCAAATGTTTCGATTAAGTGACCTTTATAAAAAAATTCCTCATAATTCAGCAAAATTATTCCGTAAGCCTATGTTTCTGTGTTTATTTTCAACGTTGATGAGTCATAACTGAATTTATTCCGATTAATGGTTATTATAGATTATAGAGATTTCATATTTTGGCTACCCCCCTAATAGAGGGTGTGTTAGGGGGGTAGCCAAAATATGAAAACTCTACAGCCTTGAATAACGCGAGAACCGAGGTATGAAGTGTATGAATTTTGGTACATTTTGCGTTACGTAATACTTAAACGTTCCCTAGTTATAGAATACACAATTTCAAGTTGGATACTAAATTATTATACAAATATATTTGTTTATTTCATATCCTGAAATTCATAAAAATTGATGACATCATTTTTAATGACTCATCAGTAGCATACTTAGATAATTTATTTAATCTAGACTTTTCGCCTTCGAATTATTGCTAAGTAAATAATTGATTAGATGTTCATTGGGAACATCTGAATATTAGTCGGTTTTAAAAAAGATACATTATTAAATAAAGTCGTGAAATAGTTATTTATGGTACTAGTGGGTAAAGTAAGATATTGCCCTTGGCTGACGCCTCGCAGGTTAATTTTCGAGAGGGCAATATCGGTTTACCCATGAGTTCCATACAAGGTTTTATCCAATAAATAGCTTAGGAATTCATATTTTTATTAAAAATTTTAATGACATTTACAAGAAAATAATTTGACAAGTGACAGTTGAGTGGGTAAAATAAATAATTATCCACTCAATAAAGTAAAAGCCACGCGGGGGTTATTATTGAGTTTATCTATTTAAAATAAAGCTGGTAATTGTCTTGTTATCTGTATGTATTGGATAAATTTATAATGCTACGCATTCTATTTTATTCACAGTAAATGGTAAATTGCATTTTCGCAATACATAAAATTTAAAGAAAAAATATTATAAAAAAAAATAACAATTTTTTTTTCTATTATCTTTTTGCGAAAAACGAAAAAAAAATATGAAATCTCCACATCCTTTAATAACGCAGAAACGGGGTATGTAGTGTATGAATTTTGGTCAATTTGCGTGACGTATTTTATGGACGACCCCTAAAGAGAAAGTATTGTGATCGACCTAATATTTCAGAAAAAAAAATAGTTACATAATTGGTATACAACAAAAATATATAAAAATTGTCTTGTCTGTCGATCTCTCTTAAACAACCAGAAGGTCTTAAACCATGACAGTTAAAAAAAAATCGGATTAAAAAAAAAATCCCGGATTAAAAAAAAAATATCTAGATAGCTTTTCCCTGATTTTTCCCTGATGTACAAAGTTCCCTGATAATTCCTTTATTTCCCTTATTTTTCAGAAAATTACCACCCTGAGTATACCTTTCTTGCTCGCAGTATTTAGATAGACCGAATCAGGGCCGTAGCGAAGAAGACTTGGTGGGGGGGGGAGAAGGTCATAAATTACAACTTTTTTTAGCCTGAAACTACAACTTTTTTTCTCGATATAATAATATACAACTTTTTAACATGGATGGGAGGGACGCCTCCCCCCCATCCCCCCATAGCTACAGTCCTGGACCGGGTACAATTTTGCCACACTGAAATTTTCGGTTAGTTCGTTATTCATCGAGGATAGATTTTAATGGGACACCTTCTATACCATTGTAAAAATTGAAAACGTTTCAATCTTCAGGACCTTAGGGGATCGTGTACTGTTCACTTTATGAATGAAGGGTTTGATGTATAAAGGAGTCATTTAAAATCCCTATAAAAAATGTCATATTGAAACAAAACACATAGGGACGATTCCAAATACGTGTTAAAAAGTAATTTTTAATGCGTATTTGGAATCGTCTGAATGTGTTTTAATACGTTTCAATACGACATTTTTTATAGGGATATCCAGGGCCGTTGCTATGGGGGGCGTGGGGAGGGGGAGCATCCCCCCACCCATCTTGAAAAGTTGTATATTGCATTGATTCAAAGCAAAAGTTGTATATTTTATGGAGGTGAGGACTTTTTTTTTTCGAGGAAAAAATTTGTATTTTTAGGCTAGTAAAAGTTGTAATTTTTTACCTTCTCCCCTCCCCCCCAAAAAAATCTTCTTCCCTACGGCCCTGGGGATATCCTTGGAGAATATTGTTTTACTTCATTGAAAATGACACGGATCTGTGCATAAACCGGACTCGAGCGGATAAAAATCCCCTCAAGTCCGGTTTGTGCACCATTTATACCCGCACAGATCTGTCATTTTCAATAGGGTAGTTTTAATTTATAGCCAATTATACTAAAAAATACTTTTGGCTCAAAAAACCATATTAACTTATTATTAATAAGGTACCGAGGGGTAGGTATATCGCTGAAAAATTCAGGTGTACAGGTTGGAGGAAATCTTGGACCTTTTTAAAGGTAATTTGTAAGATTTTTGTATGTAATCTTGAAGAAATCTTATGGGAACACCCCCTAAAAGAAATTTAGGTGTAATTTTTTTTTCAGCGGTTTATAATCAGGTCCTGACTTTTTTTTTAGTTTTTGCAAGTGTAAAACTAAAAAGAGACTCCTATTTTTTTACAAACGTGTTACATAACACCTTTGTCATTTAAACCCTTCAAACTAAAGAAACCCATTCTAACGAATGACCATGTTTTAATAAACTCTTCGTAGTTTTACAGGATCAAGTTAGTTAGTCTTGAATAAGTCTATTATGGACTTGGTGACACGTGTCACGTACGTTCTTAAGAATAATTTAAATACCTATAATAATAATAATAATAATAATAATGTAAAATAATTTTACTTTTATATGTTTGCAAATTAAGTCCATAATTAAGGCCCATAATTGACTTTCTATAAGGGTTACGTAATCCAAGCATGTAAGTCCATAACCTTGGAATTAAGTGATTCCAATTAATTAAAAGTCTAAAATTTATAAGTTACCCAGGTAGCAAAATAACATGACATTCACGTGAAAGTCACGTTAATATGTGACATGTGATGTTAAGATTGTAGTCTCATTTAACAAGAATGTAGCATGGTGGGGATGTCCTAAGTCCGCCCCTAATAACATCACACATTGACATCCCGAAAATAACGTGTTTGTGACATCATAAATCCACATTCCTGTTATATCTAATATCTTATGGATGCCGTTACTGGTACTTTAATATTTAAATAATATTCTAGGATATTAGCTTTTTCTAAATTAAAACCATTAAAAACGCTATAACCCTATAAAAAAATCGGATTTAAAATCAATCAGTAATTGAAACAATCACAGATTGAAACAGATAGATTCTAAATACAAAATTGCAGATTAAGCGGAGAATATATTCCTTTAATCCGTGTCCGTGGTCTTGAGAAGCCCGACAGAGCCCCCTATCCATTGGAAATCGTATAATGTGTATACAATTTCCTTATAATAATTTACTCTATCAACATCATCTTATATCGATTTTTTTGCTTCGAACGTCGGTGAGAAGCAAAATAACATGACATTCACGTGAAAGCCACGTTAATATGTGACATGCGATATATTCACAGCGTTGCTAAATATTTGTTATTAAATAACATGGTTGTCACGTCACACGTGTTACGTTGCAAATGTGATGTTAATTACATGTTATTTTTCAATATTATGTGATGTTATGATTTAGTTTAAAAATACACCCAAAAGTGATGTTAATTTCTTGTAATATAACATCCCTTGCTACCTGGGTAATAGTCGGCACGGAAGTCCATAAAGAACTTGGCCGGTAATCAAATGTTTGGAAGGAAATATTTTGTCTTTTTACTAATATCGAAATCCGTATGTACATTTTGTGGCTTGTTTATTTGATAATTTTCTGTATCTCTGAAAGTTAAGTCCATTATGTCTATTATGGACTTACATATTCTTTCGGACCTATATTGTTTTAAATGATAAAAATAAATTTTAATAGTATATTTCTAAATACATTATTACTATTTTCAACGTTTGTATTTCTGTAAGTTAAGTCCATAATTGACTTGGTGTAGTCGGTTATGGACTTACATATTCTATTATAGACTTACATGATTCTCAAGAATACCGAAAATATGAATAGCCCATAATGGACTTCGCTCATAATGGATTTCGCCCATAATAGACTTCGGTAGCCTCAAAATGTGTGAAAAAATAAGAAACTTTGAATATGTCTGTCTATCCGTCCGTCCGATGCCACGTTTTTTTGTGGACACGATAACTCAAGAACGAATTAACCAATCGACTCGAAATTTTCAGAAAAAATCAAGTTCTATGAGGGAAGATCCCTGTTGTTTTTGAAAGTAATCCCCCTAAAAAACAAAAATGTTTTTGGGGGTTAAATTTTTAAAAAACTACCTCAAATAATTTTTTTTTCAACATTTTTTCGGTTTTCTAGAAAAAAAAAATTTTTTCAAAAAAAATTTTTTTTTAGCATTGCATAATATGTAAAACAAGCCGTAAATATAATACCTTGTTTTAAGGAGTACACCAAGAAATGCGTAGCATTCTATGTCTTCGCTGCTTGTTTTTTCGGTACGAGACCGGTTTTTTTGTACCTCGAAGTTCTTTCAGAAGAGGTGGGGCGCATAAACCGCGCGATCCGCTAACACTGCACATCGTATTAGTTCTGTCTCTCCGCAACCAAACGCGAGGATCGTTTTCGAGTTAAAATCAGTGAAAATTAATTCAATTTTTTGACGAAAATGGCCAACAACCGAGCTACGAAAAGTGGATTTGCCGCAGAAGCACAAAGGAAGGTACGTTTTTCGAGAAAATTACCATTCATAGAATTGGTGTTAAACCTTGACAAGCCAGCAGGTGGTTGATTATAAAAACACGTTCCCGGCCTATAATATAAGGATTTTAGACTGTGGGGGCTGTTTAACAGTAATATCACGTTTTTATTTTGACCCCCTCCTCCTTCCCCACCCATCCCCTGATTCGCTTTTTTTCTGTTTTATTTTCCTACCTTTTTCAATTTTGGTCTGACCCCCTTCTCCCCCTAAACAGGTGCCCCTCTGTGCATTTACTAATTATTGAAAATGAGAAAAAAGTTTGTGTTTAAACATTTTGGTCTGTATGTTCGTCTGTTTTTATAAAGTTTATACTTTTTTAACGTAATTCCGGATTTTTTGACGTCAAATATGGTTAACATTGGGAGTGGGTAAAGGACACAAAAATTTTATGTTTTGGCGATAGCTTGCTTATTATTTATCGTAGGATAAAAATTTTTTGCATGATTAAAATATATTTGAAATTTTCTACAAAAACAATTTTAATCATTTTTGTCATAAGACTACTGGTTTGCGAGATATGGACATTTGAAAACATTGCCACTCGTCTAGAAAGGGTGTCCGTTTCAGCTTGTTTTCTTTTATATTTCTTTGACCAACTTTATTCACTTATTTAATCCTACAATTTGTTTGATTTATCCATTCAAAAATGTTGTTATTCTTGTATGTTTTTCTGGAATAGAGTCCCGGCCATTATGTAGGTCACGAAAAATCGATAAATGCAAAAGGCATGTGCATAACTAGGGAATGTATGGGCCTTTCTTCCAAAAATACAAAAGAATGTTAATCAAAAAAATTTTATCTTTTCTTTTTTTAAAAATTTTTAGAGAAAAATAAAATACTTTTTGAAACAAAATTTTTACCCCATTTTACATCAACCCGATTTTTACCAAAAACAATTCCAGCCTAGATAATTAATTTGTGGTCCAAATTTAAAGTCTTTAGTTTGAAGCGTTCTTGAGTTATCATGGTCACAAATTTCCTGGTCACAGACTGACAGGCAGACAGAGTTTTTATCATACTTTTTTGATATGAAACGTCGAGAAACGTAAATATAGCAATACAGATTTTTCAATTTTTTTTACTATCCAAGACTTTCCCTGAGGAACGCACGGATCTGTGGCGGGAAATATTTTTGGAATGTGTGTGCACGCACGCCATGAAGCTGAAGTTTGCAACGTTTTTTTGCAACGAAAATTCAAATAGTATACCCAGGTAGCAAAATAACATGAAATTCACGTGAAAGTCACGTTAATATGTGACATGTGATGTTAAGATTGTAGTCTCATTTAACAAGAATGTAGCATGGTGGGGATGTCCTAAGTCCGCCCCTAATAACATCACACAATGACATCCCGAAAATAACGTGTTTGTGACATCATAAATCCACATTCCTGTTATATCTAATATCTTATGGATGCAGTTACTTTAATATTTAAATAATATTTTAGGATATTAGCTTTTTCTAAATTAAAACCATTAAAAACGTTATAACCCTATAAAAAAATCGGATTTAAAATCAATCAGTAATTGAAACAATCACAGATTGAAACAGATAGATTCTAAATACGAAATTGCAGATTAATCGGAGAATATATTCCTTTAATCCGTGTCCGTGGTTTTGAGAAGCCCGGCAGATCCCCCTATCCATTGGAAATCGTATAATGTGTATACAATTTCCTTATAATAATTTACTCTATCAACATCATCTTATATCGATTTTTTTGCTTCGAACGTCGGTGAGAAGCAAAATAACATGACATTCACGTGAAAGCCACGTTAATATGTGACATGCGATATATTCACAGCGTTGTTAATTATTTGTTATTAAATAACATGGTTGTCACGTCACACGTGTTACGTTGCAAATGTGATGTTAAATACATGTTATTTTTCAATATTATGTGATGTTATGATTTAGTTTAAAAATACACCCAAAAGTGATGTTAATTTCTTGTAATATAACATCCCTTGCTACCTGGGTATTAAAGTATTAGTTTTACAACATACGTTTTTAGCGCACGAGTACAATTTTAGAAAACAAGCAGCTGGCAGCGAGTTTTTTAAAGTACTAGTGCGCTAAAAACGTGTTATGGAATAAGTGCTTTAATATACTATTTGAATTTACGATGCAAAAAACGTTGCAAACTTCAGCTTCATCTCACGCCTTATAGCGCTCTTGACGGAAAGAAGAGAGCGCGAATGATTCCTCCCCCTTTCGTCGGAGACTTTCTTTCATGCGGAGAACTATAAATATCTATCAGGATAAGGCCTCTATAATAACTAAAATTAAAAGCGTGAGGTTTCTAATAGATTTGCTTTAATTTTAACTAAAATTGTAATATTTATTTAAAAAAAAAACATTTTTATACAGTGCGTTTCTCAGAAGAAACATTTTTTTTTTGTTAAAAAATGATTGATTTGATTTTGGCGGTAAACGATTGGGGGTAAGGGGGTAAAAATAGGGTAAAACTCCTATTTTTAGCGTTTTTTGTTTATAATTAAGGCGATTATTATTGTATTTGGTTAATTTAGCACTTATATAAAAGATAATTTTAAATTGGTCAAAAAATGTTATAAACAACCTTTTCCTAAAACGCATTGTTTTCGAGATATTGGCGTTTAAAGCAGTAAAAGGTTTTTTTAGCATATCTCACATATTTATAACCTGATTTCAAAAAATTATATTTTAAATAAAAGCTCTTTTTAAGCCCTATAAAAAATGTTATATACAGTTTTTTGCTAGAACATCATGTTTTAAAGATACAGAATTTAAAATCAAACAAAACACCTAGTTTGGACTTTGCAAACTAGATGGCTCTAGAGTACAATAGTGCCGATGTTTTGACAGGGTGCTTGCAACGTTTCATCTAGTTAATCTTTTATATTTAATTAAATCAAAATAGTTGTTTTCCTTGCATATTTTCTGATACAGATACAAAAACCAAGATCTGTGATATAGGTCAAGAAAAATCAATAGGTGCGAAAATGTGTACTGAGATAAAATATGGGTCCTTCCCTGATAACACACTTCATCCTAAGAAGGTTTTTTAATCGTTCCCTTGAAAAGGTTCTTAGCATAATGCTGTAAACATGCTAAGCATGTTCTTAAAAGGTGCACTGCTGTAGTAGCATAAGTGCTTCTACTCTAAACATTCTTAGCATGATTAGAGTATTTTGCTAAGAATATTCCCAATACATATTCTTAAAATATTCTAATGGGAATATTTTTAGAATAATGCTATAGTGCACATGCTAAGCATGATTAGAGTATTTTGCTAAGAATATGCTCAAATACATATTCTTAAAATATTCTAATGGGAATGTTTTTAGAATAGTAATATGGCGTCATATTATTTTAATTTTATTAGGTTAGAATTACAAATATTCTTAAAATTGTAGTTAATAACATAAGTTTTACCGTAGTAGTAGTAGAAATGGATGTATTTTTAGACATAAAGTCATTATTATATAGTTTTAGACAAAAAATTAGAATTATTATTTTTTGAAATGATAATAATTTACTATTTTTTTCTCTAAACATTGGATTTTTGTGTGGCGCATGATTTTTATGTTTGGTACAAAGTTTACTTTTACAGTGAAACTGCATATCCCATATGAATCTTACCTGATGGATGCTATATCTAAAGATTTTTATATACTTTAATTATTAGGTTTATCACAAAGATGTAAAAATTTTCGCCATGTCCAAATTTATAATATCACTCCATAAAAAGGATAGAGTATTATAAAATAAAATTGAAAGAAAGAGAAAAACTACATTAATGCAGAATTCTGAAACGCCTACCTACTTTGTTTGCGCATGCGCAATATTCAATATTATTACTTAAATGCATCAAATTAGAATATTTTTAGAAGCATGCTAAGAATATTCTTAAAAGTACATGTACCTACTTCTAAGAATATTCTTAACATGCTTCTTAAAACATTCTTATTTGATGCAGAGGCTTTTAAGAACCTTCTTAGGAACTCCCAGCATGATTAAAACGGTATCCTTTGCATTTCTTTAATCGTTCTTAGAATATCCTGAGCAAAATAGACATGCTTCTAAGAAGCATGCTGTACTTCCGGCTATTTATTTTAAGAATATTCTTAGAAGGTTTTGGTGCTATCAGGGTTATACCAAAAACTAGAAAACTCTTTTTGACTCTAATTTTGGATTTGGTTATTTTCCTTTCCCGTAAATAACAAATAAAACAAGAATGGCACGGTTCCACCGCACTTCCTTAAAAATAAATTATAATTACTGATCCTTGCACTAATCAACTCTGTACATGATAACATATAGGTTAGGGTGACCCACCAAATTTTCAAATTTAAAATTTTGGAGGTCTCATCCCTTAAATTTATTTATTGGGTTTGGACTTTGGAGTATCATCCCTGAATTTTTTCAGAATTTTTGAAAAAAATCTAGAGTTCGCTGACAGCCATTTTTTAAAAAGATATGTTTCTTAAGCTTTTTTATTAAGACCGAAGGATTTATTATATATAAGTTGAAAAAATTACGTTAATCGGAATTTTCTTTCACCTTTTTTCAATTTTTTTAAAACTTTAACCCCCCATAACTTTTTTGTTTTTGGGAGGATTACTTTCAAAAACAATAGGGATCTTCCCCTCGTAGAACTTGATTTTCTCCTGAAAATTTCAAGTCGATCGGATTATTCGTTCTTAAGTTATCGTGACATCGGACGGATGGACGGACGGACATTTGAAAAAAAAAGTTGCTTATTTTTTCATGAAACAAATTTATATCCAAGAATTTTTTGTCTAGGGCGATTTTTGATTTTTTTGGGAAATTCGAAACTACCGTATAATATTATTCTAGCGCATGCGCTGTGAATAATATAATAAACGATTAAAACTAGATGAAACGTTGCAAGCACCCTGTCAAAACATCGGCACTATTGTACACTAGGGCCATCTAGTTTGCAAATTTCAAACTAGGTGTTTTGTTTGATTTTAAATTCTCTATCTTTAAAACATTATATTCTAGCAAAAAAATGTTTATAACATTTTTTATAGGGCTTAAAAAGAGCCTTTATTTAAAATATATTTTTTTAAAATCGGGTTATAAATATGTGAGATATGCTAAAAAAAAACCTTTTACTGCTTTAAACGCCAATATCTCGAAAACAATGCGTTTTAGGAAAACGTTGTTTATAACATTTTTTGACCAATTTAAAATTATCTTTTATATAAGTGCTAAATTAACCAAATACAATAATAATTGCCTTAATTATAAACAAAACACGCTAAAAATAGGAGTTTTACCCTATTTTTACCCCCTTACCCCAAATCGTTTACCCCCAAAATCTAATCAGCTCTTTGAAATACGATAAGAAACAATATGCAAAAAACCGCAAGTCGATATCTCATGTAGAAATGGAGTTAGAGAGTTTACACCCAGACAGACAGACTGACGCAAAATTTTTTTTTACTGATTTCGACTCAGAATGGTCTAAAACGTCGAGAAATGTGAAAAAAAACGTGGTCAAAGATTTTGACTTTTCGGCGAAGATTTCAATACATCGGCACTCTTAGTAGCACTAAGTGCCGATGTAAAAAGTAACTGAGTCTCAGTTCGCATTCGAGGGCGTGAGAGAGTTGCAACGTTGCCATTTAATAAGCCTATGGGGAGATCTTATTTACACGCACTGTATTTTAAAATTGTAAATGAATTTTTTTAATTAGCTATACATAGCGGTTTATAAAATCGCCTAAATCCTGTATCGATAAAAGTTTTATTATCTTTTACACATTAACCCCACCCAAAGGGGGGATATATACTGGTATAGTTTCAAGTTTGGAATTGTTTTTCAGTAATATTTTTACTGTGTTCGGTTTCAGTCTGGTTGAAATTTAACGGGCCATATTTTTTAGTTCAAAAAAGTGTTTATTTTTATAATTATTAAAAATGTCAAACATCAGAGCAACGAAAAGTGGATTAGCTGCTGAAGCCCAACAGAAGGTAGATTTTCTGCTATTTTATTTAAAACTTAAATAACTTACAAAACAAACAAATGGCAAAAGTGCAAAAAAAAATAAAATAATTTGTTTTTCAAAATATTTGACGATAAATTTACTTTATCCATGACTTTTTTTTTTTTTGCAAAATACTGCCCTGCTAAGACAAGTTGTTCTATCTGCAAAAATTCACTTTTTGAGATAAGCACACCATTGTATTGCTTTATACTAGCCCCATGTGCATACTAAAAAGAAATGTGCTATCTAAAACCCAAATCCTAAAAATTTGCCTAAGATGTTTGGCCTATGTGGAAAATGTTCAATGTTTTCTAAATAAAATTGTCCTAAAAAGTCTTTACTAGACGAATAAGTCAAGACTAGGACTAACTTTACAGATCTTAGTAATTTGATTGGACTTTTTAGATCATTTTGTCCTAACTTTCTCAGACAGAACAAATGCAAGTCTTATGAGAAAAATTTGAAAAAAAATTATAATTATTTTTCAAATTTTTCTCATTAGCACAAGACTTTACTCGGGAAATGTAAAAGTTAGTAAGTACTTTGGATTTTTAATTTTTTTTAGTTATTGCTTTTTTACGTTTCTCGGCTTTTTCTACAACCACCCCGGACACCCTGTCCGGGAAATTTTGTGACCACGATAACTCAAGAACGCTTTAAGCTAAAGACTTCATTCAATTGTGGATTTTAGGTAAAAATCGTTGTGGGGAAGGGGGTAAAGCGGATAAAAACATTTTTTTTTCAATTGTTTTTTTCATTTTTCAAAAGAAGTAACTTTTTGGAAAAAATGTTTTGAAAAAAAAAAGTTTTTTCTCTTAGTTTGGGGAACGTTCAAGTATTACGTAACGCTCCTAGGGGTTGTGGGGGTCATTTTGGAGTGTTACGCCCATGTTAATGGTATAGGAAAAAAGCGTTACAGGGGGTCCAAAATAATCAAAATTTGCGTTACGTAATACTTGAATGCTCCCTTATCAGTTTGTTCATATAAATATTTCCTATCTAAAAGCAATAAAGAAGCCGCTGTTACTTTATTTTTATGAATTATTTAATCAGTTTTATTTCTTAATAATACGAAAATTTGTTTTCTATAGATTAGCTTATCTTGTTGTATTGGAATTTTTATGTTATTTAAAAAAATAAATTTTTGGGATCAAAGTATTTTATAAAATACAGCCTGTTTCAGAACTCGCGTACAGAAATTTGAGGGTATATTAAAAACCCTCTGGAAAATATGAAAAAAATGTCAAAAAAATCCATTTGCGCCCTCTGTAATCGTACCAAAGTACCTATGAAAATTTATAGCATTGGAAACTTATAGAGAATTTCAAGAGCTACAAGTTTGCTCATATCGTCCGATGAATAATTTGGCTGAAAAATGGAAAAAACCAATTTCACCTCCAACATGACTATTTTTAAATTAACTCCATTGTTATTAATATATTAAAAAAAGGATCCAATAAAAAGTGTTGGAAATTTGCTCCCTAACAAAATTGGTTATATGCATTTTTATCGTAAGATGCATATTAAGCAACTCACCCCTAAAATTGAAGATAGCGGACACCCCTTAGACAAATCACCCGGTGAAAAACTAACAAGAATGTTCTGTTACCAGCCACTAATACCCTTAAAAATATCAGCCCGTGTACACCCTGGTAGAAAAGTACACAAATCTAACTTAACATAACATTAGATTAGTGACATTTTTATGTTTAGTCTCAAACGTTATACAAAAACGTTATAAAATTTATAAATCTAACTTTAAAAACTAACGTTTGACAAAAACGTTAGAAAACACATAAATCTAACGTTAGTTTCTCAACTAAATTCTAACCTTTTTCTAACCTTATTATAACTTAAAAAAAAATTTTAAATTTCCATTATTAATACGTAAGCTATAGTAGAAAATACTCATTTCAGACAGCTATGTGCCTAGGTTTGATAATTATTTGTTATTTCTATTTCTATTCTAAGTTTAAAAAAATATCCCCCAAAAGTCAAAATTATAGTAAGACTGGCAACGTTGTATTAGAATTGAAAAAATATTTTAAGATTCTGAATGTATAAATAAATATTAACTAACTAAATATAAAGTTTTTCTGACAGGTAAACGTATTTATCGAAGTATAACAGCATATTACACGAAAAATATTTAGGGCTACCCAAAAAGATGGCTATTTTATAAATAAATGTAAGGAAATTATGTTTAAAAATATTATGATTGCTAAGATATATTAAGATTTATTTATATGAATAAATTTGTCTCCAGCTGCCATTTTATGACGCAGGTAGAAATTTCCTAGTTAGCCACGCCCCCTCCGAAAGTTAGAAATTAAACGTACTTATAACGTATTTCTAACTTAAAAATCTAACGTTAGATTAACGTTTGTAACTAACGTTTGATTCTAACGTTAAAAAGCGGGACATTTGCACATATTTTATAACGTACTTTTATACAGTTTTCTAACATTAGAAAAACGTTATTCTAACGTTAAATTTCTACTAGGGCATTTATTGAAATTTAAATTTATTATTTGACTGGACTATTGGTTTATCGGCAGTTGTGTTGTTTTTTAGTAAATGATTAATCCTTGTAAATCACGTTTATTTATAAAACTCGTACAATACCATTTAAGGAGTAAAGGCGAATCGCATAATAAGGTTACTCAACAGTAATGCAAAAAATATTTTGGCAAAAACAACAAGGTCAGCATAAATTCAACAATCAGAAATTTCCAATTATTCATTTAAATCTTTTTTTTACTTCGGCTCAGATGGTGACGAAGTATTAAAGAATCTATAATTTATTTGAGGTGTATATATACAGTGCGATTATAAAGTGCCGAGCAGTTTGAAAAAAAAAATACTCTTTGTTTGAAGCCACGCCTCTGTTAGAGTTGTGCGCGACAAGCCCATGTGATTGCTACGTACAACAGCTCGGTGGCCAGTAAAACGCACACAGCTTTCTTGCATTTTACTCATCGCTAATGCCAGTTTTGCATTAAAAAGTGTTCGGCACTTTATAATCGCACGGTATATATATTTACAGTAATATTAATTTGAGCCATTTCGCCTCAATGATTATTTATATCGATAAAAAATCTAAAACAGAACATAAAATTAAAATGTTCTTATCAGGCGCACCTATTTCTAGATGCGCTGGTAAGGTATGCGTTTAAAATCATACTTATCTGCTATATCTTCTTTACCTAAAAAATATTATTAGTCAATACCTTACCAAAGTTTAAAAATTTTGCCTAAATAAAGAATTTTTTAATAAAATTCTTGATAAATCGTTAAAATAATTAAAAAAGAACGAAAAACTGAATAAAAGTTAACTTCTAACGTTTCGGGATCTAATCTGATCCCGTTTTCAAAGAAAATTATTAGTTTTTGAAAGAATTTGTGCAATATTTGGCTTTATCAATCAAAATAATCATTGAGGCTCAAATTAATATTACTGTAAGTATGGTATTATGTACCATGGGTCAAAAAATACTGCTGACTATTAAAAAAAAATTTAAATTGTTTAGAATAACATTTTTTTGACATTTTTAAAACCCCTCCCCGCCTATTGTCGCCATTTCGTCACGTATAATTATAATTGGAACGTTTTACGCAGGGTCACTTTAATCGTGGCTATTTAGACGACCGACGTCACATGGCCTAATTCTTTTATTTGTTTTGGTTATTCGTTTGTTTGGTGTTTTTTTTTTGGAGGGGCGTAAATTTTGGAAATTTTTGCACAAAAAGGTTCAGATAATAAATTCTAAGTGTATTATTATTTTAAGACTATTTTTTTATCCATTTTAAGACTACTTTTTTATCATTTTCATGCAAAATTTTTAATATTTGCACAAAATATTATAAAATTTAAATTACAAAAAAAATCTTTAAAAAAAAATCAAAAATAACTAGTTGTACAGCAAAACGGAGAATTTTAATGTCTTTAAAATGATAGATCACATGACCTACGTTGCCATTTCAAATTACGTCTGCCACTGCCCCCCTGGCGACGCCTCACCGATTAAAAAAATTAAATTTTTTGCCAATTATAGTTTTTGTTATGTGTTAAAATTTTAAATTTATATCTCATCCCGTTCAAAAGTTACGGGGGGTGTATCTTTTAAAAGAATAACCCTGTGTGGGCCGTCACTTTTAGCTAGACCCCCTCCCCCCTGATTGAATTGAACAACTCCTAGCTACCTATGTAGCTACCTATGTATAAAAAATTTATTTCATTTTTATTTTTCCAATATATTTTTTATATTACTAATAATAATAATAATGTATTATTTAAACAATATTTAGCACCAATTTGAAAGTTTATACCTAGGTATGTCTGAAATATATTAATATTTACCGAAAGATAAGATAGAAAATAAAAAATCCATTTCTTGTAAACAAATCAAATTGATATACACAGAAAAAAAAACATATTAAAAAATTAAGCCCCACATCATTATACAGAGCGGTCCAAAAGTCACCCCCCCCCCCTCTTAACTTTTGAACCAGTTGAGATATCGACTTTAAATTTGGAACTTTTAAATAAGACAACTTTCTTTTGGCATATATTTAATACTTTCAGCTCTTAAAATGTGGGCAGGGGGCATGGGGCACATTTTTTTAAATGGAAAGGGGGGTCATGTTATACATCATTTTAAAGCTTATAAAATTCTCCATTTAACTCTATATTTTTAAATTAAAAAAAAATGGGTTTAAAATGGGGTTGAAAATGGGTATT
Organism: Brachypterus glaber; assembly: GCA_958510825.1. Taxonomy (NCBI): domain Eukaryota; kingdom Metazoa; phylum Arthropoda; class Insecta; order Coleoptera; family Kateretidae; genus Brachypterus; species Brachypterus glaber. The sequence goes on along the minus strand of OY294046.1, from coordinate 2,725,701 downwards.
AATGTCAAAATTCCTCTAAAAAAAAAAATAATTTTTTAAAAATGCCTAATTTCATCATAAAAAATGTTAATTATACTTTTAAACTAACTTTAGTTGACATAAATAAAAATTTATAAAAAAATCGAATGTTTTAGCACAAAAAAATGAAAAATCAAAACCTTAAAAAATTTTAAAATATTAGTTTAAATAGAGAATTTTATAAGCTTTAAAATGATGTATCACACGACCCCTCTTTCCATTTAAAAAAATGTCCCCCCATGCCCCCCTGCCCACATTTTAAGAGCTGAAAATATCAAATATATGCTAAAAGATAGTTTAAGTTGTCTTATTTAAGAGTTCTAAATTTGAAGTCGATATCTCAACTCGTTCAAAAGTTAAAAGGGGGGGTGACTTTTAGACCGCACTGTATAACATAAATGTACGAAAAAAAAATTGTTAGCTGTTCAGCAGACTAGTCATTTCTTACTTATATTGAGTCGCTGAATCCGATTCCGAGGTCGCAATTCCGAAGTTAGCTCTTTTTTTTTTCCTTTCTTTAAAAACATAGTTTTTTATACATTTATGTTTTTTGAATAAAAAAAAAACAAGAGCTAACTTCGGAATTCAGCGACTTAAAATACGTAGTCTGGTCCGTCGGAATATTTTTTTTTCGTACATTTATTTTATGTTTTTTGAGGTTAGGAAAAAACAAAAGCTAGCTTCGGAATTCCGACCCCAGATTCAGATTCAGCGACTTAAAATACTTAAGAATTCAGTATGTACTCGGAACAACTACTGTTTTTCCTTTGTGGGGCCTTGTTTCGATGCTCGTTTTCTGTGTGTAAGAATTCAGTTATTTTGTAAACAAAATACATCTTATCATTAAGAAAATAATAAAAGTACTATTGAATGTTTTAAGTACATACAATAAAAATATATCAATAAAAGAAATTGTTTTCACTTATTTTTTATGATAATTTAAAAATGTAATAGAGTCATCACTAAAAATATTTTAATTAAACAATATCAAGTTAAACTAAATGAAGACCTGCACCCGTGCACTTTTAAAACCGTGCGGTACAATTTACTTTTTTTTACGGATGGTGACACCGCATTTTCGCATTAAGAATATGGACATGATCATGATTCATGAAAGATCGAGAAAATCTGAAACATGTTGGGAAAGTTAGGTGATTACGCTTTTATCCAAGGACCTTTAATCATCAAAATTTTTCGTCAGGGTTTTTTTTTTAGTTGGGAAATTCCTCAATGTCTATTTGGGAAATTTGTGTCCTGCCCCAGAAAAAAAAATCCCTCGCGTCACCCTTGATTTTTTTTCTTCCGATGTATAGCCATTTGACCAACGAACTAATAGCTCTTCTCTCTAGAATAGGCATTTCATTTGTAAAAACTGAAAAAAACGTAGCCAACATATACATTTGTCTGTCTTACTCGCACAGCTTTGTTCTAACAGAGACAACAATAACAGTTACTGTTAATTGTTATTGTTCAGGCCTGAATATACCGACTATTTGTTTACTAACAAACCGAGATGTTGGCGATACTTTATATTAACGGTATGCGTATTCTAGAGAGAAGAGTTATTAGTTCGTTGCATTTGACCAAACGAGCATTAATGAAATATTTCGGCAGATTTTGTGCCGAAGTAACAACAACAGACGTCAGCGAAATGTGTACGTTTTAATTATATGGTCGATTATACCAAATAAGTACCCACACTTGAGAAAAACAATATACTATCGAAAATTTTGCTCTAAAATTAAAAAAAATTTACATTTAAATTGATGACTGATTTAGGGATTTTTATTTCGGGTTGGCATTACAGTTTTCGCCATGTTTAAAATTCTAAGAACAAATGATATTTTGATATATTTTATAGTCATATCTTCTTTTTTTCACTGCAAGTAACCAAGCCACAATTTTAACACGGTAAAAAATAACCTAAACACAATTTTTTTTAGAAAATTAAACTTTAAAGCGTCGTTGACATTTGCACGGAAAACGTCAAGCGACAGGCTTTTGTCTGTTTCCAACCCAAAAGAAAAAAAAGTACAGACCTCTTATGGGCCTATAAGAACACGCAAAATGTGTGATTATGAGCGTTGTACCAAAATTCATACACTTCATACCCCATTTCTCGCGTTATTATAGATTATAGAGATTTCATATTTTGGCTACCCCCCTAATAGGGGGTGTTTTAGGGGGGTAGCCAAAATATGAAATCTCTACAGCCTTAGATAACGCGAGAACCGGGGTATGAAGTGTATGAATTTTGGTACAATTTGCGTTACGTAATACTTGAACGTTCCCTTATAAGAGTCGCAAAATAGAAAAAATAAATAAAAACCCGACTACTGTCTACAGGGTGATTAAGAAATAAGTTACAATTTTAAGGGGCGATTCTAGGTCCAAAAATATGAAAAAAGTTCCTATAGGGGTTGGTCTGGAAATGAGCCCTAAGGGAGCTACGACCCTCCTAAGGGTACATCCGAAAAGTAGTTATTTAATATCTGTGGAACCCTATAAATAAATACAGTAACGAGTTTTTGCACATGCCTTAACATTGATAAAGGTTATCATTTTATGTAATTTTTATTTGGTAATTTTAAACAGGGGCGTGCAAAATGGGGGTGGGGTGATGTCACTTTTTTGCCCCAAACTTTTTTTTCTGTAGATTTTTTGACATTTTCTCAATAGCATATTAATCACGACTCCACCCCCAAAGGGGCGGGGGGTAGTTTTCGTGAAAATTGGTATATTGGGGTTTTTCAGGTTGCTAAAAGTGAATCAGATAATAAAAAAATTCTTACTTCACCCCCTGAGGGGTATATATTTAGGTTTTTGAGGTCGCTAAAATTGAATCTTTTAATAACATTTTTCTAATTTCACCCCCTAAGGGGTGGGGGTAGTTTTTGTGAAAGTTGGTGTATTGGGGTTTTTAAGTTTGTTGAAAGAGAATCTGATAATAAAAAGATCTAACTCCACCCCCTAAGAGGCGGGGGGTAGTTTTCGTGAAAATTTGTATATTTTTAAGGTTGCTAAAAGTAAATAATAATAAAAAATCCATTTTCCGGGCGGAGGTGTAAAATGGGAAAGCTCTTTTAGTGGGCAGTGTATTTTTACTTCTAACAATTTTGGGTGCCCTCTGGATTTTGAAAAGTTAAAATTCCTGGATCCGCTGATGGACAAGCTATGACTAACTTTTACTTTCCCGTACGGTATGTTTTTCTTATGGTAGGTTGAGTCGATTAAATATCATATTTCGTGGGATTCAAATATTGCAGACGCTTTAATACGTTTCTAAGAAATCTACTTCCTTATAAATTGTTTTGCAAACCAAGCAATTTAATAAAACTGAGGACATTTTCCTTCCCCATGGAAAACCCCGAGTTCATTATTTACGGCGAGTTTGGAATATATTTTTTCTCGAGAAAAAAAAATTGTATTTTTAGGCTAAACTAGATGAAACGTTGCAAGCACCCTGTCAAAACATCGGCACTATTGTACACTAGAGCCGTCTAGTTTTCAAACTTCAAACTAGGTGTTTTGTTTGATTTTAAATTCTGTATCTTTAAAACATTACATTCTAGCAAAAAACTGTATATAGCATTTTTTATAGGGCTTAAAAAGAGCTTTTATTTAAAATATAATTTTTTGAAATCGGGTTATAAATATGTGAGATATGCTTAAAAAACCTTTTACTGCTTTAAACGCCAATATCTCGAAAACAGTGCGTTTTAGGAAAACGTTGTTTATAACATTTTTTGGCTAATTTAAAATTATCTTTTATATAAGTGCTAAATTAACCAAATACAATAATAATTGCCTTAATTATAAACAAAAAACGCTAAAAATAGGAGTTTTACCCTATTTTTACCCCCTTACCCCCAATCGTTTACCCCCAAAATCTAATCAGCTCTTCGGAATACGATAAGAAACAATATGCAAAAAACCGCAAGTCGATATCTCATGTAGAAATGGAGTTAGAGAGTTTACACCCAGAAGATTTCAATACATCGGCACTCTTAGTAGCACTAAGTGCCGATGTAAAAATTCAAACATTTTTTTTAAATATATTTTTAAATGAACTACCTATAGGGGAACGTGTTATTTTATTAGCGACATATATTTTTTTTCTAAGCTTGTTACCAAGCCTTTTTAAAATCCAGGATGTTACTCATTAGCAAAACAGGACACGTATTTTTCGAAATAGGCATTGACTATTTCCTATTGATAAACTAATACTGATAAACAATTAAATAATATTAAATAGATATACTAAATTAATAACACTAGTTTACAAGATGTTTGCTCACTATACACGGTGTATTTAAAATAGGGTCCGAAATTTTAAGGAGTGATTCTACATCAGAAAATATGACAAAAAGTTCCCATAAACATATGTCTAAAAATGCGTCTTAACAGAGCTACGCCCCTTTGAAAGTGGCTAAAAAATTCTATTTTTATTTAATAACCCTTTAAGATATAGCAACAAGGTTTTGCACGTGAACTAACCTTAATAAGACCCATCTTCGTATATTATTTTCATGTACTTATTTTAACCAGGAGCGTGCGAAACGAGGGGGCCTTATCAGTTTTTTGTCCCAAACTTATTTCTGTGTAATTTTTTTTGTAATTTTATTTTTGGTATATGATTCCTCAGGTCAAAATACATAAAAAAAGGTAAAAAGTCCAAACCTATGCTCCCTAGCCTGCCAAACTTTTTAGTTATAAAAATTATATTTTTTCAATGGCGATTTCTCCCGTTAGATTAGACAGGGACAAAAGTTCTACCCAAAAAGGATAGAAGACATACATACACTCCCACTTCCACCCAACCAAACAAATTCTGTATTTGTTCTTTGTTGAACAAATACAATATTTACTTGGACGAGCGAAAAGTGTAACAATTTAATTTTTATTAAAGAAATTACTGGCGCCATCTAAATTTTAGTAGAATTATCTTATTCTACAGATCCACATTAGCTATGTTCGTTCGTGCCGCTCAGTGCTACACTTTCCGGCCAACCAAATAAATACTGTATTTGTTGTATGAAAAACAAATACAGTATTTATTTGGTTGGCTGGAAAGTGTAGCACAAATGAGATAGAGATAGGGTAGACGTCTTTTGTTTCATAATTCTAGTTGTAGAGAGCTCCATTACACGATTTAAATAATCTTTTGTGTATGCAAAAAAGTATGAGTAATTTTCTTGTGGGAGCAGATTTTATTGTTGGAAACTGTTTTAGATTGAGCATTGGGCCATACTTTAAGGCAAAATTTTGCATTTTTGACTCCCAATTCCCCACGTACCCAGTCCGCACATATATGGATGCAACATGGTAAAGAAAGATTTTTTAGGTAACATGTGCCATATTACATGAGACATAACATACATATGTATGCTACATAACATGCCCTATAACAGAAAGATTTTTTACGTTACATGTGCCATATTACAAAAGATGTAACATACCTATGTATGATACATAACATGCAATATTGCATGTTATGTATCATATACATGGTACGAGAACATACACGATACATAAAATGTTATGAATTCAATACTAAATATGGCGTCTATATTATTTTAATTTTTATAAGTTAGAATCACTAATATTCTTAAAATTGTTGTTAATAATAAAAGTTTTACCCTTAAGTAGTAGAAACGCATGTATTTTTAGACAACTAAACTGATTTTAGATAATTTTAGACAAAAAATTAAAATATATATTTTTTTTTAAAATGATTATTTGATATTTTTTTTCTAAAAATTGGCTTTTTATGTGGCCCATGATTTTTAAGCCTGGTAGAAAGTTTGCTTTCACAGTAAAAATGCACATCGTATAAGAATTTTGCCTGATGGATGCTACATATAAAGATATTTATATACTTTAATTATTAGGTTTATCAAAAAGACGTAAAAATGTTCACCATGTCTAAATCTATGATGCACTCCATAACAAGCAAAATTCGGAAACGCCTACTTTTATTGTTATGTACCTAGTATGTATCTGATATGTAGCATGTTATGTAGCTGATACATAACTTGAGGCGGAATTGTTAAAGTCCAAGGACTATACATGGGCTATAAAAATTACATGTCTGCAACATCACATAGAACAGTGGTTATGTACCTGCTATGTTCCTGCCATGTATTTGTGTTGACTGGGTAACACTAAGACTTATTCCCCTCTATAAATAGGTAACGCTAGCAGCCAGGACTACCCCTAAAAAAATTGGGTTAAAAAATAAACTATTTTTATTTCTACGGCCCCTTATTTTGAAAATTATATTAAGCTTTTTTCTTTTTTCTTTTTTTTTTTGTTATTTATTTGTAAGTATTATCTACCCTGGTAGAAAAGTACACAAATTTAACTTAACATAACATTAGATTAGTGACATTTTTATGTTTAGTCTCAAACGTTATACAAAAACGTTATAAAATATATAAATCTAACCTTAAAAACTAACGTTTGACAAAAACTTTATAAAATACATAAATCTAACCTTAAAAACTAACGTTTGACAAAAACGTTGGAAAATACATAAATCTAACGTTAGTTTCCCAACTAAATTCTAACCTTTTTCTAACCTTATTCTAACTTTAAATATTTTTTAAATTTCCATTTACATTCCAATTCAATATAGTAGAAAATACTCGTTTTAGGCAGCTATGTGCCTAGGTTTGATAATTATTTATTATTTCTATAATAAGTTTAAAAAAATATCCCCCAAAAGTCAAAATTATAGTAAGTCTGGCAACGTTGTATTAGAATTAAATAAAGATTTTAAGATTCTGAATATATAAATAAATATTAACTAACTAAATATAAAGTTTTTCTGAGAGGTAAACGTATTTATCGAAGTATAACAGGATATTACACGAAAAATATTTAGGGCCACCTAAAAAGATGGCTATTTTATAAATAAATGTAACGAAATTATGTTTAAAAATATTATGATTGTTAAAATATATTAAGATTTATTTATATGAATAAATTTGTCTCCAGCTGCCATTTTATGATGAAAGTTCCGAAAGTTAGAAATTAAACGTACTTATAACGTATTTCTAACTTAAAAATCGAATGTTAGATTAACGTTAGATTCTAACGTTAAAAAGCGGAAAATTTGCACATATTTTATTACGTACTTTTATACAGTTTTCTAACATTATAAAAACGTTATTCTAACGGTACATTTCTACCAGGGTATAGAGGAAAGCATAGCTTTTTTTGAAGCAGTATTTTATTTTGAATCAGTTATATTCGTTTTAGCTGAGATTTTTTAAACGGTATTTCAAATCTAATCAAAAAATTTTAAACTATTTATAAAACAAAAATGTAATTATTAAATCAGTAGTATTTTAATTTTAAAAAATTAATTACCGTAACATTAAAAATGTTTTAGTTGATAACTGTTCAGGGTTATTTGTTTAAAACTTCTTTCTTTAAAAAAATAAACTAAATATCAACTTTGAACAAAATATCCACTTTTATACCAAGTCTCGGCGAATTTCCAGTACTCGCAGAGGCGCCGCGTCGACTCTAGCGTTGACGCGAGGTTTTAAATATTTACATTTTTATTCCTTTTTATCTTGATTTTTTTTAATGATTCCATTTAAACGAGTAAGGTGGGAAAAAAGTTATCGATAAATAAAAATTAAAAACTTTCTTATTCTTAAAAGATAAAAATCGAATGTCGGTTTTTTCTTTGAAAAACACCGATATATATACATATGTATAGTTAATATGTATAGTCAGTATTGTTGTGTGTAACAAATTAGTCGTCAAATGTTCCGATTTAATGACCCTTATAAAAATTTCCCTCATAATTCGGCAAAATTATTCCGTAAGCCCATGTTTTTGTGTTTATTTTCAACGTTGATGAGTCATAACTGAGTTTACCCCGATTACTGCCATTTTATGATGCAGGTAGAAACTTCCTAGTTGGCCACGCCCCCTCCGAAAGTTAGAAATTATACGTACTTATAACGTATTTCTAACTTAAAAATCTAAGGTTAGATTAACGTTTGTAACTAACGTTTGATTCTAACGTTAAAAAGCGGGACATTTGCACATATTTTATAACGTACTTTTATACAGTTTTCTAACATTAGAAAAACGTTATCCTAACGTTAAATTTCTACTAGGGTAGTAGTGGATGGTAACAGAACACTGCTGTTAGTTCTTCACCGGGTGATTTGCGTACCTTGAATTTTAGCGGTGAGTGCGGTTATCTCGCTAAATATGCATCTTACGATAAAAATGCATATAACCAATTTTGTTAAGGTGGAAATTTCCAACAATCAGTATACCATCAGTGCAACGATATTTTTTGAAGCGGCCTCGGAAAGAAGAAAGTATTTTGGCAAAAAAAAGTTTTCCAGGTTTTTTCGTATTTATCAGTTTTAAAGTCTATACATTCCGAAAAAAATTTTTTTCGATATCCGTCCGGTCAGTCAGTCCGTCCGTAAAATGGGGTAAAAACTGATTTTCTCAAAAAAAATGTTTTTTTTTTCAAAACTTGGTCTTCGAAAAAAAAAAATTTTTTTGAAAATTATTGTTTTCAATTATTTTTTTCGGAAAATTAAATTGATTATTTGTTTTAATCAACCCAGGGGTACAGTGGAAAGTATTCTTTTGTTGGCAGCAATATTTTTCTCTGTGTGTATTAATTTAGTAGTAGTAAATTTTTGGGTTGGCCAAAGCCGGACAACTAGGCCATTTCTGGCCCTTTTTGTCACCCCAGGCAATCCCAGCCATTTACTAATGTGAGTCCTCCCTGAACTTGCCCGTCCTTTCAATAAAGGTCAGGATATTGGCCCAGGGGAGATCTCTTAGTTCCTCTTGGTTGAGTCTTTGAGTTTCAAAGACTTGCAACCTGATCCTGTCGTATCTGACACACTCGGCTAAGTAATGAGAGGATGATTCATCCTCTCCGCACTCTGGACATAGCGGACTCTCTAGAATCCGCATTGTTGCCAGGTGCTTCCTTAGCTTGCAGTGGCCCGTGAGGACCCCTACAAGTTGTCTGAGTGCAGTTCTTCCTTTTTCCAGCAACCAGTCGGTCTTTGATTTGCTTGGGCCAGCCAGGAAGTCCCTAGCTTGCCGGCAACCGTCGACCGCCCTCCATTGCTCCTTTAGCTTGGTATAAGCCCACTCATCGAGAGCGGTGTTTACCTGCTTCCTTGTAACACCCAATATAGGTTCCGGCCCCGTGCAGGTCATCCCTGATCCGAGTCTTGCAAGTTCATCTGCCTTCTCGTTTCCGGGAATTCCACTATGACCCGGTACCGTGTATTAATTTAATAAAACTTATTTTTTTTTCAGCAGAGCGAAAAGTTTGGTGGAATCACCCATAATCATTTGTAATGATTCCATGGCATTATTTAATTAATGCCCGTTAAAGAATAATTTATGTAAATAAACTGACTGACTCATATTTCTCTATATCCATATTTGGTCGCATCTCGTAACTGTATACAGTAAAAGTCGATTTTATTACACAGACAAACAGATTTTGCTTTCTCATTTTTTTTTTAACACAGGTCTTATATTTACTTTTCAAAAAAAAAAACTAGATGAAACGTTACAAGCACCCTGTCAAAACATCGGCACTATTGTACACTAGAACCATCTAGTTTGCAAATTTCAAACTAGGTGTTTTGTTTGATTTTAAATTCTGTATCTTTAAAACATTCTATTCTAGCAAAAAACTGTATATAACATTTTTTATAAGGCTTAAAAAGAGCTTTTATTTAAAATATAATTTTTTAAATCGGGTTATAAATATGTGAGATATGCTAAAAAAACCTTTTACTGCTTTAAACGCCAATATCTCGAAATCGAAAACAATGCGTTTTAGGAAAACGTTGTATATAACATTTTTTGACCAATTAAAAATTATCTTTTATACAAGTGCTAAATTAACCAAATACAATAATAATTGCCTTAATTATAAACAAAAAACGCTAAAAATAGGAGTTTTACCCTATTTTTACCCCCTTACCCCCAATCGTTTACCCCCAAAATCTAATCAGCTCTTCGGAATACGATAAGAAACAATATGCAAAAAACCGCAAGTCGATATCTAATGTAGAAATGGAGTTAGAGAGTTTACACCCAGACAGACAGAGACGGACGCAAAAATTTTTTTTACTGATTTCGAATGATCTAAAACGTCGAGAAATGTGAAAAAAACGTGGTTAAAGATTTTGACTTTTCGGCGAAGATTTCAATACATCGGCACTCTTAGTAGCACTAAGTGCCGATGTAATAAAGTTGTCGTGTTTGCGCCTAGTAAACAATCCATTAATGTTTTTTCACTTTCCTTTTGCTTGTCGAGACGTAAGTGACAACACCACGCAGAGAAAGGTTCTTGTACACGGAGAACATTTTTGGCCAGTTTTTGGCATGTATTCCTAAACTCATAAAAATTATTGGAGTGCCCATAGATCAGGAAAAATAGAGAAGTGGGGGAATTTGACCAACTGTTAAAAATCTGGAAAATTGAAAAAGTTTGGACTACATAATAAATTATTACTAAAATAAATATTCATAAAGCTCCACCAATCCAGCACTCACTCCTAAAATTCAAGATAGCGGACACCCCTTACGCAAATCACCCGGTGAAAAACTAACAGGAGTGTTCCGTTACCATCCACTACTACCCTTTAAAATATCAGCCCGTGTACATTTTTTACAATTTAAAACCACTTGACTGGACTATGGAGGGTTTAACTGTATTTTTTTTATACTGGGCAATATATTTTATTTATTTATTTTTTAATTCAAAACTTTTTTTTGTTTTTTTCTCAACATGTTTTTTTTTACAGGTAAATGCAAAATACAGCGAAGAATTGGCCAGCGAAAGTTTACAGTGGATTCAATCGATCACTGGAGATGACATCGAATTATCTGGGGATATGGACAATTTTTACGAAGTATTAAAAGATGGAACCCTACTTTGCAAGTAAGTATTTTTTGCCATGTATTATACTATTCACGCTAAAATAGTATTAGGGAACGATCAAGTATTATGTAACGCTCCTAGGGGGGAATCCAAAATGATCAAAGTTTGCGTTACGTAATACTTGAACGTTTCCTTATACGGTAGTTTCGAATTTCCCAAAATCGACAAGATACGATAACTCAAGAACGAATAATCCGACCGACTTGAAATATTCAGGTAAAATCAAGTTCTATGAGGGGAAGATGCTTATTGTTTTTGAAAGTAATCCCCCCAAAGACAAAAAAGCTATGGGAGGTTAAACTTTTAAAAAAATCGAAAAAGCTGAATTTTTTAGCTGACGCCTCGCAGGTTAATTTTCTCATACTTAACCCACTAGTACCATAAATAAGTATTATACAGTAAACATATTTTTAAAAAGGCACTCAGGTTTATTCAGTATGCATTTTTAGTGTAAATAAATTAAGTGCCCCACCCTAAGAACGCCTCTAGGGTTGGGCTGCGGTGTTTAAATAAAAAGTTATATACCTAATGCGTAAATTAGTAAGACATGATTAATTTTTAACGACTACTGTGTGTGGCCAGTCTAGTCTAAATCATTGTCCACACCGGTCTGGAAACAATTTTTTGCTCAACTTTCATATAACCCAAGTTTTTTTTAATAACGCATCGATAGATTTTTTTAAATTTGTTCTTAAAAAGATGCCAATGCTCTAATAGTATATTAAAGTACTAGTTTCATAAAATACGTTTTTAGCGCACGAGTAGAAGTTTAGAAAACGAGCCGCTTGCGGCGAGTTTTCTAAAGTACTAGTGCTCTAAAAACGTGTTATGAAACGAGTGCTTTATACAATTTTTTCTATTTTGCTCTAAAATTTAAAAAACTTACATTTAAATTGATGACTGATTTAGGGATTTTTGTTTTGGGTTGGCATTACAGTTTACACTATGTTTAAAATTCTAAGAACAAATGATATTTTGATATATTTTACAGTCATCTCTTCTTTTTTCACTGCAATTAACCAGTCCACCATTTTAACACAAAATTTTGTAAAAAAATAAACTTTAAATCGACATTGACATTTGCACGCAAAACGTCAAGAGATAGGCTTTTGTATGTTGCCAACCCAACAGAAAAAAAAAGTAGATACCTCTTATGGGCCTATAAGAACACGCAAAATGCGTGTGATTATGAGCTTATAAGAGTCACAAAATAGAAAAATTATTAAATTATGAAAAAAACTTGGGTTCTATGAAAGTTGAGCAAAAAATTGTTTCCATGGACAATGATTTAGACTAAAATGGCCCCAATACCCTATTTCTGATATACCCTAGCCTAGGGTCCCTAGGGTAAAACTGTAGAGCCAAATTGGAAAACACAACTATGTTAACGAGAACTGAATAAAATATGCGTAATCACTATCAGTGCCATCATCCAGGGAATATTTGTAATTGGACTTTAATAATGAACACAACTTGTCAGTTTGGTTAGCATTTCGTGAATAAATAAGATTAACACTTGGAAAATGGAAAAAACAGGGTGTTAAAAAACGCGAATTTTTATTGCTTTTTTAAGGTTTTAGACGTTTTATGTAAAAAAGCTGATATCCGCGAAAAAAATCTGCCTTTACACGATAAACAACTACCGTACATCCATTAAATCCATATTAAACAAAAAAAAAATAAAAAAAAATAACTTTAAGTAGTAAATGCTTTTCATTGTTTTCACAATTAGCCACTAAAACTTTAAATTTTTTCGCAAAAAGAAAATAAAAAACATGATGAAAAGGTTTTATTTGATTTTTTTTTATTTTGAAAATATATACAGCCTGTTCCAGAACTCGCGTACAGAAATTTGAGGGTATATTAAAAACCCTCTGAAAAATATGAAAAATATGAAAAAAATGTCAAAAAAAATCCATCTTCGTTCAATTCAAAAATAAGAACGCTTCGAGTGGACTTTTGCTGATATTAAATTACCTTTAAAAGTTGAATTTGTAGCTATGGAAGCAAATTTAATTATTGTTTGTTTGTTTGTTTTTTAACCTCGTACTATTCTACTTAATTAAGCATCCCCTAAGTCCAGGACTTGTGTGGGCTAGTAGTAGAGGGAACCACCGGCTTTAATTGACTTTCGAACCAATATATCTAGGAAGTACGCCTTCGCCAAATTTCAATTATTAATTAACTGAAAAAGGCAATCGGCGCCAGTGAGGTTTGAACTCACGATCATTAGATTAGTGTCAGGCTATATCGATGCCATTGACCGCTGAGCTAAATCTCCCATATTGCAGGTACATATTCTGTAGGTTGACATGGTGATTAATGTGACATAAATATTTATTAATGTCAAAAAAACACCGCCGGATGGAGTGAACCTATAAAAATAGAATATTTGATAGCCTCTGTCGGTTTTGTCAAAATATAATAACCTAAAAAGATTCTAAAGTTGAAAGTCTCAAACAATGCACGCGTCAACAATTAAAATGCAACCATAGTTACTAATAAGTAGGGAAAAAGTAATTTGTAGGTAATTTAACATCAGCAACAGGATTGCTCAGATTAAATAGCTTCCTTTTTAATTAGTATTGAAGATTGATTTTTGTTTGAATTTTTTTTCATATTTTCCAGAGGGTTTTTAATATACCCTCAAAATTTCTGTACGCGAGTTCTGGAACAGTAAGTATTTGGGAAAATGCAATAACCTTTTACTGTGAATAGTATGTAATATACCGGGTGTCCCACCAGGTTCTTGACAAGCTATATCTCCGTTATTTGAAAAAATAGAATTTTTTGCAAAAAACGGGGTTAAATGGGAGCCATTGAAATTTTTATTCACGTGTCCAAACCTACCCCTTGCTTAGTCACCCCCTTAAAACCACCCCCAACTTCTGTTTTTCAAATAGCACTCTCCCATTTTTATCAAAGAATATGCAAGTAAATGTTATTCTTAATTCAACCATGTATTATAAGTAGTATCTTATTTCTTAAAGGGGCTCCAAATAACAACTATTATTTATTAATAATATTGTCCCAACAGGGTTTAAACGGGCTATATCTCCGTTGTTTAAAAAGATAAAAAAAAATCGAAAAAAACAAAAGTAAATGCGATTCAAAGTAGAATTTGCTGACTTATGCAAAACTACCCCTTACTTACCCACCCTCTTGGAACCACCCCAACTTTTGTTTTTTAAATAGCACCCCCCAGTTTTACTAAAGAAGAAAGCACATTTTATTCTAAATTCAACCATGTATTATAAGTGATACCTTATTTTTTAAGGGGCTCCAAAGTACAACCTCGTCAGATCACAAGCAATATTTTTCATCAATTTTTTTTCCAAAAACAAGTTAGATTATATCTAAAAGAGAACTGATTAATGTATCCAAACCCCACCCTTAATAACCCACTCTCCTGGAACCACCTGCAACTTTGTTCTAAATACCACCCTATTATTAATAAATATTAATTGTTATTTGGAGCCCCTTAAATGATAAGATACCAATTATAATATATGGTTGAATTCAGAATGAAATGTACTTTCATATGCTTTGATAAAAATGGGAGGATGGTATTTGAAAAACAAAAGTTGGGGGTGGTTTCAAGGGGTGGGTAAGCAAGGGGTGGTTTTGGATACGTGAATAAAAGCTTCAACGGCTCCCATTTAACGCTGTTTTTTGCAAAAAATTCTATCTTTTCAAATAACGGAAATATAGCTTGTCAAGAACCTTTACATGTTTGATTTACATGTTTGTTTAACCTCTTACTATTCTACTTAATTAAGCATCCCCTAAGTCCAGGACTTGTGTGGGCTAGTAGTAGAGGGAACCACCGGCTTATACTGACTTTCGAACCAGTTTCTAGGGAGTGTCCGTTTCACTTATCGCCTTCGCCAAATTTCAATTATTAATTAACTGAAAAAGGCAAATCGGCGCCAGTGAGAATCGAACTCACGATAGTAGACTTGCTATGCATACGCGCTAGCCACTACGCTATGCCTCCCATATATAACCTGGTGGGACACCCGGTATAAGTCGAACTAAAAGTGAGTAACGGCGATTTTAGACGATTTTTTCCAATTTTTTTTTTGTTTATTTTGAGTGTTTTTTCTTTATTTCCAGATTAGTTAACACAATCCAACCAGGAAGCGTAAAGAAAATCAACAGTTCGACAATGGCGTTCAAATGCATGGAAAACATAAACGCCTTTTTGGAGGTGGCAAAACAACTGGGGGTACCCGCTCAAGAAACTTTCCAGACTGTAGACTTATGGGAAAGACAGAACCTTAACTCAGTTGTGATTTGCCTGCATTCATTGGGAAGAAAGGTTAGTAAAATATAAATGCTAACAAAATAATAATAAAAACGAAAGAAAAAAAAATAAAAAAGTCCAAACGAGTATTAATGCGCTGAAAACGTGTTATGAAACAAGTGCTTTATACAATTTTTTCTATTTTGCTCTAAAATTTAAAAAACTTACATTTAAATTGATGACTGATTTAGGGATTTTTGTTTTGGGTTGGCATTACAGTTTACACTATGTTTAAAATTCTAAGAACAACTGATATTTTGATATATTTTACAGTCATCTCTTCTCTTTTTTACTGCAATTAACCAAGCCACAATTTTAACATGGTAAAAATAACCTAAACACAAAATTTTGTAGAAAATTTAACTTTAAAGCGACATTGACCCTTGCACGGAAACGTCAAGCGATAGGCCAGGTCTGTTGCCAACCCAAAAGAACAAAAAGTACAGACCTCTTATGGGCCTATAAGAACACGCAAAATGCATGTGATTATGAGCTTATAAGAGTCGCAAAATAGAAAAAATTATTGACGCTATTTCAAATACACCGTGTATGTGACAATCAGCGCTCAACGTGTTAAATTTGAAATATTGTTTCCCATTAAAAAATTATTTATCCAACACCTTCACAGAAACACTTATTTTGAGCACTATTTTAAATGTCAAAAGTGAGCTTTTTTCCACTAGTGACTAAAAAATTTTTCACCCACTCTTTTACGTACAGCTTTTGATCTCACCCAAAATTAGTTACATACCCTATTAATTAAGTATTATAACTATTCTATAAATAGAAGCACGTTAACTAAACCATAAAAATTAAAGAAAACCCCAAATTATTCTTTAGTTTTTGAATAAAATACTGTTTTTATTAAAAATTCTGTCATCACCGCATCCATTTTGACGTTTTTAAGAAATGTAAAACTAGCAATTGTTTATTTTTAATAGGCATACTTTGGCCATGGCTGCCTATTATTTTAGTATTAAGAAAACTTAATCTTAATATTTTTGACATAATTTTTCGCAAAATTGTAGATTTTTATTTAAAAATAAAAGGTGTTGGATAAAATTAAATTCTCAACTCGTGTATTAAGTTTTTTTATCCACTTAAGAATAGCCCTCTCGGCCTGACGGTCTCGTGGGCTGATATTCTTTGCGTGGATAAAATGCTACTTAATACACTGGTTAAGAAAATAACTATTTTTTATTGCAGGCTGGAAACTACGGAAAACCAAGTATTGGACCTAAAGAAGCGGAGAAAAACGAAAGAATGTTCTCAGAGGAAAAAATGAAAGCCGGCCAGACAATAATTGGTCTCCAAATGGGCAGCAACAAGGGCGCCACCCAATCAGGAATCAATTTTGGCAACACAAGACACATGTAAAAATTATACCCTAGTTTTAGACTAGAACGTCAATTTAATTTTTTTGTATTTATTTAATTAAATAAGATTTTTTATGTTCATGATTCGAAGTGCCCCAAAATGTTTACATTTTATGTGAAAATTTTGATTTGTGTTAAAGGAAGCCATTGTAAAGTTGCCACGCTCGTGGTGTCATCTATTAATTTAAGTTAAATTTAAAGTTAGGGATCTGTTTAAAACTAATACAGGTTTAAAGAAGTCTACTTCTATTACTGTTATTATTATAATTTTATACAGATATCACCTTTATATTAAACGTAAATAAATTAAATGGCTTCCCGCTCAGTGCAACTTAAAATGGCGTCCTTTAATGTCATGGAATTCGAAACAAAACTTGCTGTAACTCTTGAACTCTTTCATAAAAATACTTCATAATTTGAGTACAGTTCTATGAATTGCTATTAAATAAATCGTTTAAAAGGTATAACGATTTGCCCCCATTTGAGAGGGCAAAGTTAATGCACTATAACCGAGGCAACTTTTAAATCAATAACTTATAATTGGCACAAATATTCGAGATAACTGTTTATTTATATGAAAACGTTCAAAACTTATAATTATTTGCAGTCTTGTTGCTTAAAAGTAAGTGCTTTTATTGAAAGCATTTTGGGACACCTTGTATGTAAAAGATTTCGCACAAAAATGTTGTGCCAACTTTATTTATATCTATAAATATTAGAAGGAATGTTATATTTTGAGAAATATATAAGGAACAAATAATTTAAATAATGTTTTTTAGAATTTTATTCTAAATAAGACCAATAAAGGATATGTTAAGAAAAAAATATGTTGTTTTAATCTGTTTTAAAACTATAAATGTCAAAGAATGACCTACATTTTAGCGAAGCCATATCGCAGCCTTGCTTCAAAAGTGACACAACTCGAAAAACTTTTCGGAAATGGTTTAATCCACTTAACAACCCTTAAGAACACCCCTTTTGAGTTACGATTATAGGAGCGCCTATGTGCAGCGTTTTGATAAACTGCGCATGCGCTGACCGTTTTTCAATATGTTATTTTAAATAAACAAACATTTATCCAATACATACAGATAATAAGACAATTACCGGCTTTATTTTAAATAGACAAACTCAATAATAACCCCCGCGCGGCTTTTACTTTATTGAGTGGATAATTATTTATTTTACCCACTCAACTGTCACTTGTCAAATTATTTTCTTGTAAATGTCATAAAATTTTTTAATAAAAATATAAATTCCTAAGCTATTTATTGGATAAAACCTTGTATGGCATATGGGTAAACTGATATTGCCCTATCGAAAATTAACCTGCTTGGCTGACGCCTCGCAGGTTAATTTTCTCATGGGCAATATCTTACTTTACCCACTAGTACCATAAATAACTATTTTTTACAAAAAAAAACACCAAACAGATGCCAAACCAACGTTAACGTAAACCAAGGCGCCCTCATTAAAAAAAAAAGTCCAAATCAAGAAAAAACCAAAACAAACTCCTGCATTTAGGCGCTTGTTTGAGTTACGGCGGTTTTGATGATTTTTATTCATATAAATAACTGAATTATTTTGAGTTGTGTCATTTTTAACGTCTTATTTTAAAGAAGTCTTATTATTTTAGTCTGCAAACACGGCAAAACTCAAAATAATGCTTTTTTAGGATTTTCAACTATGCAACCTATCTCTGGTGGAAAATAAAGTTAGAACGACTTGACCTAACGTTAGATACATGTGGTTTGAATGTTAGATTACTAACGTTAGGATCTAACGTTAGAATAACGTTTATCTAACCTTAGCAGTTTTAGAAACGTGAGATAAACGTTATTCGAACGTTAGGCACCTAACGTTAGAAACCGGGACATTTATACATTAAAAACGCGTTAGAAAAAACGTTTATCTAACGTTAAATTTCTACTAGGGATGTTTTGTTTTAAAACTTTAAGAAGCGCCATCTAGGCTCTCCTAAGCTAAGTGAACACAATTTTGATGATTTATGTACGGTTGTTTACTAATCCCATTCATGGTATAATACCATTGGTATTAACTCAAAAAATGTGAATTTTGAGTTGTATCACTTTTAAAGCAAGGTTGCGATATATCCTTAGGCGAAGAAAAAAGGCTTCGCGAAAAATCAAGAACAGCACATCGGGCGAAAACTCTAGAACAGCTCAGAGACGCGAAAACTCTAGAAGGTTCCATGCTGTTCATATAAGTATGCTGCGCCGCGCACTAAGTCATTCGGTAATTCAATGAAAAGCTAGTCATGTAGAATAAACAATATTGAAAAGTGTTCTTAGGTGCTATTCAAGTGTTGTTATGTTATTGTTAAACAAGTGTTTCTAAATAATTTTTTGTTTAATTTTGCACACTAAAGTTTTTCGGGAACTACGTAACAATATTATCTATAGGTCTGTTGCGTCTGGTAAAGGATTGGATACATTCGATTGTTTTAACGATTTGGCATCGTTATATCTAGAAAAAACTACATAATATCAAATATAGTGATTTACCACTGGTAAATAAAAATAATTACCTTTATTTTCTTTATATAATTTATTTAAAATGATTAACAATCAGCCATCAGCCATTTCAACCTAAAACAAAAGAAATCTGATATTAAATTAAATAAAAAATGTGTTTTTCGACGAAACTCAATTTTTTTGTTTTTAATGAACATTTTGATACTAAATTATCTAGGGTAACATAACATTAGATTAGTGACATTTTTATGTTTAGTCTCAAACGTTATACAAAAACGTTATAAAATATATAAATCTAACCTTGAAAACTAACGTTTGACAAAAACGTTATAAAATACATAAATCTAACCTTAAAAACTAACGTTTGACAAAAACGTTATAAAATACATAAATCTAACGTTAGTTTCCCAACTAAATTCTAACCTTTTTCTAACCTTATTCTAACTTTAAATATTTTTTAAATTTCCATTTACATTCCAATTTAATATAGTAGAAAATACTCATTTTAGGCATCTATGTGCCTATGTTTGATAATTATTTATTATTTCTAAAATAAGTTTAAAAAAATATCCCCCCATAGTCAAAATTATAGTAAGTCTGGCAACGCTGTATTAGAATTAAATAAAGATTTTAAGATTCTAAATATATAAATAAATATTAACTAACTAAATATAAAGTTTTTCTGAGAGGTAAACGTATTTATCGAAGTATAACAGCATATTACACGAAAAATATTTAGGGCCACCTAAAAAGATGGCTATTTTACAAATAAATGTAACGAAATTATGTTTAAAAATATTATGATTGTTAAAATATATTAAGATTTATTTATATGAATAAATTTGTCTCCAGCTGCCATTTTATAATGCAGGTAGAAATTTCCTAGTTGGCCACGCCCCCTCCGAAAGTTAGAAATTAAACGTACTTATAACGTATTTCTAACTTAAAAATCTAACGTTAGATTAACGTTTTTAACTAAAGTTAGATTCTAACGTTAAAAAGCGGGACATTTGTAAATATTTTATAACGTACTCTTAAACAGTTTTCTAACATTATAAAAACGTTATTCTAACGGTAAATTTCTACCAGGGTAAAAACAAAAAAGTCGAAAAAAGGGCGGCGTTAGGCGCTCAAACAACTGTTTAACTAAACAAAGGTAAAAACCCCATATCAATATCTTTATTAATAATCAATAATTTTCGCCTCAAAAAAGCGTTGCAAATTCCAAAAATTGCATTTTAACCAAGCAGAACCGGATCTAACTCACACATATTTAATTTTTTATTCCATCATGGACAAGAAAAACTTTGTAGTATTTTAATTCAAAAGGACCCTTAGGACACTCTAGCTATGCTTACATCTTTAATCTTGCTCTTTTTCTTAGTGTTGTCACACAATTCTGCCAAGTACTGCTCCATGTCCTGATAATCCTTCGGTTTTTTCCTCAAGTGCTTTTCGTTTACGTCAATGCTCAACTTCTCACTCAGCATAAAAGAAGTCAGCCAACCCACCAACGGGGTATAACCGAACGCGTAATGCGAATTTTTATGGTAAAAAACGACCCCATTGCACGGTATTTCGTGCCCAGAAATTTGCATTACGTCCATTAAATGGTCCTGCATAATCGTTCGGTTAGCCGGTAAAAACTCAAGTAACTTCAAATGGTACTTTCTTGAACATTTTGTCAGACTTGGTGTTTCTTGGAACTTTGATTTTAACCAAAACGATCTAAACTGGGCCTAAAAATAATTATTATTTGTATATTTGAATTCAAATATAGTCAACTATATTTTTGGACATTTTTTTCAGATTAAAGGCAATGCCAAAGGCTAGCACAAGAAGCTTATTTGGGGCTTTCCATGACTGTGTGATTCTAAAATAAATAATAGTTATTAATTAATTACCCATGAGTGCCATACAAGGTTTTATCCAATAAATAGCTTAGAAATTCATATTTTTATTAAAAATTTTAATGACATTTACAAGAAAATAATTTGACAAGTGACAGTTGAGTGGGTAAAATAAATAATTATCCACTCAATAAAGTAAAAGCCACGCGGGGGTTATTATTGAGTTTATCTATTTAAAATAAAGCTGGTAATTGTCTCATTATCTGTATGTATTGGATAAATAATTATTATTTGTATATTTGAATTCAAACTATATTTTTTGACATTTTTTTCAAAATAAATGCAGGGCCCCAAGCATGCCAAAGGCTAGCACAAGAAGCTTATTTGGGGCTTTTCATGACTTCTAAAATAAATAAATTACATTTTTTTCAAAAATTGTTTTTAAATTAAAATTTAATGTTTATAAATATTTATATATATTTTAAAAAAATATTTTTAAATTCTAATTTTTGCAAGCCCCCCAAAGTTAATACCTCGATGCAACCACTAGATATTTAAGTTTAAATATATAAGCTGACAGAGCATAAAATTTAAAGTGTGAGACACCGTTTTAAAGTAAATTTTAGATATTTTAACAAAATAAACACAAGACTGGCAAATAATATAAACAAGCCGTAAAGATATGTAATGCTACGCTTTCCATTTTCCCAAATACATTTTTTTGAAAAATTAAATAACAAAAATTGAAAAAATTTTCAACAATTTTTGTTTTCTTTTTACGAAAAACGAAAATTATAAAAAAAGTTTCAAAAAAACAAAAAATAAATAATTTATTTTCAAAATAAGATAGTTTTTTCATTTTTTTTTAAAGTTTAACCCCCCATTTGGTTTGGACTTTTTTTTTGTAATAAAAGTAATTTTTCCTCAATAAGTTACGCTTTTTACGGAAATTTCTTTCAACTTTTTTCGATTTTTTTAAAAGTTTAACCCCTGTAACTTTTTTTTTAGGATAACTTTTAAAAACAATAGGGATCTTCCCGTCATAAAACTTGTTTTTTCCTGAAAAAGTCCATCGGATTATTTGTTCTTGAGTTATCTTGTTAACAAAAATCGTGACATCAGAGGGACGGACGAACAAAAAAAAGTTTTTTGTTTTTTCATGAAAAAAACTAGATGAAACGTTGCAAGCACCCTGTCAAAACATCGGCACTATTGTACACTAGAGCCATCTAGTTTGTAAATTTCAAACTAGGTGTTTTGTTTGATTTTAAATTCTGTATCTTTAAAACATTATATTCTAGCAAAAAACTGTATATAATATTTTTTATAGGGCTTGAAAAGAGCTTTTATTTAAAATAAAAATTTTTGAAATCGGGTTATAAATATGTGAGATATGGTAAAAAAACCTTTTACTGCTTTAAACGCCAATATCTCGAAAACAATGCGTTTTAGGAAAACGTTGTTTATAACATTTTTTGACCAATTTAAAATTATCTTTTATATAAATGCTAAATTAATAATAATAATTGTAATTGTAATTATAAACAAAAACGCTAAAAATAGGAGTTTTACCCTATTTTTACCCCCAATCGTTTGGACTTTTTTACCCCCCAAAATCTAATCAGCTCTTCGGAATACGATAAGAAACAATATGCAAAAAACCGCAAGTCGATATCTCATGTCGAAATGGAGTTAGAGAGTTTACACCCAGACAGACAGACAGACAGAAGGACGCAAAATTTTTTTTTACTGATTTCGACTCCGAATGGTCTAAAACGTCAAGAAATGTGAAAAAAACGTGGTCAGAGATTTTTACTTTTCGGCGAAGATTTCAATAAATCGGCACTTAGTAGCACTAAGTGCCGATGTAAGGACAATGGGCATTTTGGGCCCACCCTCAACTTTGCTCAACAGAAACGAATTATATGTCATTGGAATGGTATTTTTATGTAGATTAATTATTTTAATTCAAAAACATACCTTAGGTACCGGGATTCCGAGTTATAGGCCTTTGAAAGTAGTACTTTACATAATAACTTCATGCAATAGTTTGCTGCTTAAACAAATTATAGGCTGTGTTGAAATAACAAAATGCTTATTTTTAACCCTTTCCTTCTTTATACACTGCTACTAAAACCCCCCCACACAATAAATAATTTTGATTTTTTATTGATTTTCCTTATTTTTTTCAATCTAATTACCTATGATTGGTATAAATAAAAAAATAAAAGAATGGAGTTTAAATGCATAGATAAGATAAAAATGTTAGTGTCAAGATTTTGACTTTGGCGTTTTTAATGATTAACTGTAAAGGGTTAAGTAATTTTATAAAAAAACCTTTTGAATTTAAATACGCAATAATGGATGGAATGCGTAATTATTGTAGAATGTGTCGGCGAGTATAATTACCATAATTACCATGAAATTTTGAAATCTGAAGAGAGTGTAAATTCAGCATCAGTGATCTAGGCTTACTTCCACACTAAATCCCCATTCAAACTAATTCCTATTACGACAAATGAGCAATAGGCACTAAGCCTGTCTTTCTTTTAAGTACCTATACCAAACAAACTACTAACTAACTTACACTCTCTAACTTAGTAAAACTAGAAAATTTTGTATATAGTTATTAGGTAGATTACCAACTTCAAAGGCCTATAACTCGGAATCCCGGTACCTAAGGTATGTTTTTGAATTAAATTAATTAATCTACATAAAAATACCTTTCCAATGACATATGATTCGTTGCTGTTGAGTAAAGTTGAGGGTGGGCCCAAATCCCTTATAGAAATGCCCATTCTCCTTTGTTTGGACGATTTTTGAAAATTTTGAAAAATTCTAAACTACCGTATAATACTATTCTAGCACAGGCGCTGTAAATAGTATGATAACTACAGGGTGATCCATAACTGGCATGCCAAAATTTAAGAGGTGATTCTAGATCCAAAAATATAAAAAAAATTCCTATAAAGGTTGGTCCGGAAATGAGCCCTAAGGATCTAGGGCCCTTTAAAATTGTAATAAAAATAAGGTTTTTAATTAATAACTCGGGAACCGTTTAAGCTAGAGCGGCGAGCTTTTGCATGTATACTAGTATTAATAAGGGCAATAAGTTTATGTTAATTTATTTTTTTAATTTATCCAGAGGCGTGCCCAGACGGACAAAATATATGAGGCTTAAAACATTTTTGCCCCAAACTTTTCTATGTGTATGTTTTTTGGATTTGTTGTAAAAAATATAGATTTCTAGAGTAAAAATACATATAAAATATCATATAGTGTAACACTGTAGGAGCAACCGTTATCAAAAAAAAATGCAATTAAGAGGAAGTAACATTTTGTGCCACCAAAAACGTTACTTTTTAAAAGGCTATTACTCCTTTAATATTAAATTTAGGTGTTTTGGTGTATAATACTTTTTTGCTCAGTTTTAAATGAAGAATCACCCTGCAGCATTAAAATTTTATTGGTGCTTTTTTTTGTTCCCCATTCAATACGTCATCTTCGAAGGGCCGTAGCTCCCTTAGGGCTCATTTCCAGACCAACCTTTATAGAAACTTTTTTTCATATTTTTGGATGTAGAATCACCTCTTAAATTTCGGTACGCGAGTTCTGGAACAGGCTGTATTTCATACCTCACTATCTAGCATGGACATGGAATTCCAAGATAAACAGTCCAACACAAAAATTGTCCTGGTGTCTTTATGATAAACACAGTCCAACACAGTTAGGCCACTTATATCCATTTTACCTCCCCCTGGAAGGTTTGTACAAAACACAGTTGCAATTTTTCCATTTTTGTAAAATAATTTCGTCTTTTTCTGAAAACAAAAATACTGCTGCTAACAAAACAATACTTTCCACTATAATTCCACTATAGTTATATACTTTTAAAAAATCAAAAAAAAAATTCAAGTTGATATTTTAAGCTGTTCAAAAGTTAAAGGGGAGCAGACTTTTGACATGCTCTACTTATTATTATTATTATTATTATTCGAACTCAGTGAGCGGCAACTAAGCCGATGATAACTGGTGTTTATCTTAAATATAAATTTATATTAATATATGTAAAAAAAAAGATTTAAATAAGAGAACAAAGAATAAATCGACACTCCCATGCAACAAGGATGTAACTCAAGTTAGACCTATTTTGAGTTATACTCATAGGTAAACACCTTGAAAAAAGACACATATGGTGGTACTACTCAGATTTCTCCACAGGCCATTTTAACCAAAAGTTTACCTAAAAACACTAAAGTAAGAAATTCTAATTTTGAATATTATCAGAAACAAACAATAAATAAACAATAAATACTTATAGGGTTAAATAGAGAATGTTATAAGCTTTTAAATGATGTATCACATGGCTTTCTTTTCCACTTCAATCATTTTCTCACCCTTAAATAAGAAAAAAATATATTTTAGAAATTTAGCTGTCGTGAAAAATGACAATATATGAGTTACGGCTTTGTTGCTTGGGGGTATCACATACTATCAGTTAAGATTTTAACTAAATTAAAACTAAAAGTACTTGTTTGGACTTTTGTTACAAAAAAAAAATTTAAAAAATTAATTTTTTTAGCTTACATTTTTGGCAATTAAAAGGGTCCTAACACCATCAGGACAAAGCTTGACCAACCAGCTCTCTTCCAAATCCTCTGGAATATCAGTAAACCATTCTGACAGCATAAGTTCAAATTTAAAGGCAGTTCCGTGAAATTCGCTTTCTTCCACATCCATTTCCTCAGTATCAACAATATATTCGGATATATTTCGTTTTTGGTCAATAGATTCATTACGTTTTCTGAAAATATTTATTAATAATTAAAATATCATATACAGCTTATTTTTACTTTCTTTCTTTACTTTAAGTATTGGATTAGTACTAAAGTAAAAAAGTATGAAAAATGTTTATTGCTTTTTTATATTTCTTAACATTTTATCCAGCGGTGACGCGAGGGTTTTTTTTTTGGGGGGGGGATATATAAAACTTCTGCTATTAGAAGTCTGCCAACAAATCAATAATTTGTTCATATAAAATTAATTTAAAAAAAAAAGAGAAAAAAATGTTTTACATTGTACATTTTTACACTTACTCTTTGAGTTTTTTGAGAAAATTTTCCCTTCTTTTTTGCTGTGAAACTTCGCCAGTTTTTCCAGTATATTTGTACATAGAAGTAAACAAAGATTGTTCCAATACATCGGAGCAAGCCCTAATAATAAAAAAAAATTAAAAAAATACAGAAAATTAAGATAGATTCGAAAAAACTTACATTATGAAAAATTTAATAGAGAACAGATAAATAAATATAAATAGAACTTTTAAAACGTCACAACTTTACTTAATATAAAATAATAATTTAAAAATCATACATAAAATCAACTTCTTAAAATTCAATAATTTAAGGTTATATTTTTATTAAAAATTCTGACATTTGAAGGTATGCAACCCAAAAAACATATTGCCGCATTGCCATATGTATTTTCTTCTGAACACAGAAATTCTTTGCTGCTGAACTTGAATGATCATGTTAAGCCAAAACATCAACGTAATTACGTACAATCTTGCTATTCGTGTTGAAGCACGTTACAGTAAGAATAAGATTTTATGGATAAAACTAATTTCAAAATCCACAAGTAGTTCATTTGTACCGTTTTCAAAAACGAAATATTTGAGGTTAGGTAAAAAATCGTTGACTGTATTTTGTCATTTTGACAGTATCAAATAAGTTTTTGTTGTGAATTTATTATACTTTTTGTATTTTATATATCAAAAATTAATACATAATTAATGAAGAGGTAAGATACTTTTTAAATAATATCATACAACCGAAGGTAAACAGTTCCATTTGGTAATATTTAAAAGAAATCGGTTCACTACCGGCTAAAATGTAAATCTCATCTGTAGCAAAGACAAAATTTCGCGCCCCTGTCCAAATCTCCGACCCTTAAGTCGCAAGTTAACGACTACAAAAAGCTCCTAACCCAATTCGATGCAAAAAACGGCCTGGTCACTCAGTTTTGCACCCTCTGGAAAAAGTTTCTGGGCCAAAAATGTTGGCACCCTTTAATTTTTTAGGAAAATAGTTACCTCACAGCACCATTTGGGTCTGAAAAAGTCAAGGAATTGAGTCCCCGGCCGCCAAGGTCCTTGGGGGTCTGTAAAATGGCCATAGGGGCCTAAAAAAATAATTTCTCTTTTTCCTTTTTAATGAGGGGCCTATGCTAGAAAAATCATCAATGACCCTATAGGGTCTTAGCTTATAGGCTCATTGAAAGCTTTCTAATAAACTCATACAAGGGCCTTAACTTCCATCAAAACAATTATAAATAATAAGTTGCAAGCAAGGGGCCTGTAGTAAACTCAGGGAGGGTCTCAGTAGCCTGGGCCACTCCGCCAATGTTAGTAAGCCAAAACAATGTCAGAAAGTACCTATTCTGGATTTTTTTTCTACCACTACATACTAGAAATTGTATGATAATATAACAAAAAAATCTGGAAACTTCTTTGTTATCTCTCCGGAAATTCTGAAAAAGTTTTGATTGGCACCATGAATAATTCTATTTTATTTTTTTGATTCTAGATGGATAGATATAGGAGACAATCAGCGATTAAACCTAGTAGCAGTGAAAAAAGAAAGATTGATATCAATTCATCAGTTATTGGTGAGTGCACTTTATTACATCGGCACTTAGTGCTACTAAGAGTGCCGATGTATTGAAATCTTCGCCGAAAAGTCAAAATCTTTGACCACGGTTTTTTCACATTTCTCAACGTTTTAGACCATTCGGTCGAAATCAGTAAAAAAAAATTTTGCGTCCGTCTGTCTGTCTGTCTGGGTGTAAACTCTCTATTGTTTTTTATCGTATTCTGAAGAGCTAAGATTTTGGGGGTAAACAATTGGGGGTAAGGGGGTAAAAATAGGGTAAAACTCCTATTTTTAGCGTTTTTTGTTTATAATTAAGGCAATTATTATTGTATTTGGTTAATTTAGCACTTATATAAAAGATAATTTTAAATTGGTCAAAAAATGTTATAAACAATGTTTTCCTAAAACGCATTGTTTTCGAGATAAAGTTTTTTTTAGCATATCTCACATATTTATAACCCGATTTCAAAAAATTATATTTTAAATAAAAGCTCTTTTTAAGCCCTATAAAAAATGTTATATACAGTTTTTTGCTAGAATATAATGTTTTAAAGATACAGAATTTAAAATCAAACAAAACACCTAGTTTGAAATTTGCAAACTAGATGGCTCTAGTGTACAATAGTGCCGATGTTTTGACAGGGTGCTTGCATTGTTTCATCTAGTTTTTTATTTTATTAGTCTTGCATGTATACTGGGATGACTAAGTTTTACCCAGAAAAAAAAAGCAGTGGCTTAAACCAGAAAAAAGATTATTTTAAAATGGTTAAATCCGCAAGAACCGTGTTTTTTTTTATTTTTGTTCAACTTTGATAATGGGTGGCACGCATAGATTGTTCCCTAATATTCCGTAGTTCATATAAAAAAATCAGAACAAGGATTAAAAAAATACTTTTTTTTTGAAAAGTATTGCGCTCTCCTAAAAACGCGTAATAAAAAAATTGAAAATATTTATTGTTTTTTTTTACGTTTCTCAGAGTTTTATATGCAATAAACAGGGACAAACTTAAGCAGTTTTTTGGGGGTGTGACTGGCAAAAAACGTGTTTTTTTAATTTTTGTTCAATTTTTAAATAAATAGATAAATAAATTTCAATAATGGGTGTCACCCATAGTCACCTAGCGCCGCAGGCGAATTTTTTACCTAATTTTACGCTAAGGTTCTACAATAATAAATAAAAAAAAGACTTAAACAAGCCCTATAGGGTTATAGCGCTTTAGTCTATTTTAATTATTCCTACAATTTAAAATTTCACAAAAATTCTGAAACTATAGAGTCGCAGGCGATTTTTTTTACGAATTTCACGCTTTAGTTCAACGTGCCGTGTCGAAAAATTTTACGATTTTCATGCTACCATCTTAAATTAAAAAAACGATTTGTCGCCGTTAAAAAGGCTCGTGTTGCCGCTTCCTAAATCCAAGTATTTTCCAAATGGAAAAACTTTTGGGGGGTGCCAGGAAAAAAAAACGAAAAAGTAAAAAATAAATCAAATATCTTACAAAATTTGTTACGATTTTTTATTTTTTTTTATATGAACTTTATGGGGGAATTTTTGACAGCAATATTTTTAAACTTGTTTGTAGATGAATCCTGGAGTAAAAGAATGAAAGTGGACCAGACAAAATTCTCAGCTCGGAAGCTGAAATTCGACAGAGAACCACCAATTCGGCCAGCTTTATACTCAAAAAGCTTAGCCAATAAAAAGCAATCCTTTGGTAACCAAAATAAGAAGCCAATATTAACTATAAGCACAACTAGAACCCCAAAAATGAATGTCAAAGACACAGTAAGTTTATTTGTTTGTTTGTTTGTTTGTTTGTTTGTTTGTTTGTTTGTTGGTTTGTTGGTTTGTTGGTTTGTTTGTTTGTTTGTTTGTTTGTTTGTTTGTTTGTTTTTTTTTGTTTGTTTGTTTGTTTGTTTGTTTGTTTGTTTATTATACTATTCACAGCGTCCTAGACAAAAAAGTCTTGGATACAAAAGGGTTTTATGAAAAAACTAGCCTTGAAGATATGTAATGCTACGCCTTCCATTATACATTATTCACAGTAAATGGTATACTGCACCTCCCAAATACTTAAAAAAAAAAATAACTAAAAAACTTACATTTTTTTTAAAGATCTTTGAAGAACGAAAAGTTATTAAAAAACAAAAAAAAAAGTTTTCAAAAACATCTAAACTTTCTTTTTGCTAAAAATAAAAAATTAAAAAAAAAATCAAAGAACCTGGCACACATATAGGGGGGTTCCTGGGCCTCAGTCAAACTGCCTCAAATTTTGTTATTTTGTAATTTCGGGGGTAAACATTAAACTAGGAAAATTGCAGCCAAATTAAATGGCCAGTTTCGGAGAAAAACGCTTTTAAAAATCTAATTTTATGACAGATTTTTTGACGTATATTAAGGTTATTTTTTACATACGTAAATATTAACTTAATTAGCCGTTTTAAGTTTATTATACTCTATTAATTAAAGAACAGGCAAGATAAATATTACATAAAAGGCTTTATTATCATTTACTTACATGTGGTTCTATAAAATTTTTAAAATTTTGTGAAACTTCAACATGCTGGCATTTTCCACGTGTTTGCTAATTATCTGCATATTTTCTGTTAGATTTTTTTTTTATTTATGTTG